>OZ010737.1:110568824-110760103 GCA_963932295.1 Tipula lateralis
TTGCATGTTCCTTTTGTTCGCAGGCTATCTTTGAACTGTGAGAGAGACGATTGGTGCAAATTCTAGCTCTATCCACGAAGTCTAATCTCTTTTTGACGGAAAGGTTGCGAAAATGGACCCAATTAGTCATCACATGCCCCTTCTCATTGCAATAGTGGCAGTTGGCTGCATTGTTTGCAGCTAGCTGCCTAACGTTGGTGTACTTGTTGTTGACGGGCATCCGGTGGTTTTCTTTGACTTCGGGCTTGCTTTGTCGTGTGATGTTCGGCCGCTGGTGTGTGGATGTCTCCAAAATTATAATCTTTATTGAAATTATTATTTAATTATTTTATTGACTCAACTGGAAAGTTGAGTCGATTTTATTTATTACAATTTATATTTTATTAAATTGGGTTGTTGATCCATTCGCTTATCCGTGTAATGTAACATCTCCCCTCTAAGATGGATGTCGGGATTTTTATTGAACTTTGACAGACATACAGGGAATAAAATTTGTCTAAATTTAAAGATAAATATACAAATTATTATTATTATTATAATAGTTAATGTCAATGAAGTATGCCCCGTGAAGTTATGAAGATGCGAATTATAATATTTTAAATGTAGCTCTTGTATGTTTTCGGTTGTCCAATTATGTATGGTGTGTAGATTAATTTCTGGTAATACACTTTGCGTGTGTACATCGTTCCATGGCAATTGCTTAAAGATGTTATAAAATGATTTTGTTTCATCTACCTGTAGAATTTGTTCGTTAATTTGGACAAAACAAGATCTTAACGTAATGATCGATGGTTGGTTTATTTTATTCGTGCTTCTCGTGCAGTTTGAAGAAAATTCTAGTGTAGTTCTTCCGGGTGATATGAAAAAATTTGTTTCGTCTATGTTTGATATAGTGACATCAGATTATATGGTTGTGTAGTTACAAATGACTTTTTGTAGGCTAACAATTGCTGGTGCGCAAGTATTAGTTATTGGTAAAAGTTTCTCTTCTTCGCAATAGTATGTTCCATATATAGCTTGACATGTGTCTAGTGATTGGTATTTATACTGATAGGAATTAAGGATTATAAATTTAGGAGGAATAGGGAATATAATTTTATTATCAACTGGAATGGGGATTATTTTATAAAGTTCTACAGTTCAACTTTATAAAATAATCCCCATTTTGAAATTTTGAAATTTGGGAATGTTTAATAGAAATATTAATTGTTTATCTTTGTTTATTAAACCTTTTATTTCTAATAAGTTCAAAATTGCTGTGTCGTGAGGAATTAAAATATTATTTTCGTTCAACATATCTTTAATGTTGAACGAAGATAATATTTTAATTCCAGATGTCTAGATACAATTTGATTTTTTGAAAAGGTTATAATGTCCAATAGGTCTTCCAAATGTTGATTAATTATTAATTTATTATCAAGTATGCGTCTGCTATCAAGTCCCATTTGTTCTTTTATCGTTTTTAGTATGTCTTGCGATTGTGAAATTGTATGTTGATAAGGTGTTAGTGGTAGTATGTGTATTAGTTTTCGGTGTGAATTACGTAGATGTTCTGGTCCCTGATACACTGGAATAAGTCCCTTGCTGTCTCTGTTACCGTAAGTTCTATATTAGGTGGATTTCGGTCGTATTTGATCTTTAGGCAGGTATCGCACTTCGCTACATATTGTCGTACTTTATCTTTTAGGTATGGAAAATAAAATTGAGTTTTTATTTGAGCATAATTCTCACTTGTTCCGCGGTGTTCATTCATGTCGTGGATCTCTCTTATTTTCCGTTTTTGTTCTTCAGGCTCAATAATATCTATTAAGAATATTTTCGATCTAACTAGGTTTACTTTGGGATTGGTTTTACGCGGTTTGCGGTTTATCAAGTGCTTGTAAATTTTTAATACCTCTTTGAATATTTCGTCGGTTGTGAATATACAGGTTAATTGTCTTTTCTTACCGAATAGTTCTTGTAGAATTTTTTCAATTTTCTTGATGTTATTCTTTATGGATGGTAATTCCAATGTTATTCTGAGCTTATTTCCGAATAGAGTTTGCCTTCTCATTACAGGGTGGTTGACTTGGTCAGAAACGTGTAATATAAATTGTTTGTTGAATGTATTGATACTATTTTTAGTCTCGGGAATTAGGTTGTCTGGGGTCGACAGAATATTAGCAGTATCTTCACTAGAAGAAGAAGTGTCAAATTGGTGGATTTCAATTCGAGATAATGCATCAGCGTTTGCATTTAACGTTCCTTTTTTATAGGTAATCTCGTAATCGAACTCCTCGAGTTTTAATCTCCTTCTTACGAGTTTGGAATTTGGTTCTTTCAACGAAAACAACCAAGTAAGAGGTTTATGATCGGTGACGATCATAAATTTTCTTCAAAAAAGATAGGGACGGAAATATTTGGTAGCCCACACGATGGCTAAAAGCTCTTTCTCGATAGTTGAGTAATTCTGCTCAGGTACCGTTAAGGTTCTACTGGCATAGCATATTGGTAAATCCTTCCCGATTATACCTTGGGACAACACTGCTCCGATGGCAATGTTAGTTGCATCAGTGGTTAGAATGAACTTTTGTGAAAAGTCGGAATATTGTAGAAGGGGTTCATTAGATAATATTTCCTTTGCTTTTTCAAAGGACTGAATATATTCTGGGTCATTGATATTTATTGTTTCGGATTTTCGTAGGCATCTGGTCATTAGTTTAGTTAAAGCTGCAAAATTCTTGATGAATTTCCTATAATATCCTAATAACCCTAAAAAATTTTTGATCTGTTTTTCGGTTGAAGGTATAGGATATTTTTTAATAGCTTTAATTTTGTCGGGGTTAGGTTTAACCCCTTCAGGTGTAATTATATGACCTAGGAAAGCCACTTCCCTATGCATGAACTCAGATTTATCAAGTTGTACTTTGAGGTTGGCTTTCTCCAATCTTCGGAAAACCTTTTCTAGACTTTCGATATGTTCTTGTAGTGATGTGGAAAATATAATTATATCATCCATATAACACAAGCATATCGTACCTTGTAATGGACCTAACACATTATCCATTACCCGCTGAAAGGTTGAAGGGGCATTTTTCAACCCGAAGGGCATGCGAATAAATTCGTAATGTCCGAATTCGACACTGAACGCGGTTTTAGCTCCATCTTTGGGATTCACCTCTATCTGATGAAATCCGGAGGCTAAGTCCAGAGTTGTAAAATACTGACATTTGCCCAATTTGTCTAAAATGTCGGTAATGTTTGGGATAGGATATTTATCGCCTATAGTCTTCTCATTTAATTTGCGATAATCAATAACCATTCTCCATTTTGTTTTTCCCGAAGCATCCGCTTTCTTCGGCACAATCCAGATAGGAGAGCTCCAAGGTGAATAAGAAGGTTTTATAACGCCTTGAATTAACATTTTATTCACTTGGTCTTCAACTTCCTTTTTGTGGATAAATGGGTATCTATATGTTTTGGTAAATATGGGTTTGTCGTCCGTTAAATCTATATTGTGTTTTATTTCGTTGGTAAAAGTTAGATCTTGATTATCCTTGTGGAATATGTGATCCTACTTTCTACATAGGGTTTTAATTGCTTTTGTTTCTTCTGGGTTTAAATGATTTATCCTAATTAGTTGGTCTATTGTATGCTCACTCGAAACGGAGTGGCAGAAATTTACATCGTAAAGATCTAAATGCTGCTGTAAGGGTTTTCCTTCTAGTGGGTGTTCTATAAGAAAGGTTTTAAATTTGGAGGAGTAGTTGACAACTTCGGTAGAAATAAAATGGTTTTTACTGTTGTGAATTCCTTCAGGGATTATTAAGCCGTTAGGTAGAGAAAAAGGTTTTAAATATATATCTCCTTGTTTCGTGGTTACAGGTATTTCTACAAGTTTTTTGCTTCTTGGGGAATTATGTGTTGTTTAGAAATGAGGTTGAATTTATAATTGATGGGGACTTTTGTTATGGGAGTTATGAACAATGATTTCGTTAAACTGATGTCGGCGTTTATTTGATTCATTAAATCTACTCCAATTAAACCGTTAACATAACTATGAAATTTAAATAGTAAGAATTTTAGAAGCTTTTTATTTTGGAATTCGGTAATTACTAGTTCTACTTCTTTATCTAAGTCGGTACTGTTAAATAAAGTGGAAATTCTAACGGGTTTTATTTAAATGGTTTGATTGAGTGGAACTACGTCAGGATCTATAAATGATCTGTTAGCCCCAGTATCTATTAAGAATTTTAAATTTTGTTTGTTGCGTATCTTTCGCTTATTGAAATTACATAAATTTTGCAAGTTTACATAAATGAATATGTAAATGGAACATTATGCAATAATGTGCGAACATACTTTAGAATTGGTGTCATATGCCACCACATATTCTCGTTCATTGAAACCATTACACAATGTTCTACTTAAAAAAAATGCGAACAGTGTAGCGATTCAATGAACGACATTGAATTTGTAAGAATCGTATTTCCATGGATTATACGATTAAAGGTATGGAATGGGCAACAACGGGTAGTGACATATGCCCGTTACAGCGTGGGGAAAACCCAATCCCTGAGATGAAAAGAGATCTCATACTCTGTTGGAGAAGATTTTTGAGTAGTTCAGTTTATTGGTGACCCAACGTGGCGGACGTCCCACACCCTGAGAACAAAGCCGGGCAGTACATATCTTGTCCTTAATACTAGTATATTTAACAAACTTAATTAATCCTTATCTTATCTATACTTGCTATATTTATTTAATTTTATTATTTTGGTTTATCATTGTTTTTTTTCTTTTTATATAAGTATTTACTATTTATTTTATCAATTTACATAGAAAAACCAAAAAAAAAAAATTTTTACAATAGAACTCTTAACTAGAATATAAAGTCTTGGTTTGGGTCTTTCATTATAAATAAATTTATATTTATCAAAATTTACAATTTTTATTTTTCTAGAAATATATATATTCTTATAAACTACACGCTGATTCTCCTGCTTTTGGTGTGTGTTGCTGTTGTTGCGTGGCTGGGTAGCTGGCTTAGCTGGTACAGGTGGCGATTTCGTCGTCGTCACCTCCGGTAAACCATCATACTTAGTAATACCCCTAGTAACAAGATGATGATAGTTATGCCTGATGATGCATAGTGATATATGTCATGTACATTCCCAGTAACCCATGATTCCTTTGCATATAATATCTGTACTGCGGTCATCATGTCTTGTATTTCTTCATTTAGGCCGTCTTTTACTGTCAAGCTAGTGTCTTCAGTGACCCGCTCACTCAGGTTGAAGGAAGGCAAAAACTGAATATGCTTCTAAAAGGTATATGTGTTTCGAGCTTTAAGCATAAAAGTTTTGCTTCTCAAAACGCAACCAGGTGCCAGAGTGAGGATTTCGCTTCCTTGCACCAGTATGTGTATCAATGTCTTGTTGCAGATGACATCAAATGTATCGGGTTGCGCCAATGACACAATCCATCTATTTGCTTGTCCTAGTGGGCTTATGAATGTCTTTGCTGTTGTAGACTGGATCTGGCAATGTTTCAATGGCTGTCGTTCGTGTTGCAGGAATCGCAGCTCACAAGGCTTGTTTGAATCCAGCACTAAGTACAATGCTTCTCTCTGATGACAGATGAGGAGATTTGGGTCCCATATCTGACACTTATTAAATTCTTCCATTGACGTTGGGTAGTATGAGGTACGTTTCAAATTGACTAAGAGAATTTCAGGTGTAGGTTGTATATACACCATTCGGCCCTCGTGCGGAGTAGGTACCCCGTGGACTTTGAAGGCTTGGTAATCTTCCTGTCCTAACAATGGTATATTTAGCTCAAAAATCAAATAGTTATTTATAAGTCTTGCATTGACCTTCAATACTTTGTACAGCTGGATCCAATGCTGTTGGTACTCTGGTACCCGTATGTCTGCCGTTACCCACGTTTTTAACTGGTTTAGTTGGTCGCGGGTTAACCTGTGCTTACGCCTGGCAGACCCGGTTTCAAAAATTGCCTCTAGAAATATTGGATCTCGTGCGGCATAGATTCCCGCAGCTCAGATCGGTAGAGGAAGCGGTCGGGGTTTTCGAGATCCATCTCTAGAGACCTAGAGAACCGCAATAATGGAGGGGGATCAGAGTCTAGATGTGTGTGACATCTACCTAAATAAGGTTGTGAGAAGATTAGAAAATCGTGGTCCGTATACCACCGTATGCGAAGGTTTGGGGTGTTATTCCCCGTAGTTAGATGGTGTGCTTAGGGCCGCACCATCTTTAAGAAAAATAACCAGAGAAAAAAAACCCAATTGTTAGTAAGAGGGGTTAGATGGTACCACGTTACCAACAGAAGGGAAGACGGAGCAGTAGTGCTCGACTGTCTTCCCGCCTCTTGCGAGACGGTTGGTAGACCCGGTACCACCGGTGCCAGAGTGTTAGTGGTTGGCTGTTATTATTTTACTGACCATAGTATTCCTTGCTGTTTTCCAGGAAAAAATTTTAGAATTCGGTTGTCTTCGGTTGTATTTATTCTTTTTACTTTTTTCTTTGTGACTAGTGTTGAATTGGCCCTCTCTGTCCTTCGGATGCCAACGCCGCTTCTGTCTATCAACTTCGAATCTCCAACTGACTCCCTACTCAAATTTCGCGTGGTATTTATCCAAAATTAATCAGTTGAGCGAGAGGGAAAAAAAATTGAAGAAAAATACGGAAGTTTCTTCGCTCACCTAATTGTTGATAATTTTGGTATAAACACCACCCATTACAGTGTTTTGATATTTTTGACACCAATTCAATTCCGCAAATTTAACCTACATTAGTTTTGAATTTCTGTTATTGAATCGGTGTCACATATCTTTCGCTTATTGAAATTATATAAATTTTGCAAGTTTACATAAATGAATATCTAAATGGAACATTATGCAATAATGTGCGAACATACTTTAGAATTGGTGTCATATGCCACCACATATTCTCGTTCATTGAAACCATTACACAATGTTCTACTTAAAAAAAATGCGAACAGTGTAGCGATTCAATGAACGACATTGAATTTGTAAGAATCATATTTCCATGGATTATACGATTAAAGGTATGGAATGGGCAACAACGGGTAGTAACATATGCCCGTTACACTCTCTTAGTTTGCACGTAAAGATATTTAGGGCCATTTTATCGTACCAAGTACCTTTTTGTGTAGCGGCTAAAGGTTCGTTCACCTTTACGCAGTTTTTCAAGCTATTTAATATGTCGCTTAATTTTGCAAAAAACACTTCTATACTATCACTGCCCTGATGTATGTTATGAAGTTCTTGGATTAACACACTTTCGTCGCCTTTGTCCGCAAAGTGTGAAATAAGGTTTTTTTTTATTTAGTCCCAACTATTTGGGGTGTTATACAATTCTAGAGCATCGTTAGCTTTATCAATTATTCTATCTCTAATGCTGCGTGTTACTATGTTAGGGTACACGGATTCAGCTGGTTCGGCTATTGCAACTATATCATCGATATGTTGGAGAAAACTATATAACCCGGATGTACTGCCGTTATATGTGGGTACATCTTTGACTAGTAATTTGACTAGTCTTATCTAAGCGTTCTTGTGCCATTTTGGCGAAATGTTTATCTTTTCGATCAATTTTTTTGAATTATAAAAGGTTTATTCAACTCGGATTTGTAAAAGTATATTTGTTTCAGAAATTTTAAGAATAGAGATCACTTTTGGGAAGGGGAATATCAGTATATTTAAAAATCACTTACCAAGTTATTGCAATAAAGATGTAGAAGCGATATACCATCGTCTCTGGTTATTTTACTTCCGAAAATTATCTCTCTTCTTTATTTTCTTTTAGCACTGTTTAGGTATCAACCCCTAGTGGTTTTATTAAATTTATTTTTATTATGGCGAGAAAAGGATTATCTATAGTAGAGTCAATTTCTCTTCTCGAAAAAAAAAATTTTATTGATACGTATTTATTTTCACTAATAACTTTTATTTTTTATCGTTTACACTTTTTATTTATCTATTCGATAGACCGTCGACTAGAAAAATAAACGTAGCACTTAAATTCAATTTACCGTTGAATCAGTTTTCCAATTACTACAATCGATAAACCGTCGATTGTTCATTTTAAAACTTCACTACTTTTATGTGTAAATTTTTGTTTTATTTATTTCTATATTTTTTTTTATATGCTTGGCTTTTAGTGACTTGACAATATTTCATTAAAATTTTCTTTAGGGATAAGGTAAGATATTAATATATCTATTTACCAGCGCCAATTATAATCTTTATTGAAATTATTATTTAATTATTTTATTGACTCAACTGGAAATTTGAGTCGATTTTATTTATTACAATTTATATTTTATTTATTACATAAAAGATTACAATTTATTTATTTTTCTTTAACAAAAATATATTGTTACTTGTTATACGGATTTAAAAATACAATTCCAGCGTTTTTAGTATTTTACTCTACTTTATACTTTTTTCTTTAGGTAAAAAATGTGGTGTCGGATTTATTGTCACACGCTTTGCATATGCGAAAACAGTATGCATATGCAATTTTATAATTGACTTAGAACTTGTTGTCAACGTGCATATCGTATATCTTTGGATTTGTTGATGCAGCAGAAATAGCATGATCGGGTTGTTGATCCATTCGCTTATCCGTGTAATGTAACACCAATGCTTGGAACCTTGATATCATATATTGCATGCATTTCTCCATTCTCGGAACTTCACGAGGGCATTTGAGGTCGCTTACATGCCGCTCCAGTGTCTCTGTATCTAAGTTTTTCATTATTAAGTGCGCAATTAGTGTATCGAATGGATTTGCTAGATGCAGCATTTAGATATTATGTAGTATTTCGACTGTAGTTTCGTGTAATGATCGAATCCCTGCTGCATTCGCATGATGTATGTTGGGTAGTGATGTTCGGACTTTATCTAACCAAATACTTTTAACCTGATACTCAAATAGTCCGGATTGTCATTTGAGTACTTTTCAAACTATCCGGTTAAAATGAACCAAATATATCCGTATTACGTACGATTCGTATCAAAGTATCAAACCAAAGAGTTTCTTACATTTTTGTTTTCTCATTCTCTTCGTTTTTGTTTTATTTTTTAACACACACATTTACTAAATACTAATGCGTATTTGCGAGAAAAGAGCAAAAGGAGTATACATAAAACTAATTTAAATGGAAATATGTATTTGCGAAAAGAGCAAGAGTATACAGAACATTGAATGTGTTAAACAATTGTATTAGGTGAACCTTGGTGTTGAACATTATATTAGGTAGAAATATATGTAGAGTTTTATATTGATATTGTAGGTGGAAAATGAAGCCGAGTATAAAAATCATAAAAATGTATATATCCACCAAATATTTTAACCGATTCGAAATGTACCGATTCGAAAATAGTTAGTTTTGGGTTCAATTTATTTTCAAATCGGTGCACTTAACGAATAAAGTATTGAATATTTAGAATAGATTTTATGACTTGAATTAAATTCAATATTTTATAATGTTTTATAAAATAAAATATGGTTAAAAATGATGCGTGGAGTTTCCCTCTGGATTTTTCCTGGATATTTTAGTTTGACGGAGTTTCCCCCTTGATTTCTTTTATTTCTTCTTATATTTTACTTCGGTTTTCTTTATCTTCTCCATTTTTAATTTTGAATATCATAAAATCGATTTTTTTTGCGTCGTACGATCGTTCTTATTTTGTATTCCAGCGAACTTTTTTTTGTGCTTATTAAATTTTTAACTATCTATAATTTTAAATTCTAATTTACGTTTTAAGTTACTCTTAATTTTACTTAAGATTAATATATTATTATTTTTAAGATTAGTTTTAAAACTATTTTAACATAGTTTTTAAGTTTAATTTTATTAATAATTATAGTATTATTTTAAGTTTATAAGTTAACTTTTAAATTTAAATTTTAATTTCCGTTTAAGTTACTTTTAATTTTACTTTTAAGATTAGTATAGTGTTATTTCTAAGGTTACTTTTAAAACTAGTTTTACATAGTTTTTTAGTATACTTTTAATAATAATTATAGTTTTCTTGTTAAGTTTTTTTTAAATTTAGTTTAAACCGAATTATTTCCTAGCTAAAATATTTAATAGTGGTATTATTGGTAAAATATGCCACCATCAAAAAAAAGTGAAGTTTGGCTGCATTTTACAGCGATTGATGACGCAAAGGCCAAGTGCGACCTTTGCAAAAGTATGTTCTCGTATAAAGGTGGTGGTACCACAAACTTAAGACGTCACCTTGAGAACAAACATCCAACCGTGCTTCAAAGGGTGGTAATTCGTAACAATCCAATTCCGCGAATTGAAAATAGTGCCAGATTAGAAGATAATCTAGCCCCTGCGATCACCAACGCAGAGTTGGCAGGTCAGTCGGCTGCAGTAGAGACTCCTATGGAAATACTTCCATCAAATCCGGGACCATCTACTTCGGCTCAATCAGCCACCATTGGCACTAGAAATTTGGAGCAAGGGACACTTAGGCACTATATAACTCGGCCAGCATCGGTAAATCGGCAAAAAAAACTTAACAACGAGCTACTGAAGTTCATTGTTAAGGACTTTCAGCCATTTTCTATAGTGGAAGATACGGGCTTCCAAAACTACTGCAAAGCGCTTGACCCCACCAATCAGCTGCCATCAAGGTCTATGCTGACCAAGTCATTGCTCCCGCAGCATTTTGAAGCATGCCTTGAGAATGTATGCAATTTTATTAAGCAAGCTGCTAGTGTTGCTTTAACAACGGACACATGGACCTCTGTTAGCACAGAAAATTTCTTGGCAATCACAGCTCACATTATAACCGCCGAATGGCAAATGGGTAGTGTGCTTCTGGACTGTATAGATGTATCAGCTTCCAGACACACGGCAGAGTTTTTAAAAGAATCTTTGCTTCAACCACTGCGAGTGCAAGGATTAGATAAGAAAATCAGTGCTGTTGTAACAGATAACGCCTATAATATATCGGCTGCAGTTCGATTGGCAAAATTCGAACATGTAAGGTGCTTCGCACACACGCTTAATTTAATTGTGGATGCTGGTGTCAAAGAAATAAGTGACATCCAATTAAAAGTAAAAAGTATAGTGGAGTATTTCCATCGGAGCACCGTGGCCAATGACAAATTGAAACAACTTCAAATTCAAATAAGTGGCACTACAACACCACTTAAATTAATTAATGATGTTGTGACTCGGTGGAATTCAACGTTTCACATGTTTGAAAGGTGAGGGACTTAAATTTATTAAATTTAAATATAACTTAATTATGTAATTTTTAATTACAGATTCTGCCTCTTGCGCGAGCCAATAGCAGCTGCATTAGCTACACTCCATACGGAGCATTTAACTATGCTTTCGAATTCCGAAATGGAGTGCTTACAGGAAATTTGCCAATTATTGAAGCCATTCGACGGTCTTACCGTCGAATTAAGCGCCGAAAATACTGTAACAATTTCGAAAATACTTGTGGTTATAGAAGGCGTAAAGCAATTCTTAAATAATTTCAAATGTGTTTCACCGAAAGCGAAATCAATGGCGCTGGTATTATCAACCAAAATAACTGAGAGGTTTCAGAATGCCGATAGGAATTATATTCTCCAATTATCAACGTACCTCGACCCCAGATTCAAATATAAAATATTTTCTGACTCAACTTTATCACAAGTGAAAGATAGAGTTGTAAGATCAATCACCGATTTGATTAAATGTGAGAGCAGTTCAGTCGACAGCGACACTGTAGAATTGGCTTCGGAAGAAACACCCAATTCTTTTTGGAGCTTTTTTGATGCGCAAAATCCGACCCAACACACTACAACACCAAGCGCTAAAGCCATAATCGAGGTACGTCAGTATAACGAAGAAGCGCTGATACCTCGTAAAGATGACCCATTAAAATGGTGGCAAAGTAGGAGCCTTATTTATCCGCACTTGGCAATACTAGCAAAGCGAGTCCTAGCAGTTCCAGCAACTTCAGTTCCTTCAGAGAGAATTTTCTCCAAAACAGGCCTTATCATGTGTGATAGGAGAAATAGACTAAAACCGAAAAACTTAAGAAAAATAGTGTTTTTAAACGCAAATTTTAAATTTTGTAATTAAGTTTATTTTAACATTTATTTATTTATTATATTTTATTTTTAAGTTTACCTTTATTAATTTATAATATTTTTAATTTTTATGTGCAACTACAGTGATATTTTTAATATTATATTTCATATTTAATGTTAAATTAATATGTATTATACTACATACAAAAAATGTATAAAATATGTTCTATTTTTCTAGTCTAATAAACTTTATTTTTATTTATAAACTTCCTTTATTTATATTTTGCTATCATACAACATGTGATGTCTCCAGATTTCTTTTGTTGGGTTATTATAATTTGCTGGACTTTCCAATAGCTTATTTGAAAAGTAAAATGGAAATCATGTTTCGTAATGAAATGTCAAATATTTCCTGTAAAATTCCTTTAAATTTTCCATTTCATATTATTAAACAATTTACGGTATACGAATTGAATATATGCTCTGCGTCGAATATTATGGCTTATACAATATCACGTAATATTTAAATATCTCCGGAATTAAAAAAACTGTAACAGCTCCAGATTTCTTTTGTTGGGTTATTATAATTTACTAGACTTTCCAATAGCTTATTTGAAAAGTCAAATGGAAATCATGTTTCGTAATGAATTTTAAATACCCATATACTTCCTGTAAAATTTCTTTAAATTTTCCATTTCATATTATATTGTACCGGCATA
This sequence comes from Tipula lateralis, assembly GCA_963932295.1. Classification (NCBI taxonomy): domain Eukaryota; kingdom Metazoa; phylum Arthropoda; class Insecta; order Diptera; family Tipulidae; genus Tipula; species Tipula lateralis. Next base: position 110,581,618 of record OZ010737.1, read on the forward strand.
CGAATTGATTATATGCTCTGCGTCGAATATTCCTGCTTATACTAAATATCACGATATTTGTATTTGAATATCTCCAGAATTAACAAACACTGTAACAACTTTACGGGCAAATCGTCCCGATAGATCAATCCTAATCTGATGTATATGCAATTTACGATTATTTAAAAAATTGTAATTAATCACCAACGTTACTTGTTGCACCACGGCCCAAACGTCTGTTGAATAACATATTTCATCACATTCCTCTGACATCACTTGCTCACCTGACATCACTTGTTCCTTTGACTTGACATTGAGCTCACCGTAAAATTCATTTTCACGCATACTTTTGCCTACCGATGTCATTTCCTTGAAGTAATATGGTCGATATAAGAAACACTAAAGATGCAAATTATATATAAAACATATTAAAAATGATATTTATTTTATTTACTTACAATTTACATGGCTGGCTGTGTTGACGTTTGTATTTGAAAAAAAATTAAATAAACTAGCGACACAGGCGGTACTAAAATGTCACATCATAAATAATTACTGTGTTATTTAGCTCAGACTCACACCATTTTAATACATGAATATACCAGTTTTGTCGATGTTTTTGAATAAATATGTACATCGGTGTTAATGAGTAGATCGGTTTAGATGAGTATGTCGGTGTTTATGATTGGATCGGTTTTTTATGGTATGTCGGTGTTTATGAGTAGTTCGGTTAATTTGAGTATGTCGGTGTTTATGAGTAACTCGGTTAATTTGAGTATGTCGGTGTTTTTGTATAGATCGGTTAATTTGAGTATATCGGTTTGTCGGTGTTTTGAGTACATTGTTGTTATAAGTTTTTTTTTATTTTAAACCGAATTGACATTGAAGAATTATTGTAAAAATTGGAATTGACGGAATGAATTATGATATGGAATTTTATATATTTTTTAAACCGAATATTCTAATAAGAGTTACAGATAAAATGTTTATACATATTAAATTTAATAAAATTCAATTATTTTATATATTTTTTTAACTTAATGCAGACTAAAAGATTATATTATGGATTGATTTTGTTCAATAAAAATAATAAAATTACTATTTAAAATAAAAAATTTCTGAAAAAAATTGTTAAATTAATATTTTGTTTTTTACAATTTTAACCGCGGGCTTCAATGGATTTGAATTAGTTCTTATATTTGGATCATATTTTAAAGTTAAATATTAGGGTACCCAACATCTATTTAGAAATACATATACATTTATTTTACTATAGGACCTAATAATTTTAACCGATCGGTTAAAAGTATCGAGTTAAAAGTATCGGGTTAATGATTTAAATGTATCGGTATATACCGATACTCAAAAGTATCGATTTGGCCCATCACTAATGTTGGGCATCATGCGAAGTATTGATGATGTATGTTGGGCATCATACGAAGCTAATAGTAATTGTTTGTTATTAAACATGGTTTGGAGAATCTCCCATGCTCGTTCGTAATTTTCTCCAATCGTTGATAGATGGTTTATCAATTGGGCAGCTACCTTTTGTAGGCGTGATTTTAAATACGTCATTTTTTGTGAGAAGACAATTGATGGTTAGAGTGGATCGTGTTGGTAAACATGTAGTTGAAAACTTGCCAGTTTTCATTCTTTCCTGAGAATAGGGGCAGCTCGATCTAAGTTGTTTATTCACTGCCCTTGTTGTTTTATCAGAGCGCACCATTTATTGCAATCTTATCAAGGTGAATTCTACTTTATCTTGAAGTGTTCCATGATAGTTTTCTGCTATGTATTTGCTGGGTTCTTTTTTAACTACTTCGATAAGTAATGCGTTATCAAGTGTGTAAATTTCACTCACATTTTTGGTGATCTGGTTGATTTTTAACTATAAATATTCCTAGGCATAGTCGACATTCGCCAATTTTTCTTCAATGACGTCTTGTTTACGGAGTAGCCTCTGAATTGTTGATATGGCCGTTTCTGATGGTATTGCTGTTTTAACCGATGGTAAAGATTGTACTACAAACGAAAGCGGCTGTTTCTCGTTTAACTCAGCAGTAATGTGGACACTTGACTCTAGTTTTTTGTCAGTGCCAATGATGGAACTCGTTGATGGTGTTTTGGCGATTTCCCTTCTTCTTCTTTACTACCATTAGTGGTGGTAGAACTCTGTATGCTTGGCATTCCTCCATGAACTCTTCGTAAGTACGCTCTATTTGTCGGCGTTCAATCAGGTATCGATAATTGGGATCAATATCCTCCTGGGCTACCAACTCTTTATCCACATTTCGATACTTTGAATAAATTGTTTCGTCGCTTTGCTGAGTTTTCTCCAACTGCTGATGGGAGTGTGCCGCTTGCCTGTCAGTGAAACTTCGCTATGGTGGCTAAGAGCTGTTTTCCTCGTTCGCCCTGTTGCTGTAGTACTGTCTCAATTTTTTTTGATAGCTCGAAGGACCAATGTAAATTTTAACTTATTATGATTAAAATTATTTGTGAAAATAAATGAACTTATCGGATGGCTTGTAAATTTTATTCTCCCTTTATTCTCATAATTATTCAGTTTATATACATAATGTTGTCGTTAAATAGTAAAGTCAGCATTTCAAGTTACAGACAGCATTTATACAAAAAATAGTATAATTACAAAACAGATATTATGTGTTATTACAAATAATAGTATAAATGCAAGATATTGTAAGGACGGCTTCAATAAATATTCAAACACTTGTAGGACGGCGTCCAATAATATTCAAACACTATTTATTACTCTTTATTATACTCTTCGTATTCAACCTTCTTCGTCGTTGGTTTATTCTGGACTGTTCGTTCCTTTTTCCGTTATCGCCTTACTGTCTTTTACAGCAGGTGCCCTAAGTGCAATTACCTATTAACCCTACTCCCATTATTGCTACAAACCTATCTTACCCATACCCTTCATACCTATATATGTATACATCTATCCCAACCCTACAATATAGTGTAAAACATAAATGTGTCGGCTCCAGTGATCCAGCTACCCTCTTCCATGCACTACCGATCCGATTCATCGATCTTCGATTACGCGTGTGATCCTTATTTTTAATGAAAGAACTTTACAAATTTTGAAAACTTATCCAAACAGGTTATACATTTTTTCTTTATTATTTCCATTATGTCGAAATGGAGAATTTCTCTTTAGAGAGCGACACGATGAGGGTGTCGATCATATTTATTTGTGTTGCAGGTGTCGCAGGTTCGGGTGTATTTTTTCATCAAATTAGCCATTCCTGGAAAATAGTAATGTTCCAAAATTTGTTTTCGATTCTCCATGTGGTTTCTGTGCGCCCGCTTGTGTTCTTATTTTATGATGGAGAATTGTTTTCTTCGTTCCGAATAGCTTGTACGACTCGTTGCGTCAGGCCTACTTTGTAATTAGAAAGACTCTCTTTAAACACCTCTTGCAAAATCTGGATGTACTCTTCCGAGATTTTGACTCTTCCACTGATGATAGTTGGATGCAATCTTTCTAGTAGGACCTTGCATAACCTTTTCCTTGGGTATCTCTGGTAAGCTAATGTAGTCTATGGTAAGCGGGTTGCGGCTCTTCGTGAACGTAGATTCTGGAATATCAGTCTTGACCATGCTGGAATATCAGTTGATTCCTGAAAACATTGATGAGTGCATCGCAGTATCGGATTTATAGAATCCTATGTATAGGATTTATTAGTTTGTAGAAGCGTCTTCCTCACTGTGAATAGTTTCCGATTTCCGGATAATACGTTCGTCTAAATTTTCAATCTCGACAGAGCATCGGCCACTATATTGTTTACCTGGCATGATGATTTTTCCCGTAATGGAATATGTACGTTGAGTGTTATAACCAATTCGTTATTCTTTCGAACAATAAGAGCCCCAAATTCCTTTAGTGTATCATCTTATATGATCCCATCAAACGATTTCAACCCGGGTAAAATAAACAAGTCGATGTTATTATCAATGCCAACGCTTTTGGAGAACGGTTCACGAATTTTGTGACTGATTTTGATATCACCTCCTGCTTATCTGATTTGGAATTGCTTTTCAGTTGGTTTGGCATTAGGAGCTAATTCGTATTTTATAAAGTTTTTGTTGGAACCGGTGTCAGTGAGGAACTTAAGTATATTTCCGTGTTTTAGCCGGTACTCTAGGTAGGGTACGCTAGATAGGCTTCCATGATAAAATTTACTTCTCATTCATCTCCCATATCTTGTTCCTCACAAGTTATCTCATTTTCGGTGTTGTCATCTGCTAATTGACTGTATTGGTCCTCTTCGAATTGTATTTCCTTATAATTTATTCGTTGTTGCTATCGTGGCTCGTTTAATATATTCTCGTTTAATAACTGGATGTTGAGAAGGACGGTTGATATAGTTTATTTGTCGGGTTTGAATTTTTGAACCAAGTTATATCGGTGTTGGCGCTTTAGGATAGTTCGGTTTTGATGGTAGTGCGTTGTTAGACCTCTGATGCTGAATATTGTATGCCATTTTTTTACATTGTGGTGTTAATGCTTCACTATTTTTGGGCAATGGTCATGTGTTTTTTTTTATTATTATTGGGTAAGATGAGGAAATCTTCAAGACGACTAAGCTACGATGAGCAAACATCATAGCAACAGTGATGCATTTTTACCATCTAAAACCACACACCCTCATTAATCCTCCATGCGGATCTATCGTTAGACATTACTTAGCATGGAGGTGACTAGTTTTTGAACTCTTTATTCTCCCCAGCGTCTCAACCTAAGATTGAGATTGCCATCGCTATCTAGTCATATTATGTTGTTCTTCTCTAGCACGCTCTAAGCGCCTCAGCTCCTTCAGTACAACTGCTGCCGTGTGAATCACAGCATTCCACTTTTCTTCAGACGCAATCATCAGTTCAACTATGTTGTCGGGTGTTGGTCGCTGCCCTAGGACATCCAAAAGCTCTCTCCGAGTTGTGTTGAACCGCGGGCATTGAAAAAAAATATGTTCCACATCTTCTTGTGATCCTTTGCAAGCAGGATGTTCTGGAATGTCATCATGTTTAAATCTGTAAAGGTATGCACCAAAACAGCAATGCCCAATTAGCAATTGTGTCAGGTAATAATTTACTTCGCCAAGTCGCCTATTTATCCACTTTTCGATGGACGGTATCATTCGATAAGTCCAAGGCCTTTTACCGAGCTATCCCAGCGCATTTTCCATTCTGCCACTGTTGCAATGCGTTCTGATGCTCTACTTCCTAGTTGTTCTCGGTGTAGGTACAATTTCTTCCTTTCCTTTTCAAGTAGTTCGATGGGGATCATCCCTTAACAAGTGTCGCATCCTCGGATATTGTGCAAAAGCCACATATCACTCTTAAAGCACCTACGCGGTAAACTGATTGCAACTTGCATCTATGCGATTTAACATCCATCGCATCGCTCCATATAGGTGTTCCATAGAGGATGATGGATGTTTCTACATTTGCCATCAGAATCCTTCGACTCTCTCTCGGCCCTCCAATATTGTGCATAATGCGGGAGATGGCTACATTTACATTGGCAGCTTTTCTACTCACTATCTTCAGGTGCTCCTTAAAGTTTATGCTTACGTCAATTTTAACACCGAGATATCGTAATAAAGGCTGCGAGGGAATTAAAATTTCACCAACATCGATATTTACAGTTTCTATGACCTTCCTACTGGTAATTAAAACTACTTCGGTTTTATGGTCAGCCAGCTGGAGTCCATCAAGTCTCTGAGAGCTGCCATAGGCAGCTCTCAGAGACTTGATGCAGTCTATCCGTAGGTCTTTTGCATCCACAAACTTGTCCACAATCGCCTTATGCACCACTATCTTTGTTGTAGCCTCATCAATGTCGGCACCAAGAGAGTTTTCTATCGTAGTTTGCAATCTCAATTTCTTAGCCTGCCCAGCTTCCCCTAACTCTAGTAAGAGATCTCCCTTTGCAGTCCTTCATATGCGGATAACTTTATCAGAGAGTTCATTCAGATTCCCTTTCATTTTCTTAAGCATCTCGGCATACGATAGAGATCCACTTTGCGTTATCCGGATGGCATCAGGACAAGGACGCGGTGTTCTGACATGTTTTTTTCCTTTTTTTAGTTTTTACCAGTTGCCAGTTGGATACTTTTTCATTATCTGGCTTACTTCCTTCGTCAAGGTTTTTACATAGAGTTCTAGCTCGTTCATCAGATTTCTTTTTCCCTTTTTTCTGGGCATGCCCAACAGTAGGATTTTGTTCATTGGACCTTCTGCTTTTGTTATTGGATGACATTTGAATTTCCAACGGCACTGTGTGCCTCTTGCAGCATACTGTTATCTGCTTAGCCAGTTTAGCAATTGTCTGTGTGAGTGTGATACTCATCACTCATGTTTTCACCCTTTTGCGAGTGTTCTACATACAGGTTCTTGATTGATGTAACTAGCCTCTTGATTTCATGGTGAACGTTATTCCTTACTGTTTAGGATCTACTTCCATCGGGGTCAGTATATTGTTAGGTTTCCAGTTTTGTTTAGAATTCATAACACTCTTATATGGTTTTGGTTTATTTGGTGTCTCAAAATTACCCAAAATTTTGCCAATTTTTTGCTTTATAAGCTTGGTGATTGAGGTTAAGTTTTCTTGTACTATTTGAAATAATTTCGTTCGTATTAAATTTACAAAGAAATGCATAGGCCTCTTGAATATATTTTGGCCTTGCCGCTTGTGCGTAGCCAAATTATGGTTTTCGTAACTCTGATATAATGCAGCAAATGCATCTTCGTCCATAAACGTATTTATTGCCTGCCATGAAGCATTATATACCTATTTTTCTTTTGGTAAAGTTTTTATATTGTGGATAATTTCCTTCACCTTATTATAATAGTTATGTATGATTGTTGTGTCATTTTGTTTTGTAGACCACAACTGTGCTTTATAGTAAGATAGTTCTTGTCTATCTTCTAGCGATTCTATAAGAATTTGCTTAATTTCTGCGAAACTCTGAGGGTTACCGACCAATCATAGGATATCTTTGGCTTTTCCCTCTATTTTGTTACAAACTGCTTGCATATACAACGTGTATTGCTGTGGTGTAACTATTGTGTGGAAGACATTTAAGTTATCTTCAACTGTTTTTATCCAAGCATTTAACTTTTTTCTATTTCCATCGAATGCAGGAATAGATTTGATTGGATCTGGGAGACGAAAGGGATCTAGACCTTTTCATTCCATTTTCAAAACTCAGTTTCTTGATTCGTTATCTCAAGTTGAATATTTTTAGTTGACATTTTTTTGTCGTGTTTTTCTTGCTGTTGTACGTTCTGTGCAAGTTGTTCGCTTAATTCTTTCATGTTGAATTAATTTGTTTGGTAAAATTAAGCGAACGGTTTAATTTAATTTAAACTACACAATTTTGTGTACGTGTACTCGTTTATTTAAATATACGTATGTTTATTTAAATATACGTATAATACCACGTTTACACCATAGCTACTTTAATTTTATAAAAGTATTTTACTGCTAAAGTATTTTTCTCCTTCTGTTTATACCGTTGTGGTGTGAACACTTATTATAATAGTTGATTTCTTTATCGTTTTGACAGATGTATCTAAAAAGTATCATAATACAGTCCACACCGCGTAATATTACACCAATACTTTTTAGATACGTACAATACTTTAAAAGCAAAAAACTATGTGATAAAATAATAAAATATTTTACTTTGTGTTTACATCGTCATACTTTTTTGAAACATACTTTTATACTACTGGTGTAAACGTGGTATTAGTTAGCTTTTCCAGCCTATTTGTTCTTTGAGATATTTTTGGACACTTGTCCATCCTCCCCTCTTAGGAGGGAAGTTAAGGGTTTTGCAAGCTTTGCATAATCCTTTATGAAGCGGTGATAATATCCTGACATACCTAAGAATGATCTCAAATCTTTGAGACTCTAAGGAGGAGGTAGTTTTACAATTGTATCAATTTTCTTTGGATTAGGTTTAGTTCCATTTATACCAACTATGAACCCTAAGAATTCGACTTCTTGTTGGAGAAATTCGCACTTGCCCAACTGAATTTTCATGTTGGCTTCTTCAAGTGTTCCAAAAACTAATTCTAAATTTCGAAAATGTTCTTCTTGGTTTTTTTCCGAATATCCTGTATGAAAAATAGTCGTCTATGTAAACATAGCATTTTTTTGCTATGTGTTCTCTAAGTATGTCATCTATAGTTCTTTGAAAAATGGAGGGGGCATTTTTCAGCCCTAAGGGTAATCAAACAAACTCGAATTTACCATTATTGATCGAGAACGCCGTCTGTTCTTTATCGGATGGTTTAAGTGGAATTTCTTGGAATCCACTTTTGAGGTCGATGGTTGAGAAATATTTGTTTTTGCCAAGATTCGAAAGTACCTCATTAATCTCTGGTATAGGATATTTATCGGGTATAGTAATAGAGTTTAACTTTCGATAGTCTATTACCATGCGAAATTTTTTCTCGCCCGACGCATCTTCCGTTTTTGGAACGATCCAAACAAGGGAATTGTACGGAGATCTCGAAGGTCTAATGATTCCGTCCTTCAAGAGTTCGTTCACTTATTTTTCGACTTCCCCTTTCAAAGCCATGGGGTATGGGTATGATTTTGAGTAGACAGGAGAATCCGACGTTGTACGTATTTCGCCTTTGACTTTTGAAGTCAGTCGTTTGTCTGGATCGGCGAAAAGGTAAGGACATTTCTTTATTAGGGTTTATAATTATTGCTTTTGGTCTTCATTTAGATGAGAAGCACTAAGGTTGAGAGCATTAATATTTTCTGAAGCATGTTGCTTCAGAAGGATCTTTATATTAGGATATAAAATCATATATTCGTCGTTAGTATGGATTACGGTTTGGAGATTGCGGAGATAGTCGTTCCCTATTATTCCGTTAAAGGATTTTAAACTTGGTAAAATGTAAAATTTAGATTTTCCCGTATCATGTCCGAATATGTTTATCATTGCATGATGTGTGATTTTGGTACTTGCTCCTACGGAGTTAGCAAAGAATGGTTTGTCATTTGAAATAGGGTTCCTAACGTGTCTACTTTGAATGTAATTTTTGTTTGATACGGTATCTATTAAACATTTTAAAATCTCTCCGTTTCCTAGCTTATATTCATAATATGGAAGCGAAGAGCGGGCTAGTCTAAAAAATAAATGTCTTCTAATTCTTCTGGTTGGTCAAAGTCGGGATTTTCTATTGAGTCTATATAGTCTGTGAGTGTTCGTTCATTTGTTTCTTCCTCATTGGGTATGGTTGCTGTTCTGTTGAATCTACTTTTTCGGTAGTCGGTACAGTATGATGTATTCTTTGCATTTTGTTGGGATTATTTATTTGCTGGGAGCTTACGAAAGATCTTTTCTGAGGAAACTGATGTGCTTGTGGCCGATTCATATAATTAACCTGTTTTGACTGACTACTTCGATCTACTTCCATAGGCACGGGTTTCGGTAGTGCCCTATTCGAGTACCCTAGTTGAGGTCGAAATGGAAATCAAGATTGTTGTTTTTGAAAGGATGGATTTTGTGGGAAACCTAGTCGGTTGAATGATTGGTCAAATGGTTGGGGGTATCTTTGGAAGAAAAAGTGGTTGCGTTCTTTGAGGATTGTGCAAGAGTTGAGCGAGAAAGGGTTGCTGTGTATTAAAGGATTGGTGATCATTACGTTTAGGTGGTGGAGGAGGCGGTATTATTTGTCTGCGCAATAGAGTATGTTGACTACTATTGGCATACTGTGTTCTGTAATCGATGTTTTGTAACTTCAAACACAAATGTAACGCTTGGGGTAGATCCACTGGTTCCTTGATGCTGAGCAATCGGGGCAAGTCACCTTTCAACCCTCTGACGAAGGTGTCTAGCGCCTTGTCTCGGTAGGATTGTGTCATGTTTCCTAATGATGCTCATGCAAGATAATTTATTCAAAATTAATGATAGGTGTTGGTTTACCATTTGGTACAATTCTTGTATTGTGTAACTACCTTGAACCAGTGTCGTTAGGCACCAGTGTGCCTAAGTCCCGCTTATCTGCATAATGCAGCGTAAGGCATTTTGATATTTTATTCCAATTTAGCGGGGTATTAAACGACTCCAACGCAATGTCGGCATGTTCTATAATTTTATTACGTACTACACCTAATATACCATAATATTTTGGGGAGCCCTTTAGATGCTCGTATATCTTTAATATACGGTCTACGCTCTTTTTCCAGGAACTGAATTCACCGGGCTGTCCCGATAATTCACTTAGACTTTTAACGATGTCAGGAATTTTGTCGAGGTCATTAAGGCTATAGTCAGAACTAAGGTTGATCGATTGATCAATATTCTCATTGGGATTCGAGTCTGGGTTAATTACGCGAGAAACTAAACTTGGACCATCGCGAGTTAAAACTTCTCTAACTATTCTGGTAATTTGTTCCGTCAATTGATTTAGATTTAATGGTGTATTACTATTATTTAAGTTACTTGAATTAGTATTCATGCCAGAATTGGCCTGATCTAGTGTGGATGCGCGTAATATATTGTTACTACCACCAGTTATTTTGCGTACAATGTTTTTCTATTTGTATTTACAATAGTAAAATTCTAATAAACGATTGAGGTTCTTTAAATAAAATCTTAGCAATAATAAAATTTTTCACTTATAAAACCCTTTTTCCTTAACAGTATTTAATATAGTTAGATAATAGTAAAATTCTATAGTAAACAATTAAAAATCCTTAAATGGAATTTTAACTAACATATAATATTTTTTTTAATATTTAATCTTCACTTTACTTCAGAAATTTAAAATTTTCTTATTTAAACAATCTCTTATCTTTAATATTTAGACGAGAAGGAGAAAAAAATCCTTCTTGATATGTAATAAAGAAATTGTTTAACTTTTACTTTAGTGTCTTATTTTCTCACTTTTAAAACAACAAAAAATTTATGTGGAAATTTATAAAAATAAATTTGGATTATCACTTACAGTAATATAAGTTAAGAATGCCTTCATTCTTATAATGGTGAATCTCGTTGATATAGTTGCACACGTCAACCGGTGAAATGTCCTGGATGTGTGGGGCTCGAAGGTGGTCTTCTATTTCAACTACGTAGGCAGCTGTCTGAATATTTTCCAATATAAAAATTCCGTTTTTCCTTTTATTAGGTTACTAAGGGGCCTCGTTTCCTACCATTACTCGAAATAGTTTCGTAGTTCTTTAGGCTATTACTTGCCACTGTCGTGCTAAATGTAGTTTATTTTGGAAATTTTATTAAGGAAATATATCTTAATTTTAATGCCGCGGGATTTAATAATTTCGTCTAAACTCCCGTACTTTCCTTTTTATTATTATTTTTTTTATCACAATTGTTCGGTTACTTATCAAATTTTTTGTATTTTCACGTTTATGCACGGCAACACTATTTAATATAATCTTATTTTTATAAAAAAAAATTTATTTTCAAGTTATTATACGGCAATTTCACTCACTATCGCAACATTTACGACGGTCCCTGTTTCGGCGCTAGTTTTTCTTTTTTTGAATAAAACAACAAAAAAATTATAACGATTACACACAATTTCTCATTAACTACACGTATTTATAAAATATAATTTGCTGATCCTGCCTGCGTCATGCGTTTTATAAATTTATGCTTACACATTTTACTTATTTTAATTTCTAATTAGGCCGGATATGCAATATTTGTTGGCTTACGTGAAAATTGAATGGGAACGTCTACAAAGTGTTCCCATGGTGTAATGAGAGTTCAGGCACGTTTATATCAACGTGATCGAGTTTGTTGAGTTAACTTATATATATATATATATATATATATATATATATATATATATATATATATATATATATATATATATATTTATATATATATGTATATATATATATATATGTTCACATATATATATATATATATATATATATATATATATATATACATAGTTACTTTCTTATTTTTCGAGAGGATTTTGGACACATGTCCACCTTCCCCTCTGAAAAGCAAAGTCAGGGGCTTTTTGAGTTTTGCATAAACTTGGATAAATCGTTGGTAGAACCCGGACATTCCTAATGTTATGCCCACAGACACAATAGTTATTTAACACTATGATTGCACTTAATTATTTCAACACTGATATATTATGGTTATATATTTATTTATTTAGTACTGTTACAAATACAATTTAACTAATCAATTCATTAAGTAGATATTATTTATTAGTGTAACATAGGGTTCCCATCGACCCTCTTCTATCAGCTTTTTTTAATCACTGCCTATCAAAATTATGAATTTTACGAAATGACTTATAAATGCATATTATGCATTTATGATCGTTGACCTGGTCGTTGACTTCACAATTGCTTATTTTAATAATTATAGTCAACGACCATCAATCGCTGACTTTATAATTGCGTCATTTTTACAATAAGTGTTTATACAGTGATAATTTGGTATAGTAAATGCTTATTTTAAGTCAACGACTATTAAGTCAACGACCATCCACAACATCGGCTAAACTAACTCAACGAAACGGGATTCAGAGTAAAAAAACAATAAAAATATTTTTGTTATAGTATAAGTATGATGTATTTTCTGACAGACATTGTAATTTAAACGTATTAATTAAATTACTTAGGAAAAATAAACTTATCTGTTGATTTATAAAATCTATTCTTACTTTATTGTAATAATTTTTGAGTTTATATACATAATTTTATCATTTAAATAGCCTAGTCAGCATTTCACTTTAATAGAATTTACGTATGCAGAAAAACTACATACTTCTCAAGATATTAAAAATGTTGTAAATGCAAGATAATGTTAAAATATATACTTTTATGTGTAATTAAATTCGGTGTTTAGATTATCACATGTTATGACTATCATATGTAACATTACACCTTAGTGGTGTGTTCTGTTGAGCATGTTGGGCGCCGGCCACATGTGGCTGGAAGAATTTGAAATGTTGAACGCATGGAGGAATGAGCCACTTATCTCGCTGGTGGTGGTGCTGACTGTAGAGTTGCATAGTTGTAGAGATGCATAGTATTGGCTCTAACAATGCAACCTGGCTGAAATTCTATCAATCCATAATGTTCCAGTGGGGTGGATTGTATTCTTGAGTTGCAAAGACATTTTTGCCACGATTCCAAAAATCCATTAATTTGAAGCTTGTAGTTAGATAAAATAGTTCGCTGCCTTCATGACATCAATTTACTGTGAAACTATTCAAGTTTCATCGTATTATCGACAATCGAGGCTTGATATTTTAGAATTTTTAGAGTGTATTCTTCTTTTTGTCTTATCTGGTCGAACTGCTGTTCGTAAATACAAATAAATGAAAATAACACATATTTTTCAAAAATTAACGTAAAATTCAATCATAAAAAGTAAAATGCATAAAACAATTCACTTCATTAAATTTTTGAAGAACAATAAAATTACTTTTTTTCGACGATTGTATTCAAAATCAGCAAAAGTATGTCTTCCAATATTGACGGATCCAAACTATTTAGGCGTTCTGTTCCATTTTAATATTGAAAAAACTCTCAACTGTTACTTGAGTTGCTGGGATTGCTAAGAGTATATCTGTAACTGTTGAGACCGAGATGTTCTTTTGCTTCCAATATTGAAAATGATTGAAATCTTTTTTGGCTTGACCTTTTTAGCGCTTTCAATAACATCAATTAAATAAGGAATGCAAGAAGGTGAATTGTCTTTAGTGATTATTTTATCTGCTAAAAATTAATTCAATATATCGTTTGGGTCATCGATCCGTACTTTCGGAGGTACTTTGAGTATTATTTTGGCTTTGAGAGATGTTCATACTATATGATGATTGTTAGATGGTTTTTTGCTAGCATTATCTGATCATCATTTAGGAATCTTTCGTATCTGAGATCTAAGAACACTGCTGTAAGTTAAGTATCGGGTTGCATTGGGTAATTCAATTCGAGAATTAACGGCAGTTAAATAGCTTTAACATATGAATTATTATTAATTTCTAATAATCCCAATTTCATTTTATACCAAACAGCAAACTCTTTGTTTAAAATCAATTGATGATTACGTATTGCATTTTTTATTTTGTTAATTTTGGAATGCGATTGTATTTCCGATATTTTAATTTAAACTTCTTATTTATTCGGTAATTCTCTGAAGATATAAAAAAATGTAATCTGACACAATTGTACTAACACAAAATAACAAAATGAAAACTTCTAACTTACTTTTTTATATTTTTTATATTTAATTAAAAGGGTGTTGCTTTCTCAATTTTAATAAGACAACCTAAAACTAAAACTTACTTAAAATTACATATAATAAATATCTACAAAATGTAAGCTGACCCATATTCAAATTTACAAATTGTGTGCGATTTCATTATTAAATTCCTGTGCTGACGATAAAGAATTGGTTAGATTTTTTGATAAAAGTTTTGACATAAATTCATTTACCGTAAGAATGTTAGACATTTTGTGCAGAAATCTATCCTCTGTGGATGAATGTTTGAAATCAGGTGAACGAGACATATCATTTAATCGAAGAGGTGTTCCGTTCAGGGCAACTCAAATAAATTGCAAATTATCTCACGCCACAATCAATTAATAAAATCGATATTTTGTGTTAAGGTCTTGTAATTCACTAGTACTGTCGCCTCACGAATAAACGTATACATACGAATTGCACAGTATTGAACATCAACTCCGTTAGCATATGCCTGATGAGTTGGATTTAATTTTTTCGATCGTATAGTCATTGATTGACGTAATCGTCAGATCGAAACCGTCCTCTGAATTACAACCTACTAGCAACAACACGAAATACAAACACACTTCCAAATTACAAAAAAAAACGCGGAACACCACCCGCGCTTCAGAGAGCTTTAATTTGAAATTTCTGGAGAGTTGCTTTTCTTGGTTTTATGTGTGGGATCATACCAGGCAGGAGCCCCGCATCGTATAGGTATATTTTGCATAAACATGAGTTTAGTTTAATAGTCTAAGCTAAGCTACTATTGTGAGATAGTACAGAGTATAGAAGATTAATTGGAATGGCTCATCAGTGTCTTAAATATTTCAGTTTAGAAAAGCTTAGTAATTTATTAAGTGTTACCCCTAATTATTTTGCTTCATCAATGTTTCAATAACTTGGTAGTTGTTATTGATCCATCTTTTTCCAGTTTATTTTGGTAGCAGAAAAGTAATTGGGTCGTTGATGCATGTATTTTTATATGCCATTTATTTCCACAAAACACTTACGATTTTTGAGATACGAGTTAATTATTGCTACAAGATATAACTTCTGCTTTAATTAATTTGAACAACAGTCCATTATGCCACGCCGAGTTAAAAGTCTTTTGAATATCTAGAATGGCGACATAGTGAAGAATTCTCTACGTCTAATGGCTCATTTGAGACTGTTGATCAGACGCATATTTTTCTGGTTTATTAGGCTTTCAAGGGTTTGCGAGAACGATAATTTAAGATAGTTTCTACGTTTTAGGGAAATATGAGCATTTTAGTATGGCACTAGTAATGGAAGCTATGTGTCGAAAGACACTTAGTAGAAGGTTTTTTTAATACGGCGTGCGATTGCGTCCATCCCTGGAGATTTTTTGTTTTTAAACTTGCTATTAATCTCAATGATTTCATCAGTGGTTGTAAGAATAGCCTCAGAAGTCTACAGACAGTAATGCATTCACTGAGTCGATTACCTCATTGACATTAATATGTTCTCTGCTTCTGTACATTTAAATGAATTGTACACTTTCGTAAAAATCAGCAATTTTGTTTGAAACCACAACCGGATCGATTATGGGACCATCTTGGTCTTCAAGAACAAGATTTACTAATTAAGCTGGCCTACAGTTTATGACAGTCTGTTACGGAAGTTTTCTTCTTTGAAGAGTTTAATTTATTCATTAATTTGTTTGATGGCTTGTTTTACTTATGCATTTAAAAAAATTGGCTTAAATTTAATGTTTTTGTAATTAATATTAAGGATATTGACTTGGTCTGAAACTTATGTTTTCACAATTTAACAGTTCCAGTCATAGATTGGAATGTGTGGATTCACAAGAAATGATATATTCAGGGAATAGTGCGCTTAGCTCTGGTGGGAGCACTATTTTTAAATAGATAAGATACTATGAATTAATATAATTTGCTTGGTTACTACGGGTGGGGCCGTACTAATTATATTAAGTGAAAGAACAATTAGGTTGGTGTATTAATCGTTTCTATCTTCTATTTTATAAATTTTACTGTTTATATATCAAATAATTGTCTAAACAGCAAAAGCTGGACTAGTAACAATTTATATAGTAATGCTAAAGTGATCTGATATATATGCATTTTAGAAACTCAGTTTTTAAGTTGTAGTTGTTGTTTTTAAGTTGTAGTTGTTGTTTTTAAGTTGTAGTTGTTGATATTAAGGTGCAGTATTACCGATTGTTCCTCGGGCCAGCTTTTGGTATCTTAGTGATAAAACGGTTATTATCACGTTGTTGAGGGAGAATCCCGAACATGTCGCCCAATATTATGTATGTTGAATCTCCAAGACCTCGTTTAATGCGTTGTTTTTTCTTGTAACTATTTAGTAGCAATTCATTATCAGCAACCAGATTCCTTTATTTCCAATTTTGTTGTTCTAGAATGTTGCATTGAAAGCCGGACAACTTATTGCAAGCAGCTTATATTTCATTGTAATCCATCGTATAGATCTCTCAAGAGCTGCTCATGTTGTATTGAATTGCCAGCGTCCAATCCATAGCAATAATTTCTAACTTACCTGATTAGGTGATGGAATCATCAATAATAGGTAGTTTACATAGTTTTGTTATTGGTTGTTTGTACGTGGCATCTTTTGACTATCACGATTTGCATTAAATTATCTTTTCCGGCATCAGTACCAAGAACTCGCCCTAGCTTCCATCTTGTTAAGAGATAGTTGGTCATATTTATGTAACACCAGATCATTTGTTGCTAGACGGTTATCCACTTACTGCGCTGTTGAAGTTTGTGAAGATATCCTGAAGATCATCGTTTCCAAAAATCTTGCACCATCTTTTCCACCAAGTGCCATCTTGTTTTTAGCCCCATGTTATTAATCATCGCCTCTGGCATAGCCGTTAGTAAATCCCCAATCAAAAAATGTCCTGGTGTTTGCACTGGATCGTTCAGATGCATCGTTGGTTAGTGGAGTTAGTGGTCGAGAATTATGGATGGCTTCGATTTGCGTGGTTAGAGTAGTTGTTCCATGTTCTTTTTGCTGGGCCGAAAGCATATTACGCATCTTTGTATGACTTGTGTTACGGCTCGCTTGCCATCAATGATCCAATGTTTTTGCCTCAGAATCGCCATTGTATGTTTTGCGCCACTATGTAAACTGGTTTTATGAGTATCCTTAATTATCCGCAGCTTGATTATGTTATTTTTATTTAGGATTATAGGTTGATTGCTGGTCATTAGCAGATTAGAATTTTGAATACGTCCCATCACACGTAGCAGGCCATTGTCATCTTGAAATGGGTTAAGTGAGGCTAGCTTACTGTTTTTGTCTACTATTCTACCTCTAGATTCATACCTTTAGATATGCTGGCAATTTCCCTTCCGAAATTCAGCTCTTAGGTTAATTTTATAATTGTTATATCTGCAATCTTAAGTTCATTCTTTCTTAAGTTCTCCATTGCTTATTTTTTTCTGTTTGCATTTGTTGATAAATCGGAAACAATATGCAACCGTGCGTTTGATTTTATTGTAAGTAAAGATTTTGTTGAATAAATTTACAAATATATGCGGTTCCTTTGTTAATGTCATTACCACCACCTTGTTTTATAGCGCTGCCTGTAATTTTAATGGTGAGTCTGGAAAAATCTACACGGCGTTCAATTGGAGGCCGCGTTTAATTCAAGGCGTGGGATTGTTAATTTTGTTTTGACTGGTGCTACTCGTGTTTTAGACATTAATAACTGAGTTGTTATTTTTCCGCTATCATCCACTGTTCTGCAGTATACTACTGCTGCATACGCATACTCTGACGCATCAGCAAACCCATGTAGTTCTATTTTGCATCTTGACGTTATGTTGATCGGAATTTTTATAATTGATATTTCATTCAAATCATCCTTGTAACTCTGCCATTGGGTGTTTATTTTTTCTGGTAGGTGTTCATCCCAGTTAATTACAGTATTCCATACATCCTGCATTGTAATCTTGGCCATGATAGTTATTTTTGATGAATTCATCTAGTTTTATTTAAATTTATCCTTTAGCTTGGTGATCGCCAGAAATGTTTTGTAAAATAATGAGTAAGTTGAATGCCCATTTTATAAGAGTAAATCCGCCCTGTGCTGTGAGGTCTTGTAGCTCTTGTATTGTCACGAGTGTCTCCTCAATGGTGTCTGCCCCAGGGAGAAAGTCATCTACATAGAAGTCGGCCATCATTATTTTAGCCGCTAGTTTTCGTTTCTTTCTTGGCTAACTGAATCAGTGACCTTACAGATAGGTAGTTGGCAGTAGTAGTTCCGTATGTTACAGTTTTTAATTTGTACGCCTTAATATGCTCAGAAGGGTCGTTTCTCCACAGTATGCGGTGGTAATTTTGATCTTCTGTATTGAGCCAGACGAAACATATTTTCGATATCGGCCGTTATCACAAAGTTGTAATTTCTCCATCGTAATACTATGTCGGCCAAATCCTCTTGAAGCTTGGAACCATTCATCATATTGTCATTTAATCTTTTCTCGATCTGCAAAAATCTGGCTGATGCTTTTCTTCTAGACGCTCCAAGCTATATGTGATGGTCCTTAAATGGAATTTCCACTATAAATCATTCATCATGCCGTTTCAATGTTGTTTGGAATGTTTCTTCGACTTGATTTTCTTGAACTGTGCGGCTACTTTTGTCAGGAATGTAATCAACCTCTACAAATAGTTTTAATTGTTACTCGATAGACTTTGTTGTCGTCATGATTGTTTTCACCTTACTGTCCAGATTACTCATACTGCAGTTAAAAATCCATCCAAACTCTGTGCCATTGGTTCTTGATGATAACCTTTAATAATACTGTTAGCTATTTCCATTGGATAGTAGTCAGCGCCAAGTATAATATCAATTGGTTGATATTTATTGAGTATGGATCCGCTAATTTTAGGTTGTTAAGATGGGTCCATGCTCCAGTATCAATATAAGCTTCATGTAGTTGTTTACTAAGCTTG
Source organism: Tipula lateralis (assembly GCA_963932295.1). NCBI lineage: Eukaryota > Metazoa > Arthropoda > Insecta > Diptera > Tipulidae > Tipula > Tipula lateralis. The sequence goes on from OZ010737.1 coordinate 110,600,850, forward strand.
TTTAATATCAAGGCTTCGATATCTAGGCTGAAGTTTTCATCGAATCGTGGCACTAGTTTTATTTTAATCGAGTGTCTACAGACACCTGTCTCGCTCCCGCCTATACCTAAAATGTTGATATGTGCCTTGTTCTTCTTGGTGTTCAAAAGATTAGCAGCCTTTGATGATATTAGTGTTGGCTGAGACCCTAAATCAATGAATAGTCTCATAGTCGTGAATTGACCAGTGCTTGTAGCAACTCTGATCTCTGCTGTTGGTAATAATACAAGGCTATGTTGATTAGTTATAAACGTTTGTGTTGTTCCCTTGTTGGTTGACGCCATTATTTAGATTATTTTCCACAACATTGATGGTATCTTGGTCATCCGGAATGCTTGGTTTGGACTTTTCATTGTTTGTTGATTCATTCTCATTAAGCGGTTTAGGTATTTGTACTTCATTTTCATTCGGTAATTTCTTAAGACGTATTCTAGTTACTCGATGTTCGGTTAGTTGGGGTATCAGTTCAATGCGTTCAGGGACACTAGTTGTGGCACTAAAATTTCGCTGGGATGAAGCGGCAGTTTCAGTTGGTATTGTAGTGGTGGCAGCTTTTGTAAGCGACCGAGTAACAACACGTTCTTCTATAGGCAAAGACACACTTTTGGCTGCAGTTATTGGACTTACGGGATTCTTTAGTTCATAAATAGCATTGAGTATGGTCAGTTCGGCTTTCTGAATTGCTTTCAATGAGCTATCCATTTTACTTTGAAACTCATTGAAACACTCAAGACAATCAGTACAGAACCATTGCAAACCATTTACGCCATCCATCAAATATTTGACCCCCTTTTTTATATCACTGGAGAATTTGCCAAGTGACTTTTTTAATTTAGATGCAAAGCAGCTATAACTGATTACCTTGTCACACATAAATCCATGGCATGTGAAAAACCACTCATCAACAACTATAATATTGCATTCTACGCATTTTTTTCGATCACAGACATAATTAGTCGACGCAGCATGATTTAAATTACACCAATTATTAATAAAAATTATACCAATTATTAATATATCACTAGGTACACTAATTGCAGTACAATGTCACAAACCGCGTTTTTACTTCCGTACACACGATGTCACTTTATAAAATGTGTACCGATTGCGAAATTAGGTCATTATGCACACTAATTGTATTTAATAATTGTGAATTTACTTCCGAATTTCGATGACAAACGAAATACATACGTTAACACTTTTCAATACACCAATAATATAAGTACACTAATTAAACAATTTTGCTAAATTTAAAAATTAATTAAAAAATAAAAAATTAAAAAAACACGTCCGAATCGAACGAATGTTGAGACTTCACATACAATACTTAATCAATTATAAAAGATAGAAAATAAAAGATAGAAAAGATTAAAATACCAACCTAATAACATGCTCTTTCCATTTAAGCGTTGTAAAAAGACAACAACAAAACCTAGGATTTTTTTAGGAAGAACTTCACACGTGTGTAGTGTAAAATGAAGTATTTCCTAATTTCATTAATACAAATAAAATTCTATTGGTGTGTTTGAATGTATTAGTAAAACTACGGATTAATGAATAAATATTCATTAAGTATTCATAAAGTATTCTTTCTAATAATTCATAAAGTTTCTTTCTAAATAAAACAGTACATATATGATGATTGTAATTTATTTAAATTCAAATGGTCCTCTGGGTGGTTAGTATTCGAAAATTCCATAATAAGTAATCAATTGGCAACATAGGTACTTTCCTAGAGTTTTCCCGTCCTTAAGGAAAACCGGGACCAAAACCCTAAATTAGAAATTCATTAGAAATTCTAATTCGATTATCAAATTAGATTCATAGTAATGTAAAAACAATCTAGGATTTTGGTTCCGATTTTCCTGAAGGACGGGAAAACTCTAGGGTCCTGAAGGACCTATGGTGCCAATTGATTACTTATTATGAAATTTTCGAATACTAATCACCCAGAGGACCATTAGAATTTCTAATGATGCTGTTTTTCTAGTAGATTAGATCCATAGTAATGTAAAAATAATCTAGGATTTTGGTTCCGGTTTTCCTGAAGGACGGGAAAACTCTAGGAAAGTACCTATGGTGCCAATTGATTACTTATTAAGGAATTTTCGGATACTAATCACCCACAGGACCATTAGAATTTCTAATGATGATGTTTTTCTGGTAGATTAGATCTATAGTAATGTAAAAACAACCTAGGATTTTGGTCCCGGTTTTCCTGAAGGACGGGAAAACTCTAGGAATGTACTTATGGTTCGAATCAATGCAAAATATGTTTTATTCGTTAATATGAGGTTATACAAATACATATAAACAAATAACTTGTTGTTGTAAGTTTAGGAAGATATAGGAAAAACTTCTTTCTCATTAGCATCAAGGGTCATACCAAGATATTTAGCTGTGTTTGCATTAGGAATAACTTGAGAGTTTATACGAACGGGTCGATCTGTTTAATTTTCCTGTTAGTAAAATTAATATGAACAGATTTTGATTTATTCAGTTTAATTCTCCATTTTTTCGTAGTGATTTTCTGCAGTTTATTACTCGTCTCTTCCATATCTTTTCTAACTGCTAGAACTGCAGTATCATCAGCAAATGTTGCTATAGATGTATCGTCTATAACTGGCATATCTATAGTATATAGATTATATAATATTGCCCAGCACACTTTCTTGCGCTACTCCTGCTGATATTTTCTTTAACTCTGAGTATTCGTCTTCATATTTCACACGAAAGTGTCAATCGGCGATATACGATTTCAATACCAAATAGAATTGTTTGGGAAGATCACGGCTCAATTTATATTCTAACTTTTAATGCCATAATTTATCAAAGGCTTGGGCTAGCACATATTCGATTATGTTTGTAATTCTGTGCACCTGTTGAACAGTTGAGTGGTTTTCTCTGAATCCAAATTGGTGGGATGGGATTTAATTTCTGTTTTCTATTATTTCTTTCAGTCTCTTGAGAAATAATTTTTCGAATAGCTTTGAAATCGTTGGGAGCAAAGAAATCGGTCTATATGAGTTTTAGAAATACTTCTAATTATGGTATGCGATCCGTTAGTCCGTTAGCACTCCAGATTACCATTCTTATAGTTTTACTGAACATTACTAATATAAGAGTGACGAAATTTCATCTAAGGAACTACAAAAAAATAAGAAACAGACCGCGCAAATTGCAGAAAAATACTGATATGAACAAAAGACGCTTGGGTCAAATCCAAGCAGTATCAAGAACCCAAATCATTCAAGCAGACGAATCAAAGTCTTATTCACAAATTTTAAAACAAACCTCAAAAGGAATTGAAGTTAGCAGCAAAAGTGAAATTCTTGAGAAGATACTCAGAAGCATAGAATTTATAACGGGTGATTTTTTAAGAGCTTGAGAACTTTTTTTTAAAAAAAAACGCATAAAATTTGCAAAATCTCATCGGTTCTTTATTTGAAACGTTAGATTGGTCCATGACATTTACTTTTTGAAGATAATTTCATTTAAATGTTGACCGCGGCTGCGTCTTAGGTGGTCCATTCGGAAAGTCCAATTTTGGGCAACTTTTTCGAGCATTTCGGCCGGAATAGCCCGAATTTCTTCGGAAATGTTGTCTTCCAAAACTGGAATAGTTGCTGGCTTATTTCTGTAGACTTTAGACTTGATGTAGCCCCACAAAAAATAGTCTAAAGGCGTCAAATCGCATGATCTTGGTGGCCAACTTACCGGGCCATTTCTTGAGATGAATTGTTCTCCGAAGTTTTCCCTCAAAATGGCCGTAGAATCGCGAGCTGTGTGGCATGTAGCGCCATCTTGTTGAAACCACATGTCAACTAAGTTCAGTTCTTCCATTTTTGGCAACAAAAAGTTTGTTAGCATCGAACGATAGCGATCGCCATTCACCGTAACGTTGCGTCCAACAGCAATGATTCCACCAGCGTACAAACCACACCAAACAGTGCATTTTTCGGGATGCATGGGCAGTTCTTGAACGGCTTCTGGTTGCTCTTCACTCCAAATGCGGCAATTTTGCTTATTTACGTAGCCATTCAACCAGAAATGAGCCTCATCGCTGAACAAAATTTGTCGATAAAAAAGCGGATTTTCTGCCAACTTTTCTAGGGCCCATTCACTGAAAATTCGACGTTGTGGCAGATCGTTCGGCTTCAGTTATGAAATGTCAAAGCATACTGAGCATCTTTCTCTTTGACATCTTGTCTGAAATCCCGTGTGATCTGTCAAATACTAATGCATGAAAATCCTAACCACAAAAAAATCACCCGTTAAATACTCGTTTGGATAAACAGGAAAGGTGCCTGCAGAACTTGGTTGGGACACTGGACAACCAAGAAAGTTTAGCTTCTTCACAACATCTGTAATTTGCACCTCTGTAGGATGTTGTAGTTTACAATAAACATATGTAGGAGGTGTATCTTTATTTACTGGACGAGCTTGGGAGATGTGTTTTCTGGCACATCCTACGCATCTTGGCTCTCTCCCCCAATACTTTTTCGTATGGTTAAATCCTTGGCATTTCTGATATTTAGGTATTAGACCGCTGGAATTTTTTAACGCTTCTATTTTGACTTTCATAAATAGTATACTTTTAATATTGAAAACGCTTTCAACATTTTTGCTGAACTATGAAAAGTCAGCATTACAACATCTTGTTTATCTTTACTACTTGTCCGTGTTGTATTCTTTCTCTTTTAATTATGTTCACGGCATCTTCTATTTTGAGCCCTTTTTGTTGTAGACCTGCCATAATGTCTTCTTTGTACAGGTAGGATGTAGACCCATTACCATGACCTTAATTGGACGATTATGCTTGTCTTCATAAGTGTAAAATTCTATTTTCTCGGGTTCTAGCTTAGCAGTTAAAGGTCTATAGGCTTCGGAGTCCGATGTGTTGATTTTCCATACATCGTTATTAAATGAAACGACTTATTGTACTCTTTGTCAGTGATCTTCATAATTGATTGAATGATGTCATAACTATACACCTACTATATTAATCGGCGAAGGAGCTTTTTCCTTGGATTTAAATGATTGTTTTCCTAACTGGGGTAACGTATTAGCAGTTTCCCTAATAACCGTTGTTACATTTTGTCTATTGGTGCTTGGCTGTACGGAAACGTCCATTTCAGGGGAAAAATCGATTTTCCTCTTTTTATGATTTCTTAGCTTTTTCCTCTTTTGCAGGATCGATCCAGTTTCTTGTTTTACCTCTTCTTCATCAGTAAAATACTCTGAGTTATCAATGTTTTGGCATGTCGGAGGTTCGTCAGGAATCTTATTTTGGTTGGCTTTCATAAGCTTTTCCATTTTCGTATTTCAATGATACGTTCAACAAGTTTATATTGGTTAATAGTGTTGAGTGATGTTGCATTGTATATTGTAAATTGTTGTAAAACGTTTGAGCACATCACAGTACGTTTATTTGGTTGCTCCCTGTATATATGTAAAGTTTTTATATTGAAATTAATACTGTAAATTTGGTTTATATAATTTTGTTAGTATTAGTATGAGTGTATTCTCTCTCTTTTTTGCACAAGCAAATATTGATCGGGATGCGTACGAGCAGTACGAGATATATATATATACACAGAATTTTTGTATACTATGAATGTATAAGTTTGTTAAAATAAAACGTGTTTTGTTCATTATCGTTGAAATAGCAAAAACGAATAGACGCATTTTTATTATAAGGAAAAATTATTAGTGGAAAAAACGTGGAAAATATTGTTAACACCAAACGTGGTATTTTAGTGGAAATACAGTCCATAAAAATATATTGTAGACGTAGAAGACAATTCATGGTCCTTCGAGCCGGATATTTATGGTAGTAATCTGGAAAAATTGAATAATTTAGTTTTATTTGGAAAAAATAAGATCATCAAAGAAGACGTCCATATTTGATCATCGTAGTGGAGACAGTTGAAATTTGAAATATTCATTTTGGATACTTGGACATTTGTCATTTGATTCATCAATTTCAATATTTTTTGGCAACTAAAGTTAAGGTATTTGATAAATTTATAATTTTGGCAACTAAAGTAAAAGTTTGTGGGATAGATATTGAATTTTAAAGTGAAATGTTAAATAATTTCTATAAAAAATGGCATCAATTGAATCATTAAAAATTAAAAGAGCAACCACTAAGAGAAAACTCACGTTGCATTCGAAGTTTATACAGAATCATGATGAAATAGAAATAGAGAATGTGAACAAAGTTAGTGCTAGATATGAAAATTTAAAGCTTTTGTTAAGCGAATATACCGATATTTATTCTGCGCTTTGTTCATTGGTTGACGATCCCGAATTCGAGAAGAATGAGGACGAATTTAATGCAGATTTCGAGGGATTCGAAAATGAATTTTATGAGGTAAAAAGTAAATTTGAAGCCATTTTGAATATTAATAAAGTGGGTGATGTAGTTGATAAATCGAGTATGGTTGATGATGCGGCTTCAAGGAATGGCGACAGTGCAAGTGGTCTTTTTTCTAAGGCAAAATTACCGGAGATTAGAATACCCGTGTTCGATGGAAAATTAGATGACTGGTTAAGATTTCGCGATTCTTTTGAGAAAATTATTATAGATAATCATCAAATAAATTCAAAAATTCAAAAAATGTGGTATTTAGATATGTTTGTTGTTGGAAAGGCTAAGGAAATTATTGATAAAATTGATTTTTCTGATGATGGTTTTGATATCGCCTGGAAAGCTTTGGTGGATAGATTCGATGATACTCATGCTTTAGTAGAAAAACACATTGGTGAATTGTTCAAATTACAGTACGTTAGTAAGTCCTCTAGTGCAGAGATACAAAATCTAATTGATAGGACTGAGCTCAATTTACGTGCTCTACAAAAACTGAAGCAGAATGTTGATCAGTGGGACATGATGATAGTTCATATTGTTACTTATAGGTTAGATGATGATATTCGGAAGACATGGGAGTCTCAACTTGATAAAAAGAAGCTTCCGACTTGGAAGGAACTATCTGGATTTTTGCAGACCCGATGTAGGGCTTTGAGTGTAATAGAAAACAATCGTCGCTCCAATAGATCTATATCTAAGCAAAGTTTGACGGGTCAAGGACAAATGACCAAATCCTCTAGAACCTTCGTGTCGGTTTCAAAGCCGAATGAAGTAAATACAAAAAAATCTTGTTCGATGTGTAGTGGTAGTCATTGTTTAGAAAATTGTGTTCAGTTTATGAATTTGCGTCCGGAGGAAAGGTATGGAAAAGTAAGGATAATGGGTAGATGTTTGAATTGTTTAGGCGACAATCATTTAGTTAGAAATTGTCAAGCAAAAAATTGTGAAATTTGTGGTTATAAACATCACACCTTGTTGCATATGAAAATGGATAAAAAAAACACATCAGAGAAAAAAAATAGAAACGACCCTGGTAATAATACGGAGAATAATAAAGTTTTCGATATTACGAAGTCTGATTCTGCTCAGAATAGTTCCACATATTTGTGCAAAGAAATTGTACAGAAACAGGTGGTTTTAACCACTGCAATAGTTTTAATAAAAGATTCTAATAAAAAATATATTCAATGTAGAGCGCTTTTGGATTCAGCCTCTCATAACAATTTTATATCTAGGGACTTAGTCAAAAAATTGGGAATTAATGTCGAAAAAGATAATAATACTGTGAGTGGTATAAATGGCACAAAAACTGATATATCTAGTAGAATAGAAACCTCAATACATTCTCGCGTTGATAATTATTGTAGAAATTTGAAATTCTTGGTAGCATCTGAGATTAGCAATGGTTTGCCCTATCAGTATATTAATATTTCCAGATGGTTCGTTCCATCGAATTTAGTATTGGCCGACCCAGAATTCAATGTGCCTAGACCTGTAGATATTCTATTGGGAAGTGAAGTATTTTGGGACATTTTAAAAGATGGTCGTTTAGAATTGTCAAAGGAACTCCCAATATTTTGTAATACGAACTTTGGTTGGGTAGTTGGTGGAAAATTGGAGAGTAATTCTGGCAACCAAAATTTCTTTTTATCATCAGAAGTAAAAACAATGGATTCTGGATTAGATAGTATTTTGGAAAAATTTTGGCATTTGGAGTCCTGCAATGGTGATAAAAATAACGTTCGTACAGTTGAGGAATCAGCTTGTGAGCAGCATTTTAGTGATACGTACAAAAGAGATAGAAACGGTACATTTATCGTACAACTACCTTTTAAAATGGATAGTAGTTTATTGGGTAATTCTTCTAATATGGCTTTTCATAGATTCATAATTTTAGAAAAGAAATTAAATAAAAATGTGGAGTTAAAAAAGCAATATGTCGATTTTATGAAAGAGTATGAGGCAATGGGGCATATGAAGCGTTGTTCTAAGGTAAATAGTGGCCCGGGATATTTTATACCTCATTTAGCTGTATTGCGTCCTGATAGTACAACAACTAAGTGTCGGGTTGTTTTTGACGCTTCGGCTAAGTCTTCTTCCCAGTATTCCTTGAACGATCTGTTAATGGTAGGTCCCGTAGTTCAGGAAGAGTTATTCTCAATTGTGTTGAGATTTAGAAAGCATGTTATCGCTTTCTCAAGTGATATTGAAAAGATGTACAGAATGGTTAAATTGGACCAATCTCATACAAGATTTCATAAGATTTATTGGCGAGAAAATTCCTCTGATGATTTAAAAATTTACGAGTTGCAGACCGTAACTTATGGCACGGCATCTGCGCCTTACTTATCAACTCGTGTTATCCAGCAGTTAGCTTTAGATGAATCAGTTAATTACCCATTAGCATCAAGTATTGCCAAGGCTGATTTTTATGTAGACGATTTGCTTTCGGGTTGTCAAACATTAGAGGAAGGTATTTCAAGGTATGATGAATTAACAAAAATGTTTTCATCTGCAGGAATGAGGTTGAGAAAGTGGTACTCAAATTCAAAGGAATTGTTAAATTATATTCCAATGGAGAATCGCGGAAATCCCGACGAATTGGATGTCAACGAAACGATTAAAACTTTGGGCCTACGTTGGTCACCTATATTTGACGAGTTTATATTTTTGGTTCAGTCATTGGATAACAGTAATAAAATCACAAAGAGGTCAATATTGTCGGATATCAGTAAACTGTTTGATCCATTAGGGTTATTGGGGCCAGTAATTTTGAGTGCGAAGATTCTTATTCAGAGATTGTGGATGGAAAAACTGGATTGGGATACGGATATACCTGAGAACTTGAAAGTAAATTGGATTGATTTTAGAAGTAGTTTAGAATGTTTGAATGATTTAAGATTAAACCGATGTATCATTCCAGGAAATGTTAGTGTTATGGAAATACACGGTTTTAGTGATGCGTCGCAAAGAGCGTATGGCGCATGTGTGTATATTCGTTGCAAAAATAGTGATGGTAGTGTAGTTATAAATCTTTTGTGTAGCAAATCAAGGGTAGCTCCCTTAAAAGTAATATCTTTGCCGAGACTAGAATTGACTGCACTCTTACTTCTTGTAAAGTTAATTCAAAATGTAACCGCTTCTCTCAAGATAAACGTGGGAAAGATTGTGTTGTGGTCTGATTCGACAATTGCCTTGTCCTGGTTGAAGATTCCACCCCACCGTTTAAAAACTTATGTGGCCAATAGAGTGAGCGAGATTTTAGAGGGTAGTAAATATATGAAATTCAGACACATCGCTGGGAAAGCAAATCCTGCAGACTTGGTGTCTAGAGGGGTTTTACCTCATGAGATTGGTAGTTTGGATGTTTGGTGGCACGGCCCCTTGTTTCTGAAGGATGATGAGTCAAATTGGCCAGTTAGTAGAATATATATTTCGAATACTCAGGATTTGCCTGAGTTGAAAAATGAACAGTCATCTTTTGTTTCTGTAAGAGTCATGGATGTTTTCGACATTGAGAGTTTTAGTTCTTTGTTGAGACTCAAGCGCGTTGTGGCTTATTGTTTTCGTTTCATAGACCGATACATTAGAAAGAAGACTATTTGCACTGGTGGTTTAGAGGCTTGTGAGTTGGAGGCCGCGTTGTTGTCAATCATTCGAACGGTTCAGATGGTGAATTTTGGAGGTGAAATAAGAATGTTGTCAAATACTAAACCGTTGCCAGAAAATAGTAAATTGATTAGTCTTTCGGCATTTGTTGATGGTGAAGGAATGCTTAGAGTAGGAGGACGACTAAAAAACAGCAATTTAGATTATGATCAAAAGCACCAGTTGATTATACCAAAAGATCATTATCTGACAAGGTTAATAATTCGTCAAGAACACATAAAGAATATGCATGCGGGAGTTCAGTGTACGTTAGCAGCTGTGCGCCAGAAGTACTGGATAATTAATGGAAAAGATGCAGTTAGGCAAGTTATCAAACGTTGTGTCTCCTGTTTCAAGTTTAGACCAAAGCTAGAAGAACAAATCATGGCACCGTTGCCTCCAGATCGTTTGAATGCTGCTAGACCATTTAACATAGTTGGAGTTGATTTTTGTGGTCCTTTTTCGATCAAATATAAAGGACAACGAAAGGATACGCAAAACAAAGTTTACATTTGTGTATTCGTTTGCTTCGTAAGTAAGGCCGTCCACTTAGAATTGGTTGAGGACGCAACGAGCAAATCTTTCATCGAATGCTTGAAACGCTTTTTTTCAAGAAGAGGACGTAGTGCAATTATCTATAGTGACAACGCCGGAAATTTTGTGGGTGCTAACAGGGAAATCAAGGAGATGGAAAATTTAGTTCGTGGATCAAACATAGAATTACTAGCATTTTATTCTACTGAAGGAATCACATGGAAATACATTCCGCCTAGATCACCACACTTTGGAGGCCTTTGGGAGTCCGCAGTTCGAATGTTTAAATCTCACATGAAAAAAGTCGTTGGAGCTCAAGTATTGACACTGGAACAATTAACAACATTGGCTATTGAGATAGAAGGAATTCTTAATTCTCGCCCTCTATCACCACTTTCTAGTGATCCACGTGATCTGGAGCCCCTAACACCTGGGCATTTCACAACAGGAGGTCCAATAAATTCAGTTTTAGAAGTGGATGTCACAAACGTCTCAAGCAATAGACTATCATATTGGAAACAAAAAACTCAGTTGGTGCAGCATTTTTGGAAAAGGTTTTCCGGCGAATATTTGCACAACTTACAACAAAAAACCAAATGGAAATTCGAACGTGAAAATTTAAAAATCGACGATCTCGTCTTAATCCATGAAGACAACTTACCAAGCTCAAAATGGCTAATGGGGCGAGTGGAAAAGACAATACCAGGACGCGACAACAAAGTTCGAGTGGTAATACTCAGAACTCCTAATGGCACAGTTGAAAGAGCCATAACTAGGGTGTGTAAATTACCAGTTGATTGATCACCTGACATTAAAATTAAAAAGGTTGTCATTGACAATTTTATTGTAGTAGTTTTAAGTTCTTAAAATAGCTTATGAATTATTAATTGGTAAAGGCTTAACCTTTCCAAGGCGGGGAGAATGTTGAGTGATGTTGCATTGTATATTGTAAATTGTTGTAAAACGTTTGAGCACATCACAGTACGTTTATTTGGTTGCTCCCTGTATATATGTAAAGTTTTTATATTGAAATTAATACTGTAAATTTGGTTTATATAATTTTGTTAGTATTAGTATGAGTGTATTCTCTCTCTTTTTTGCACAAGCAAATATTGATCGGGATGCGTACGAGCAGTACGAGATATATATATATACACAGAATTTTTGTATACTATGAATGTATAAGTTTGTTAAAATAAAACGTGTTTTGTTCATTATCGTTGAAATAGCAAAAACGAATAGACGCATTTTTATTATAAGGAAAAATTATTAGTGGAAAAAACGTGGAAAATATTGTTAACACCAAACGTGGTATTTTAGTGGAAATACAGTCCATAAAAATATATTGTAGACGTAGAAGACAATTCAAATAGTGCAAAAAATACAGTAGAGTTTTAGTTTACCAGCATTGTCAAAGGTTGATAAATATTTAACATTTGCACATTTATAATTATCGCAGACGATTTAAATGTATGTATTATTTTTAAATTTAAAATGAATGAATCTATTTCATTACAAGAAAACTTGCAAATTGGGCAATTCATTTTTATTTAAAAATATCAACTAATACAAAATTAAAAAATAATTAAAAGAAATAAAAAATAAAAATAAAATAATTATAAAAAATTAATCTTAACTAATTAACTTATTTGTCATTCAACTCCGAAATTAATAATGCAACTTTGACGTGATTTGTCACTTGGTATTGTTATGTTAAAAAAATAATTTTGAATGAACAACCACACCTTGTAGCATTCGATTGAATATTCTAAATTCAAGGCAAAGTGAATTTTAAATGCTATAGAAAAATACATTTTAAGATATGCTTAAAGCAATAAAAAATTTGATCGTTACAAACCGCAAAATATCTTTTTTTAATGTATTTAAATTGACTATGAATGGTTGCAGTTTAAGTCCAAATTCATTGTATATATTATATTTTCTTTTTTTAATTTTTTCTTCTTAATTCGTTATATCATTGTTAATTTCCAAAATTAAAGGATTTATGAAATCCAAAATCGAGACTTTCCTCACTTTTTTGTTTTTTCAAATGAGCCTCACCGAAAGTTTAAGTAAATAATTTAATGCCTTTAATAACAATAAATTTCTTGAATCTAAAAATAAATAGTTAAATAACACATTAAAATAATGTCTGTTAATCCTTGCTATATTTCAATTTCAACTTTTTCGAGATATGCTTTATCTTTGATTTTACTTGTCATTATTGAAACAATTTCCTCTAGCAAGTTGTCCCATTTTTTCGGTACACAAAATTCGTTACCCGGATATAAGATAGAAAGTAAAACATCTTGCAGTTAAATCATAGTTATTTTATTCAAAAACTTCGTTTACAAGTCGAAAAAGGTCTAGGAATCCATATTATCCAATTTTTATAGAATGTTTGCTTAATAAACTATGGTTCGAAAAGCTTTTGCTGTCGTCCCTTAAATGTGTTTTGAAATTTTATTTTTACTGTACTCCAAACCAGTGCATGGAATGGTTACCACTCTTTTTCCTCTCCAAATTCTTACCCTTTTAAACTATCCACGACTGTCAAATTAACGGGACGATAAGCAGCGTCCCGTTAATTTAACAATCGTATCTCTTGCCACAAAAATAAAATAAGCAAAAAGAAATCTATAACCGTCTTGTTATAGTTTCTATATGTGATAGTACCTATTGATTTTAACAAATCTATTTTATTTCGTTTTGGCGCACCATAGTAAACAATTTTTCTTGTTACGCCGTTAGTATGCAAAATCAGAAGAATAATAAATATTATTGCTTGTCACCAGCAGCATTTCTTTAATTTCCTGGAATGTTCTCCTGCAAGGCATAATATATATCTTGCCTTCACTTTTATTTTGTTCTTTACAGCTTGTACCCAAACTTGAAATTGCGCTTGTGGAACTATTTGTTCAAATAAATAAAGTATATCCTCGGCTGTTTTCAACCACGAGGCTACCTTTTTTTTGTTACCGTCGAAAGAAGGAATCGACTTAATAGGGTCAGGAATTCGGAATATATTAAAAACTATTTGATTATTTCCAATTCCTTCCTTGGGTTTAGGACCGGTGCCTCAACCTTTTGACTGAGGTACTACAGTGCCTGATCCAGTTCAGTATTTTTCTGAATCAGGTTAGCTAACTGGGTTTTTATCACTGCCAGTTGCCCATCTAACGTTTGTGCTTGTTTCTCGTTCATTTCATCCAAAGTTTCTGCTTCTGTTAACTTTATATCCCGATCGGCTATAAAGTACTCAAGTTTTTTTCTTTTTCTTTAAAACTTTGTCTCCTTTGACTCGGCACCGAAAGATCGAAATATTCGTCTTTTTTGTAGTGCGCGACAATTGATGTTTCCCACAAAATTCTATCACTTTTCTACATCTATTTTGTAGTATGCACTGATGTGAATTTATTTCTAACTTATCGTTTCTATCTTGTAGTGCACGATTTTGGCAACAAATTTTATTAAAAAAATAAAATAAACATTCTTACCTTGTTTTGCTGTCTTGGATGGCTTCGGGTCCACAGTGTAACAGTAATGTGTGTTTTTTGGCGGAATCTTGACTTCTCTTGGCGGTGTTTTCATTTTCAGCCTAGGACGTCACTTTTTAAATTGTCAAAAACATTTTTTTTTGAAAGTTGCAATAATTATGTAAATCCGCATTTCCACGGATTCACTCTTATAATAAACAGTTGTTATTCGCTGTTTTTATGTATTTAACACAATGCACTCGAACCTTCACTTTGCCGTACGGCTGCGCCAATTATATTTTGAAGGCGTATTAAAACAAAAAAATTATTTATTTTTTCAATTTTATTTTTTCCGTCTTATTATAATGAGATAGATGTTAAAAACTAAATTAAAAAATATAATTTCTAGTAAAATTATTCTTATCTAGATGTCTAACTATTGCAACGATGCATTTTCAATATGTGTCTTCTTGTTGATTTTTGTTGATTCTACATTCTTGTTGTTCATTGGGTTATGGATTGTTATTCTGCGCGGCAATGGAATGTTAAGCATTGTAGGTACGGTAAAATAATGTAATGTTTTTATTAACTTGTATCTTATGTGTGGGATAGAAATCTAAATTATTTTATTCCAAAGAATTTCGCAAGCTTCGACAATTTCTCTACACATGAAATGAATTTCTCGTTCTTGATCTCAATTATATCAACGTGGAGTTTTTCTGCTGGATACATTGGGATGGGTGTTTCCTGGATTTGGACATAATTTGGACGCCTATCATATTTGTTGGTGCTACATGTGTCACAACTTTGTGTATATTTCCTCACCAGACATGCCATTTGAGAGAAATACTATTTCTCCAAAATCTACTTTCTTTTATTCTTTGTGGTTACGGTATGCTCTCTTATGAACCTCTTTTATTTTTGCAAATTGATTTTCTTCATTAGAAATGTCGTTAACCGAATTTTGTAATTCGAGAAATGTTCTTTGCAGAACTCTTGTAGTATAGAAATAAATTCCTCGAGTATTTTTACCCCATTGATTTTAGTTGGATCTAATTTCTCTCGTACAATTTTAGTTAAAATTTCTTCGTTAAACCCTGGTAGGCTAATTCCTCGTGAACATAAATGTCTTGCCCTTTTTGAAATATGATCTGGTTTTAGAATACGTTGATTGGAGCATCGCAGTACGATATTCGATCCGTGGAGTCCTCCAAAGTACTATGAATCGTTTCGTCAGAAAACAGCGTGTTTACTTCCAACTCCAATCTAGATAAGGCATTTGCAACCTTATTCGTGCAGCCCGGCTTGTATACAAGTTCGTGGTTGTATTCCTCCAAGCGCCTTCAACCTTTTTAGTTTGGCATTGTTGTTTCTGTTATTTAGGGCAAACGTGAGCGGTTGATTGTTGGTAAGGATTTTAATCGTCTTCGCGCCGTACAAATAGTTTCTTAAATTTTCGATGGCCCATGTTATCTCCTTCTCGTTGCCCGCTTCGTTCTCCTCAGTTTTATTTAAAGATCTCGAAATAAACGTACTCGGTTTATCCTACCCTATATCCCCTTATGATAATTCGCTGCGTCTGATGCACCGTTTGTTAAGTTAAATGGTTTACTGAATTTGGGAAATATTAGTTTTTCTGATGATGACAGAAGTTCTTTGATTTGTTGAAATGAACGAATTTGATTTGGATCCAAACTGATTTTTACTTTTTTGGATTGATTAGCTTAAATCTGGGCATTTTCACCTCTTGTAAGGTTTGTCAAAGGTTCAATTATCTTCGCGAAGTCTTTTATGAAACGCCTATGGTATGATGCTAATCCAAGAAATGATTTTAAGTCCTTCAGATTCGCTGGGAATTTAAGATTGCAATTAGCAACCATTTTCTTTGGCTCAGCCTTTATACCCTGGTTAGTGATGATATAAACTAAGAATTCAGTTTCCGTCCTTAGGAATTCCATTTTGTCCAAATTAACTGGTAGGTTGGCTGTTTGAGCTTGCTCAAACAGTTAATATTCCTTAAATGTTCATCTTCATTTTTTCCTCCGAAAATAATGAAATCATCGATGTAGGCATAGCAAATATACTTCTTTAACACGTCGTCAATCATCCTTTGGAAGATGGCTGGTGCATTTTAAAGATCAAAGGATAGTCGCAAGAACCCTGATGTGAGGTTTATTGTAGTTAAGAATTAAGAATTTCCAAGGTTAAAGATTGTGTTAGATATATCCAAAACTGGATAAGTATCTGCGACGGTTACCGCATTTAAACGTTTGTAGTCAATAACCATCCTATATTTTTGTGTATTGGAAGCATTTAGTTTCTTATTCACTATCCATATTGGTGTATTATACGGGCTCTTGGAAAGCGTATAAAACCATCCTTAAGTAGCTTGTTGATTTGGTCTTCTACCTCATTTCGCATAGTAACTGGATACGGATTTCGTGAATTTCATATACGGATACGGTAAATTTCACTATCCGTTTTAGTTCTTATTTCTGTCTTTATATTCGTATCTATGGGTGTTACATTGTTTACAGGTCCAAACAATTTCTCATATTTTGACAGTGTTACTTGCATTCAATTCGGATAAGAGATGGTTATCCTGGATTTCTAAGTTATTCACTTGTGTTTTTCATAGAGTGGTATTTTTAATTGAGCGAAAGAATGTTGTTCTTTCGGTCGATGACTACACCAAGTTCCTTAAAAGTGTCGTCTCCAATTATGCCGTCGAATGTTTGTAGTCTCGGCCAAACCAAAAAACACTACGTTTGTGTCGATACCGATGCTTTTAAAAAATTGCCCACATATTTTGTTGCTGATTTCGACCTGTCCTCCAGCTGACTTTTTTATGACTAATCGTTCACAGATGAAGTTTTTATTTTCACCTGTATCGATTAGGAATTTGAGAGTATCGCCGTTCCCTCAAATTCTTATATCGGTTGAGGGTATATCGTTATGTAAGGTAAGCTAGAGAGTCTCTCTTTGTATTCTATAGATTCTTCAGTATCAATGCTTTCATTTGCCATCTGTGTGTATTGTTCTGCTTCTTCTTGTGTTTTTATATGGTAAATTCTTTGTTTTTTCCGTGGTTTGTTGAATTAAGAGTTTACTCGTTTAGGAGTTGGTGTGTTTAGCTGAGGTTTGTTCACATGACGATTTATATAGGTAACCTGTTTACTAAGTGACGGCTCAATATCCATCGGTTCTGATGATTTGGTTTGTATTGGCCTGGGCGGTGCACTGATGTCCTGGTGTTGTAGATTGTACGCCAAGTTTTTCTGAGGTAATGTCATTTGGTTCTGGTTCCTTGCGATAGTCATTTGTTCGTGGAAAGATCTGATATATGGGTGCCGTTATCGTTAAATTCTAGGTTATTATCATTTGAAATAAACACACTTAACTTTACAAATAATATGCACTGCACAATAGTTTTTTTACGAGCATTCACTTTTAAAATGTAGAAAGATATGCACAGTAAAGTTTTTTTTAGGTTTATTTAGAAGCACTGCACTTTTGGTTAAGAAAAAACAAAAATTTTTGTCGTGTCATTGAATTGACGATTTTACACTTTTGATAATTATCAAATAAAAAAAAACACGTCTTCTCACATTGAACACCTAAACTCTAATCAACGGAAAATGAATAAATGATATAGTGATATTGATAAAATATTTCGTCTTTTGATGAAAGTTTTTATAAATTTTAATAAAACTTTGTTAATTTTACAATTTTTTCTTCAAGGAATTTTTAAATTTCTAGTTATTTTTTATCAGTTTCAAAAAACTTTTATTGGTTTTTTTTAATTTATTTATTATTTAATTGAATTAATAAATTTGGTTTGTTGGCGTTTTATACCAAAAGTTTTCTTAAATTTAATGATTTATAATATAATATTCGGTGTCGTGATATTCTTTACTATCAATCAAGTGTGCTTTTTTGAACTATCCTTCAGAATACTCTCGATACTCTGATACGACTCGAATGAATCTTGCTGTAGCCATTTGTTTGGATGAGCCGAGATGGTTTATTTTTATTAAAAGAAATATGTACTTTGAAGCGACCGTCCGTTTCTCGACTGTAATTCTGATTTCAATGGATGAAAACATGTGGAGTCTACACAAAACGCGAATAAATTACGTAGACCGGCTTATAATTAATTTATTCACTTATGATTAGTTATAGTTAATTTTGTTACCTGAATTAACTCTTCTATGATTCACAAAATGGTGGATGAGGTTTAGGGTCCACGTAGTTTCGTTGTACCAATGTGCTGTAAGATGAATAGTAGGATGCCAATGATCTGATAGTCGTTGACTGAATTACCAACTCTTTGATAAGCTGTAATTGCACTGCTGATAAATAAGAAGAATGCCAATCTGGTTGTCGTTGACTGGATATTAACAATTGGATTTGTTTAAATTGCTTTTTAATTAATGGATGCGCCTTGGAAACGTATCCGACTCGAAGGACCAAAAAACTATGTACAATTTAAAGGGTTTAAATGGTACACAGTTTATAAGTTTAATAAAAAATACGAAATTTAATTTTAATTTATAAATTTATAATTTAAATTCCTATTGGAAACAATCTTATTCGATTGACTGTTCTGATTGGAAAAAGGGAATAAAAGGGACAAGAGGGAATAAAAAATAGCTTTTTATATAATTCAATTTAGAAAAAATATTTAATAGATGTCATATAGATTTTGATTTCGCCGTACAATTGGCAATAATATTCAAAATAATATTAGAATAGATCTCCAGTTTGACATCCAGTCGATCTCGATATAAACAAGGTACCTCTGGATGAGTAACATTAATGTGTTTTAGGGTAGCTTCGATGTATAAGGTGGATATTCCTGTTATGGATGTTATAATTGTTGGATGTTCTAAGAAGGGTATTCCTGTTGTGGATATTATTGTTGTTGGATGTTATTTTGCAATGAAAATTTGTGATCCAGTTGTTAATTTGAACATATCCTTTAGTAGCTTGTTGATTTGGTCTTCTAACGCTTTTCGCATAGTAACTGGATACGGATAGGATTTGGTATAAATTTCATCATCCGTTTTAGTTCTTATTTCTTTTAACCTGTTTGCAAAGTGACGACTCAATTCCATCGGTCCTGATGATTTGGTTTGTGTTGGTCTGGGCGGTGCACTGATGTCCTGGTGTTGTAGATTGTACGCCAGGTTTTTCTGAGGTAATGTCATTTGGTTCTGGTTCCTGCGATAGTCATTTGTTCGTGGAAAGATCTGATTTATGGGTGCTGTTATCGTGTTGTTTAAATTTTTACTGTGCACCGTCAGGTTTTGATAGTTTTTTATTTTGAATCTCCAGGCAGGAAGCGTAGTCTTCCGGCAATTTTTGTGGTATTTGGATTATTAACATTTTTGAAAGATCATCGTTTAGTCCGCGAATAAAGACATCAAGGGCTCTATTCCGATGTCTCAACAAGCACTGAAACCGTGTCGGTCGAATAATCCTTCGTCTTGATTTTATTCACAATAAGTGAAAAATGATGATTAACATTAGCGTAAAACTCATCTACGGTTCTATTTCTTTGCGAGAGGTTACCCAATGTTCAAGTGTCCTTAAATCCCTCTTGTCGGCATAGCGAAAAAACAGACACTTAATCTTTATCGATGTCTATTCATCATGAAATATATTTTATGATATTAAGACTGATCTTCTATCTTATACTTTGCAGGATTAACCGATAAATGAAACTATCGTGCATGATATTATAATCTCGAAGGATGTTTTCCACGCTATGAATCCAAAATAAATATTGTGGTGGGTTGCCTTCAAACGGTTGAAACTCCTTCACACAGTCTGGTAGCTTGCTTATTACCTTGAAATCATCAGCGTTTTAAGACGGCACTAAGTTCGTCGAAGCCTTTCGTAGAGGTAGATTTTCCAATTACTGCAGCCTTTGTTCGATTGCTCTTGATTGTTCTAATTCAGCATTAAGTGCTCTCGTCAACTGTTTAACCGCCCCTTTGAATTGTTCGAGTTGTCTTTCCATTATTGAAAAAATTACTGCTTTTGTTAAGTTTTGATTTACTTTAAACTAAGTTCGATATTTGTTATGAAAATTTATTATTTTAATTTATTTGTTTGTTATGATATGATATGATATGATAGGAGAAGTACAAGCCAACCAGTTACGGTGATCCTACGTATGTTACCATAATCCTGGAGTATATTCAGCAGAGTTCCAAATGGATATCTGAGAATTATTTATTCCAAAATTATGCGGGCCCAGGCCCTGCCTGCATCTCAACATGTAAGGTTTAGGAAAAGGAATGTTAATCACAGAAATGACTAAGGTGATAATCCACAGCAGAGTCATTGCTAACTACATTATTAGTAAATTATAATATATTGTTAGTATAATCATTTTCACATTTGGATAGAATTTGTTAGTATTGTTATTTTGTTAGTTGGATAGGATAGGAATGTTCTAGGTTCATCATATATATGTAAATGTCTACGATAGTTATTACTGGAGCATTTGACTTTTATTTGGGTCATCTCATCATATGCTGTTAGTTATTTTAATCCCTATTTCCATCCCACCACCAGCTACGGGAGGGTTGTTACGTCTTAATGACCCGACAGCAATATATATTATGATGATCTATTTAAGCTCAGTTATGTACTTGTGTAAAATTATAAATAAATCGGTATATTGTTGTCATTATTAGCTACCTATGTGTCATTCACTCTTGTCTGTTTATATTAGGATATTACAAATTCAGTTCCATTCATATCATTATTAGTTATATGAGAAGATTATTATTACACTGTTAGGGTCCTTATCTGAATAGCTGCTATTATGGTGAACGATTCAAACGATTCAAAATTTATTTGTTTGTTATGATTATAATTTATTTATTCACTTTGGAATTATTAAACTTTCTTCTCGATGAAACCGTGTTCGATATTTATTATTTGTATTTAATTTATTAAGTTTTAGGATTTTTAAGATATTACCAATGCTAATGTATGTGTTCACGGCCGATTCACTAAAAATATAAAAAGTATGCAAAAAGGCCTAAAAAACGAAAAATGAAAAAAATTTCTCATACAAAAGACCTGAAATCTGTCGATAAAATAAAAATTTGAACTAAGGGGCGACAAAAGTCCGTTTTATTCTTTAAATATTGGAATCATTGTTTTTCAACTTAAGGAAATTTTCAGTTCTAAATTTTCCGCAAGATCGGACTGAATTTGGAGAGTAAAAATTGTTTTGTATATGAATTTATGTGTGTGCGTAATTTAAATGAGAATTTCAATGATTTCAATTAAAGGAAATGAAAGGAATAGGACAAAGGTACTAAAAAGTATATTAGAGTATAAGGGACGGAAAGCTAAAAATTAACAGAAAAAAATAAAAAACAAAAAATCATTAACAAACAAACGAGAGAGTCTCAACTACAAAATATTTTAGTGTACATTCTGATTTCGGAATGTAGGAGTTGGCATGGATGTGCGCAATTTTCAATTATTTTGTTCGTGCATTTTTTTATTGCAATTTCAGGATTTTGGAATAATAAACAGAAGTTGTATATTGTTTTACAATTATAGAAGCAATTAATGCATACTGTATCATTAATGAAACCAAGATTTTTACACTTTTTATTGTATATTTTGAATTTTTGGTTATGTTTTCATAAACAAACTTTTTCCAGCACGATTTACATTAATTTTAATAATTAAAATAATTAAATTCTTCATCTATATATAAAATAAATCATGAATATAATAAAATGTTAATTTTTATTATTAATTTTGAAATGTCGATGTTTTATGTAATTTTAGACATTTCCTCTGTAGTTTTAGAATTCAAATTCAACCTTAACTTTATAACATCAAATTTGCGACTGGTAAACGTTGGATAGAGACAACAAATAACAAATCATATCAGTTTCTTGTTTTATTTTTGCATTATCAATTTGTTGATATAAATTATTTCATATCGAATTGATAATGCAACAATATAACAAGAAACTGGAACATTTACGTGATTTTTTCTTATAGAAAATATTTATATTGCGAGATAAAATGTTCAAATCAATAAGCCGTTTCCAACATTACCTTCAATGCGTTTTTTGTTATGAGGTTCCCCAAATAAATTTAGGCCTAGTCCCCAGTGTAAAAATTAGATCTAAATAATTACATATTCTAACTGTTAAAAATAAATATAAATATACCAAACCAATAAACTAAAAAAATCAATATAACAGTAAAATAAAAAACCACAATAATTCAATTTACAATAAAAAAAAATATAATAGTTATTCTATACCAAAACCAATATCACAAAAATTCAATTTATTCTATATCAGTGATCATTCAAGCTTGTACTTGTGAACTATAATTTATATTTAAGTAAACAGTATATACTTTATTGAGTTAATGTTAAAGTTTTATTGGAATTTTCATAAGTTAAAAGTTTACGTTTTCTGTCTGACTCTACGTTAACGTTATTCTTTTTTTTTTTTTAAAAATTATTAAGCACAATGTTTGAAATTTTTTTTAAAATGGTATAATAAATAGTTTTAAAATCTTGCCCACAACAGCAAATTTCATCAAAATCCAGAATTACAGCGTCCATCAAAAGTGAAATGTTAAGCATTTTTTCTAATTTGAGTGAATTAAAAATTTAAGCTTTAGTTTACTATTACTACAAATAAAATCAAACACCGCACCCATATGCATGAACAAAATAAGCACTATTTCCGTAGGAACACTCAATACACCTTTATCGATTAACTCGAAATAATCATCATCAGAAGCGACACCTTTTCCAGTTCTAACTAATTTCAGGCACTCAAGGCAAGAAACCTTTTTAGAAATGGAATGGGCCGCATAGCCGACGATATAAAGTGCCGCAGAGCGATCAAATTTCCCCTGGTACTCTTCCAAATAATTTGATTCAAAAATCACTTCAAACTCCGTGGTACTTACCGAAAAAAAATTGTATTTTTCTGATTTTGACAACAAATCGAAATTTATCGTCTCAGACTTTATACAATTTTTTAATCGCACTTTACTTTCTGATTCGATAATTTGTTGGTAAGATACGTGGAAATTGCACCAGCTTAATCTTCTGTACCACGAAAACCTCCTTTCAAGATTGTCGGTTTGGAATTTACCAAACATTATGAAATCAACATCACCTATATAAGTGTTCGCAATATCCAGCAAAACACTCACAGTTTGATGGATTGCTCTGAAGGTGCTTGTAATTAAGCCGCCATTCAAGTGTTCGATAGCCATCCAACATTCTATCCAGGATAAAAACTTTCGCAGAAACAAAATCCCGCAATCGCTCAATGCATATATTGGTAGTCTGTACGGTTCGCGTTTCTTGGTACCTTCAATCACTGACTTACAATTGACCGTTTCCACCAACGTTTTATAATATGGAGAAACTCTATAGTACCCTCGGCTTCTTTTATGTCGCTATTTGTATCTAATGCAGCGCTTGTTGACTCATGAAACACATTTACAACGCATTGCATATTTTGACGTTCGAATGTGCTGGAAAATACCGTTATTTTATTTAATTTATAAGCTCTTTTAATAAATCGATCTTGTTTACTAAGATAGAGATCGCGGAGGTCTTTAAAACAAGCAATTTTAATAATATTGCTGCCTTCAAAATCTGGATAAAAAAACGACTTCGTGGCGTCGCTTTTACCTATTCAGTATATTTTTAAAAATATGAACAGGATCGTACGTTAGAAAAATAAAATTATTGAGATAATCAGGATTATTAAATTTAAAAGATTGAGGCGCAAAAATTGAAAATAAATTTTGATTTATCCTATGATTATCAGTAACTATTGTAATGACTTCTAAATCTATTGACTGTAGCAATTTCAATACATTTAGTGTTAAATTATAAAGCTCTGCTACAATTTCTTTAAAAGTACCGAACGCGGAACTTACTAAAAATGCGAGGACGGTTTTCGCGACGTTACAATTATTTTCAGCATACCCGGTTATTTTTTGAGATTTGTAATTAATTTGCGCTTTAACATATATTTCGTCAATTTGAATTATAACTTTGCGTTGCACGTGTTTCAAATTTTGAGCCTGTTTCAAAAGATATTCTTTATTGCCTTCAAAATTTGTAGGGTTTACATTTTGGAGGTACGATAGCCGCTTTAGAGTGCTCTTACTTGGGAGGATCAAAATATCCTGATCTCTCATCAATTGGTAAGTCACGGGTGACTGAAGGTAATTTAAAAAAGATCTAACAAGGGTATTTTCCGAATACCGAATTTTTTTCGCAAGCATAAGGTTCAGCTGATCACTGAGTTTCGAGTGTACCAAGATACTTAAAATTACCACATTCAGCAATACTCAAAAGATCATTTACTTTCACACATAATTCACCCAAAAGTCCATCTATTCTATCAGTAATAGGTTGATCTTGAACGTATGTATCAAAAAAAATGATTTAATCGCTTTTATATCGCTTTCACTCGAGTTTCAACATTCGTTCGAATCGGACTGTTTTTTTAATTTTTTATTTTTTAATTAATTTTTAAATTTAGCAAAATTGTTTAATTAGTGTAATTATATTATTGGTGTATTGAAAACTGTTAACGTATGTATTTCGTTTGTCATCGAAATTCGGAAGTAAAAGCGCAATTATTAAATACAATTAGTGTGCATAGTGACCTAATTTTGCAATCAGTACATATTTTATAATAAAGTGACATCGTGTGTACGGAAGTAAAAACGCGGTTTGTGACATTGTACTGCAATTAGTGTACCTAGTGACCTATTTTTATTAATAATTGGTGTAATTTATATCGTGCTGCGTCGACGAATTATGTCTGTGATCGAAAAAAATGCGTAGAATGCAATATTATAGTTGTTGATGAGTGGTTTTTCACATGCCATGGATTTATGTGTGACAAGGTAATCAGTTATAGCTGCGTTGCATCTAAATTAAAAAAGTCACTTGGCAAATTGTCCAGTGATATAAAAAAGGGGGTGAAATATTTGATGGATGGCGTAAATGGTTTGCAATGGTTCTGTACTGATTGTCTTGAGTGTTTGCATGAGTTTCAAAGTAAAATGGATAGCTCATTGAAAGCAATTCAGAAAGCCGAACTGACCATACTCAATGCTATTCATGAACTAAAGAATCCCGTAAGTCCAATACCTGCAGCCAAAAGTGTGTCTTTGCCTATAGAAGAACGTGTTGTTACTCGGTCGCTTACAAAAGCTGCCACCACTACAATACCAACTGAAACTGCTGCTTCATCCCAGCGAAATTTTAGTGCCACAACTAGTGTCCCTGAACGCATTGAACTGATACCCTAACTGACTGAACATCGAGTAACTAGATTACGTCTTAAGAAATTACCGAATGAAAATGAAGTACAAATACCCAAACCGCTTAATGAGAATGAATCAACAAACAATGAAAAGTCCAAACCAAGCATTCCGGATGACCAAGATACCATCAATGTTGTGGAAAATAATCTGCGGATGAAAGAGAGTCTCTCAGTAAAGGTTAATACAACAGACCAGCAAGCTTCATCAACGGAAATTTACGTACCGCCTCGTTCGGATATTGAAAATCTAATGATTCCAATTAGAATTATTAAACTGAGACGGCACCTTTTTGTAAGCAGACTGCATAAATCTTCGTCGGTAGAAGTCATCCAAAATTATCTGATAGAGAAATTCAAAATAGCAACAGCTAACTGTATCAAAATGATACCTAAAGCAATTAATGGCGTACCTCGTGACCATTCATCATATAGGATTAGTCTCACTGAAGGAGACTTTGCAAAGGCAGCAAATCCGAATCTTTGGCCTAATAGAATCCTTGTCAAAGAATTTGAGTTTAAAAAAAGGCCGTTTTTTCGGATAACACCAGAAGGCCCCAACCCAATATAAACACCGTCTCGTCATCAGCTTATCAAGTCGATAGTATCATCACCAAAACCAATCATACAATCTACTATCAAAATGTCAACAAAATTTCTAGCAAAGCATATCAATTTCTTAATTTCGTTCGAAAAACCCTGTTCTCATTCTATATTATTGTGGAAACAAATTTTAATAATAATATTCAGAGCACGGAATTCTTCCCTAGTGATTATGTCGTCTACAGATGTGACCGTTCCTCATCAACGAGCAAAAAATTAACGGGCGGCGGAGTACTTATTGCCGTGAACGTTTCAATTACCAGTGAAGAAATTCAACTCTCTTGTTGTTGTTAAGTCGAACATGCCTGTGTAATAATAACAATCAATAAGAAAAAAATATACATTTATACTGTGTACATACCACCCTTTTCACCAAATGAAACATACTCAAACTGCATGGAATCGATCCAAGAAATTTATAATCTTACTAAGCCGGGTGATTCTTTGGTAGTAGTGGGAGATTTCAACCTTACCAATGTGACCTGGTCTTATGACGAAGATCTAAAATGCATGCTTCCATCTTCTACTCTATCTGATATTGAGTGTTGTTTTATTGATGCCTGCTTTTACTTTGATCTAAAACAAATAAATCATCTTCCAAATGTAAATGGTAACTTTCTTGACTTATTCCTAGCAAACGAAGTTGACATCTTTAAAGTAAATGAATCACTGTCACCATTTACATGCAACGATATTCATCACAAATCCATGGAATTCAGCTTTAATATATCAGAAATTAACGAACACTGCAATTTCCATCAAGAATCAAGTATACGACATAACTTTGCCAAAGCTAACATCGTTGGACTCAAAGGCTTCTTGAATAATAAAAATTGGAACGAGGAAATTGATGGATTAACTGATATTAACACTAATATTAACAATTTCTATGATATATTATTCAATGGATTCGATCAGTTTGTACCGCTAACAAAAACTACATCAATCATCCATCAGCCATGGTACGATGATAAATTAATCAATTTGAAACATAGAATAGACCATGCGTATAAAAAAATGAGACGTACCTATTCAGACGAAGATAAACAAAAATTTATTGCAACTAAGGAACAATTCAATGCGTACTATGATGATTGTTTCAAGAAATACATAATCAAAGTTCAAAATAATATTAAAAGTGATCCCAAATATTTCTGGAATTTTTTCAGCGACAAGAGGAAAACTAAAGGATATCCGGCCACTATGCATCTGAATAGATCATGTGCATCAGAACCCAAAGAAATAGCAAACCTGTTCTCATCATTTTTCCAAACAATTTACAGTCCTGATAATTCACCTTGTAATAATCATCCTCCAAGCTACGCAAATTGTTCAATACATATCCCAACTTTTTCTGAAGAGGAGATACTAACTGAAATTAAATCACTAGGAAAGGGCTGTGGACCTGATTCTATCCCTTCATCCATCATTAAATTATTGGCTGATGTAGTTTGCAAGCCTTTAAAACTCATCTTTAATAAATCATTGCATACCGGAATTTTCCCTGATAAATGGAAAATTTCGAAACTCACGCCGATTTTCAAATCTGGTAAAAGAAATGAAATTTCCTGCTATCGTGGAATTGCAACCACTTTAATTTTACCTTAATTATTTAAAATATTAGTCTGCAATTCCTTCAAGAAAACAGTTTTAAGCCATCTATCATTTCATCAACATGGATTTCTGCCTGGCAGATCAACTACCACCAACCTAGTTGAGTTTACTAGCATTACTACTAAAGTTTAAGAAAATCATCACCAAATTGACACCATATACACTGACTTCAGTAAAGCTTTTGACTCCATTCAACATCGCCAGATATTGATTAAACTTGACAAGTTTGGTTTTTCATCTATGTTCGTCAAATGGTTTCAATCTTACTTAACGAAGAGATACCTATTTATCGAAATAGCTCCTTTAACAATCCTTTACCTTTTTATCTATATGACAAAAACAACATAAAGGATACTCTAGCTATTGTTTTTTATTTGATCAATCCTATTTTAGCAAAATCTGGTGTCCCCGAGGGTTCAAATATTGGTCCCTATCTCTTCCTGATATTTATTGACGACATCACTAAAATAATTCAACACTCTTCCGCGCTTTTATTTGCTGATGATCTTAAAATATTCCGAACAATTAACGATAGAAGTGACTCTTACAAGCTTCAAGAGGATATTGACAAGATTTGTTCATGGTGTGAAGTGAACCAGTTATAATTCAATATTCAAAAATGCAAGATAATGTCATATCATAGGAAAACATGTTCAATAATTGCCAATTATAATATCAATGGAACATAAATTGAACGCGTCACCACAATTAAAGATCTAGGTGTAACATTTGTCAGTGATATTTCATTCTCCAGACACATCGATCAGAGTATATCGAAAGCCAATTCCATGTTCGGTTTTCTTCGTCGCTGGACCACCGAGATTAAAGCCCAAAATGCACTTTTTGCACTATACTTTGCATAAATTAGATCTCAGCTTGAATATGCAGTAGCAGTTTGGTGCCCCCATAACGCTGACCACATTAATAGAATTGAGGGTGTACAAAAGCGAGTCTTACTCTATATTATGAAAAAACAAACTGGAACTAAAACTATAATTTACCGTTCCATGAGAACCTGGCCCTTTTACCATCTAACACTGTACGCTGTAAAGCATATAATATTGCAACTTAGGTTAATCGCAGGCAACAACATTGTGCAAGTTTGTTGGGAAATATACTTTTGGGTCATGTAGACTCTCTCTTTATTCTTCAGAGCATTAAGATAAACGTACCCAATAAAAATCTTCGTCTGCAAAAGTTGTTAAAACTTGAAAAACATCGTACTAATTACGGCGAAAATGAACCAATCAATATGATGACCAAATTTTTTACCGATGTTGAGCACCTATTCGAGTTTGGACTGTCTAAGGGACAGTTTAACACCAAATTAAAACAGCACTTCAGACAATTATAATTTTATATACTTAATTTTTAATTTTAAAATTTCATATTTAATTTATATACTTAATTTTTAATTTTCTATCATTAAATCTTAAAATTTAAATTTTAAATTTTCATATTTAATTTATATACTTAATTTTTAAATTTTCTATCATTAAATCTTAAAATTTAAATTTCTTATCTGAAATCCTAAATGTATTTGATACTACATATTGATTTCTGTAAATTAAAAAATTAATAAATTGAGACCAACATTGAAATTGTTGCTCCAATTTTGGTTTATAAATTGAATAACTTAAAAATTTACCGTTTAAATTACTTGAAACTTTAACAAAATGTGAAACACTTATATTATCTACGTTAATATTGTACAAATAAACGACTTCTTCATTCAATTTTACTTGAATGTCAAGGTCAAATAAATGATTGGCCAAAAGGAATTTAAAGTTATTAAAAACCCAATCAAATCATCTTTCATAACAGAAATTTCTCCCTGAAGTGAAATTACAGAACATTTGGCCAATGTTTCTGTGTAGGGCTTTGAAGGGTCTTTTCGGAGCTTAGGCTTGGGTTTTGAATAAAAATTTGGTAAATTTGGAAAAATACACGGTATAGCATTAGGCAACAATTTAGGAGTTTTATTAGGTATAATTAAACGTACGTCTCGTTGTTCAAGTTGAACATCATTTAAATTAAAATGTTTCACACAAACGAAGGAATACTTATTTGGGGTATAATGTTTACGTGGAATCGCGTTTAACCAAGCCTGTCGTTCGGTTTCAGATACCGAAAATTTAAAAACTGAGAAAGATCCCTCTACTTTGACGCTTCTAGAATAATTGGATTTGCATCCTGGCACAGAACATTTATTAGGCATTTTGTAATTACAAAATATTTACCACATTAACAAATATTATTAAGCTTAATATATAAATATAAATATACTATTAAATCAAAAATATAACCGGATTCAACTCAAGGGGAATTGCACTTAAATCACAATTCAATTTCAAACTAAAATTACTTTATTCAATAATATATTTATAGTTATATATATTACAATTTAAATAAATATAAAAAATTTATACCTGTCACTTAATTTAAATCCTGAAATTGCAATAAACAAATTTGAACATTGAAACATGCATACATCCATTCCTTTTCCTACATTCCGATTTAAAATCAGAATGTACACTAAAATCTATTAATTATTAGTATTATATACTAAATTATTGTGATAATCTGGTTACCAATAAATTTCAAAGTGTGTCGCTTAATAATTTTTAAACCAGTGTGACTTTTGTTTAGTAACGCATTAGTTTCGAAACTCAAAATATTATATTTACCGCCGTTGGAATAAGTATACTGTTTGACTCCTGAGATGAAAAGCACGTTTTTCGACGTATTGATTTACCATGATTAATATTTTCACTTCATTGATAATAACTATATTTATTAATTGAAGGATAGTTTTAAAATGTATTTTTTACGCTCTAAGAAGACAAAATTGGTCTGATCACGCTTGAAGCACTTCATTGTGTTAACCTTTATAGTTAAAAACATGATTTTATTATTAAGTTTTTAAGAAAATATTTTAACTGTTGCAAACTTCAGCACTATAATATATAAACGTAAAAAATTAACTAGTACATATTTTAACAAACTAAAATCAGCCTACAAAAATTGAAATACTTACATTTTTTAATTACTTTTTTATTCTTTGAAAATATATTAATACCCAGATTAAAGTTACACAATTATTAGAATGCATAAATACTAGATTTAGCAATTAATTATTATTTTTTAGAATTACATGAAACAAAACATTCGCTTGGCTTGGATCATAACTATAAAATGCACAAAACGTTAGACAATTCTAACAGTAAATTATAATACAGTGAAATCAAATTTTATCAATCCAACAATTGTTTATCAGAAGTACTGTCCAAATTCATAAAATTAAATAAATTTACATCAATAGTAAAAAATTTGATAAATAAATTCTTAAATTGAATCAAATATGTGATTCAATTTAACAAAAATGTGAAAAATTATCAAAAATTTTTTTTTATATTTAATTTATGATAACAATAATTTTTTTTAGCAAAGTAATAAGTCATTTTTGACTAACAGTGTTTGGTTCTACATAAATAACTAAGCTTTCCATAGCAATGGTTTGATATATTTTGCTTACTGCGGACTATTCTTGTAACTCAAAAAGTTTTAGTTTTTTTAATCTTCTTGTAATACCATCTTGATGAAGTAGTTTTATAGCTTCAAAGTTAGGGTGAAGGTGGAGCCTCCTCTGCTGTTTTCGAGCCCACTTATTTATTCCTCTGTGACTGTGTTGATTCCGAGATCTCTATGAAGGTCACTATTACGAGTGTGCCAAGGGGCGTTAACTATTCCTCTGATAACTTTGTTTTGAAATCGTTGAAATATTTGTTGATTGATGGTTTTGTTGCATCCCTATAGTTGCATCATACCATATGCCAGATCGACTTGTGTACTTGTTTATAAAGCAAAAGTTTATTATGAATGGGTCACTAAGAGTTTCTTCCAATTAGCATGTACATTTTGCTATATTTAAATTGGAGCTCTTCTGCTTTCTTTTTCACATGTACTTTCCATCTTAACTTTCCATTAAGATTCATACCAAGGTATTTTGCTTGATTTGCATTTGGTACAGGAATATTATTTAGAGTCACAGGTAGTGGTTCTGTTGATCTATTAGTGAAATTAATGTGAGCGGACTCATTCATTCACTTCTATTCGATGCAGTCACTTTAATTCTCCACTTTGCTAGGCAATCTTGCATATTATTTATGGCTATTTGTAGTTTACCGATTGTGTCACCAACAGCTACAATTACAGTGCCATCTGCAAACATGGCGATAGTTGTTTTATTCGTTTGCGGTAAGTCACTTTTAAACAGTTCAAAAAGGAATGGCCCTAAGACACTCCCCTGCGAGACTCCTGCTTTAGCTTCTTTTATGTTGGAGTAAACTCCTTTCTGTTTAACTCTAAACTATCTCTTTCAAGTACGACTTTAACAGTTCGCAATACTCAATTGGCATAGTTTTTTCTAATTTAAATACTAGACCAGCTAGCCAGACTTTATCAAATGCCAGTGCTATGTCCAGAAATATGGCTGAACAAATCTTTTTTCCCTCTAAGGATCTTTCCATCAAATCTGATATTCTAGGGATTTGATCGATTGTAGAGTGTTTCTTCAAATCCAAACTGTTGGAACGGAATGACTCCTGATTCTTCAATCTCAGTTTTAATTCGTTTTAATAATATTCTCTCAAACAGTTTTAATTTAATTGGAAGAAGCAATATTGGCCTGTATGAAGTTAATTCACTTGGCCGCTTTCCTGGTTTAGGTATCATTATTACTTCCGCAAATTTCCAAGAAAAAATGACATAACATAGTCTGAAGGAGGCATTAATTATATACGATATTTTCCTAATAGCTTTCTTAGGTAGTTGTTTAAGAATCTCTCCAGTTATAAATATCCTGGTGATTTTTTAGATAATACATGGTTCTTTATTTCTTGTTTCACTACTTTAGCATTAATTAATGGAATTGACTGCCTCAAGATAGTTGTATGGTTTTCAATCAATATATCTTGTGGATTAAGTACTTTTAAATTAGGCTGAAACGTGCGCTTGAGATGATCCGCAAAACATTTATTTTTTCTTATTGGTGGTATGTGCCTAACTAGTCTTTTTAAATATTTGGTTGCTTTTCACAATGATTAATCTCTATCTTTACTGTAGGTGAGAGATAGTATGAATTTATTGAATTATTTTTAAATTTTGGTCTTTTGGTATTTTGACCAGTAAGTTGGTTTACCTGTGGAGTGTCAGTTGCAGTTGTATTTAATTATTGATTGATGGAGTTTTTCCTTAAGTTGTGTTAGTTTTGATCCCTAATCCGTATGTTTAGCGTTGAAGTCACGTTCAATTATGAATTTTTCACCTAAAGCTTTGTTAAGAAGTAAGTATAAGCATTCTTTTTTATGTTGTATCTAGGTGGACAATATATTGCGGTTACTTTATGGTTTCGGGTATCGATACTAATTGGTTGTATTTCATCACTTTGAAGTTTTTGATGCAGATCGTATTCATTTTGTTTTCGTACCCCTCGTGCATTATTATTAGGATGTACTGCTGAGTAAACTTCGTTACCATGTTATTTTATATATGACTAATAGGCATATGTCTATTTTTTCTAAATCAAGAAAAAAATGTATTTCATGTTGTCGTTGCAATATACCATTACAGATTCATGCAAGAATTTTTAGATTATTTGCCATTAGCAGAAAGAGGTTAACTCTAATGTTTATTATTTTTTTCGAGTAGGGTGACCTTTGCAAGATTAATATGAGGAGTTTTTCTTGCTTTTCTTCTTGTGAACTAAGTCTATTAAGAATATCTTCAGAATATCAACTGAAGCAGAACCCTGTTGCCTTCTCGAACTTTCGATAGTGAGTGCATAAGCATATGTTACATTTCGATTTGTTCTTGATACCATGTTAAATGTTTGATGTGGCATCAACTTTGTGGATATTCTTGTTGAGGCTGAGTAAATTTCTGGTCTGGTACTTGTAGTAGTTGTTTCCCTTGTTTTGTTGCGAATTGTTGAAGCTATTTTATAATAATGCAACCTATGTAGTTGACTGGATGTGCCTCTTCACAGTTGACACATTTTGGTGGAGTGTCTTTAAATTTCGTATATGCATTCGCACTGTGTTTCCATACACATTTAATGCATCTGAGCTCTTTGTTGCAATAGTTTTGCGTATGTCACGAAATTGTCACCTTTTGCTCTGTGGTATCAATATAGATTTTTTGACGGTTTCTATTTGTACTTTCATATTAAGTATTTCGCTGATTGCATAGCTATTTTTAATGTCTTCCGTTGTTTCGAAAGATAACATATATAAAGGAAGAGGTATTTTGTCGCCCTTTTTAAGCAGATATGTAGCTGAGTTAATTTTAAATCCTTTATCTAGGAGGTACTCTTTAATTTCTTCAGGTTTGCATGATACATGAAGTTTCTTGACAGTGACTTTGATTTGACTTGTCTGCTTATCTTGAAAGGAATACCATATTACCTTTTCTTTATTAAAAGCTCCTATTAGCTTTCTATTGCTTTCGCCATCTGGGACATTTATTTTAATATCGCCACTATTTAACGCTGTAGCTTGACGTTTTATCTGGTTGTTGTCTATAATTTTTCTAGCAATTTGATAATTATTGAAGTTAGATATTATAAATGGAGGTGGCCGTGGCCCTTTTTTCCCAGCTATACATTCATACTTCCGGTTGAGAGTATTTGAAAAGACTTTTTATGTTCTGGTTAAGCCTGCACTATTTCCTTCTGTTGTACATTCGTACTTCCGATTGAAAGCTGCTCGACAGTTGGTTTTTGTTCGGGTGAAACCTGTGGCGATTTACTAATCTTGCGTTTCTTATTTTGTTTCTTGTTTAAAATCCAACCTGTTTTTCTATTGATTTCTTTCTCGTCTGTTTCATAAGTCCGTCTGTTTCATTAATCACTTGGGCAGCCGGGGTGATTGCTGTTGGTTTTGACAGAGAGTTTTCAAGAAAATGTATGCTTGTTTTGAAGGTCATTCATACTCTTCATTAATTCCGACTTCTCATAGCGTTCCATACTTACTTGGCCTTATTGGTGTATGCTCTTTGTCTGTGGTTAGGTCATCTTTTTCTGGTTCAATTTCATACAGCTTTTCTTTTTTTTTCCAAAAGACTTAGGAAGTACTTTGTTTTGGAGGTGACTTAATTGTTTTTAAGTTTCTATTAAATGGATTAAAGCCATTACTTTTGAGTTAATCATCATTACTATCGGCTTTATTGTTGCTATTCATTCCATGCATAATAAGCTAAATTCTAGGTTATTATCATTTGAAATAAACACACTTCACTTTACAAATAATATGCACTGCACAATAGTTTTTTTTTACGAGCATTCACTTTTAAAATGTAGAAAGATATGCACAGTAAAGTTATTTTTCGTTTTATTTAGAAGCACTGCACTTTTGGTTAAGAAAAAACAAAAAATTTTTGTTGTGTCATTGAATTGACGATTTTACACTTTTGATAATTATAAAATAAAAAAAAACACGTCTTCTCACATTGAACACCTAAACTCTAATCAACGGAAAAAATGAATAAATGATATAGTGATATTGATAAAATATTTCGTCTTTTGATGAAAGTTTTTCTAAATTATAATAAAACTTTGTTAATTTTACAATTTTTTCTTCAAGGGATTTTTTGATTTTTAGTTATTATTTATCAATTTCATAAAACTTTTATTGGATTTAAGGATTTTTTTTATTTATTTGATATTTATTTGAATTATTAAATTTGTTGAATTTATAGATTTATAATATAATAATTCGTTGTGATATTCTTTACTATCAATCAAGTGTGCTTTTTTGAACAATCCTTTTAAACACACTCGATACTCTGATACTACTCGAATGAAACTTGCTTTAGCCGTTTGTTTGGATGAGCCGAGAGATGGTTTATTTTTATTGGAAGGAATATGTACTGTGTAACGACCGTCAGTATCTCGACTGTAATTCTGATTTCAATGGTTGGAAAAATGTGGAGTCTACACAAAACGCGAATAAATTACGTAGACCGGCTTATAATTAATTTATTCACTTATGATTAGTTATAGTTAATTTTGTTACCTGAATTAACTCTTCTATGATTCACAAAATGGTGGATGAGGTTTAGGGTCCACGTAGTTTATGTAATACTAAGTTTCGTTGTACCAATGTGCTGTAAGATGAATAGTAGGATGCCAATGATCTGGTAGTCGTTGACTGAATTACCAACTCTTCGGTTAGCTGTAATTGCACTGCTGATGAATAAGAAGAATGCCAATGATCTGGTTGTCGTTGACTGGATATTAACAATTGGATTTGTTTAAATTGCTTTTTAATTAACGGATGCGCCTTGGAAACGTATCCGACTCGAAGGACCAAAAAAACTATGTACAATTTAAAGGGTTTAAATGGTACACAGTTTATAAGTTTAATAAAAAATACGAAATTTAATTTTAATTTATAAATTTATTATTTAAATTCCTATTGGAAACAATCTTATTCGACTGACTGTTCTGATTGGAAAAAAGAATTGGCAAGAGGAAATAAAAAATAGCTTTTTATATAATTCAATTTAGAAAAAATATTTAATAGATGTCATATAGATTTTGATTTCGCCGTACAATTGGCAATAATATTCAAAATAATATTAGAATAGATCTCCAGTTTGACATCCAGTCGATCTCGATATAAACAAGGTACCTCTGTATGAGTAACATTAATGTGTTTTAGGGTAGCTTCGATGTATACGGTGGGTATTCCTGTTGTGGATGTTATTATTGTTGGATGTTGTAAGATGGGTATTCCTGTTGTGGATATTATTATTGCTTGATGTTATTTTACAATGTAAATTGGTGATCCAGTCGCTAATTTGAACATATCCTTTAGTAGCTTGTTGATTTGGTCTTCTATCGCTTTTCGCATAGTAACTGGATACGGATAGGATTTGGTATAAATTTCATCATCCGTTTAAGTTCTTATTTCTGCCTTTATATTCGTATCTATGGGTGTTACATTATTTACAGGTCCAAACAATTGCTCATACTTTGACAGTGTTACTTTCACTCTATTCTTCAATTCAAGTGAGAGATGGTTATCCCGGATTTCTAAGTTTTTCACATGAGGTGCTTGGTTTTCATAGAGTTGTCTTTTTAATTGAGCGTTAGGATGTTGTTCTTCCGATCGATGATTGCACCTAGTTCATTTAGACTGTCGTCTCCAGTTATGCCGTCGAATGTTTGTAGTCCTGGCCAAACAAAAAAACTCTACGTTTGTGTCGATACCGATGCTTTTAAAAAATTGCCCACATATTTTCTTGCTGATTTCGACCTGCCCTCCAGCTGACTTTATTTTGGTTAATCGTTCACAGATGAAGTTTTTATTTGCAACTGTATCGATTAGGAATTTGAGGGTATCGCCGTTGTTTGTTTGATATCGTTATGTAAGGTAAGCTAGAGAGTCTCTCTTTGTATTCTATAGATTCTTCAGTATCAATGCTTTCATTTGCCATCTGTGTGTATTTTGCTGCTTCTTCTTGTGTTTCTATATGGTAAATTCTTTGTTTTTTCCGTGGTTCGTTCTAATAAGAGTTTACTCGTTTCGGAGTTGGTGTGTTTAGCTGAGGTTTGTTCACATGACGATTTATATAGGTAATCTGTTTGCTAAGTGACGGCTCAACATCCATCGGTTCTGAAGATTTGGTTTGTATTGGCCTGGGCGGTGCACTGATGTCCTGATGTTGTAGATTGTACGCCAGGTCTTTCTGAGGTAATGTCATTTGGTTTTGGTTGCTGCGATAGTCATTTGTTCGTGGAAATTTTTACTGTGCACCGTCAGATTTTGATAGTTCTTAGTTATGAATCTCCAGGCAGGAAGCGTAGTCTTCCGGCAATGTATGAGTTTTTTGGATTATTAACATTTTTGAAAGATCTCCGTTTAGTCCGCGAATAAAGACATCAAGGGTTCTATTCCGATATGTTTCATCAAGCACTGAAACCGTGCCGGTCGAATAATCCTGCGTCTTGATTTTATTCATAATAAGTGAAAAATGATGATTAACATTAGCGTAAAACTCATCTAAGGTTCTATTTCTTTGCAAGAAGTTACGCAATTGATGTTCAAGTGTCCTTAAATCCCTCTTGTCGGCATAGCGAAAACACAGACACTTCTTTATCGATGTCTGTTCATCATCAAATATATTTTATGATATTAAGACTGATCTTCTATCTTATACTTTGCAGGTTTGCCCGATAAATGGAACTATCGTGCATGATATTATAATCTCGAAGGATGTTTTCCATGCTATGAATCCAAGATAAATATTGCGTTGGGTTGCCTTCAAACGGTTGTAACTCCTTCACACAGTCTGGTAGCTTGCTTATTACCTTGAAATCATCAGCGTTTTAAGACGGCACTAAGTTCGTCGAAGCCTTTCGTAGAGGTAGATTTTCCAACTACTGCAGCATTTGTTCGATTGCTCTTGATTGTTCTAATTCAGCATTCAATTGCTCTCGTCAACTATTTAACCGCCCCTTTGAATTGTTCGAGTTGTCTTTCCATTATTGAAAAAATTACTGTTTTTGTTTAGTTTTGATTTACTTAAAACTATGTTCGATATTTGTTATGAAAATTTATTATTTTAATTTATTTGTTTGTTATGATTGTAATTTATTTATTCACTTTGGAATTGTTAAACTTCCTTCTCGATGAAACCGTGTTCGATATTTATTATTTGTATTTATTTTATTAAGTATTAGGATTTTTAAGATATAACTATAATTTAACTATCCGCTTTGTTATTATTATACTTTCTTCTTGATTACTAACAAAATTATTACTAGCCTCATTGGCTAGGATTTCTCTTATATATTGGGGTGATTCGTGGACATGTGTTTCCTCGAAGATCTTTATAGTGCACTCCGGGTAGTGTGTACACTTGAGAAAGATATATTCTGAGTGATTTGTTTTCCTTTTTTTAGCCGTAGGTGTTAATAATTACCAGCAGCATACTAATGGCATGCATCACTCACAGAAACTTAGTGAATTTGTTATTTGCGTATTGTGATCGACTGGGTACAATACAACCTAACTTTATAGAGCATAATTTATACTTTTTACAAAACTATTGTGTTCAACGAGGCACAATATTCTGCGTTTAACTGTTATCACCTCACTTTTTGTAAAAATTACTATGTGCTACTGGGAAAAGTAATTTTATAAATATTCACTTTTTAATCATCATGTCCCTGTTTCGGCGCCGTTAGTTAGTTTTATACATTTTATAAAAAACTTGCTGATTCAACATTTTCGAGGATGACTAGCTAGACCACGTGGTGGATGCTCTTGTATCTATAATAATTGAGACAGCATATTTCATGTTACATTGGTATGTATTATATATATGTATTATATATATATATATATATATATATATATATATATATATATATATATATATATATAAATATATATATATATATATATATATATATATATATATATATATATATATATATATATGTATATATATATATATATATATATATATATATATATATATATATATATATATATATATATATATATTACATTTCAAGTTTGAAAGTATATACGATGCGATCTGGCAATCTTATCTTTGATTTGTCTTTCAAAGATATCTTAAATATATGTAGAGTGAATATCGGAAATTTTGCATCAATGTTCTCCGTGTTTGAATACATAGTATTGAAATCTAATGGAAGAAAACATTAAGTTAGAGGTTTATTAGTTTTATATCGAATTTCATAAATATACAAACATGTACAATAATCTTTGTACTGACTAATCTTTAACCGAAAGGATTGTTATAATGTACCTATTTACGCAATATTTCGTCCGTAGATTCATATTTTGAAATATGTTGAGATTTAATATTTTTTATGATCTCTTTGCTTGTCGCTTGGTAAGATTAACCGAATAACGTTTCTTCATTAGCCCAGTGCTTTGATGGAACCTGATTTGATTAAAATAGGCTTTTGTCCTGGATGTTTAGTAAAACGTACATACTATTTATTAAAAATTTGCCATTAATACCGTATTATAAATTAAAAAATAAATAATTTTACCATATTTTCATTCGGGAACAAAATTCATCACCTAAACTGTTAGGTCTTTCGCTACTCCAATCGACGCATTTTAACACCATTACTAATTAAATAATGTGATAATCTGGTTACCAATAAATTTCAAAGTGTGTCGCTTAACACGCCGTGTTTATTATAATTTCGAAACCAGTGTGACTTTTGTTTATTTTTCTAATATTAAATTTTTTAGAGTTTGAATTTCTCTTGAATTTTCTAGTGCCTTATGTGAATCATGATCTAATTTATTTTCAAGGTCATGTATTAGTATTTGATCTCAGGACGCGGTATCACCTAAGATTTTGATCGCATGTAAACATTCGTTGGTCGCGTCGTAAATTATTCTGAGGGCTGAGGCTGATTCCGTGTTGATTGTGACATTAAAGCTTAAATATATTTTGTAAGGAACGCCCTGCGATTATCATACCTTTCTTTGATTATTTCCTATAGCAGGTGGGTTATTAGTTTAACAGCTTGATCGCTAACAAATTGTTTTGAATAGCTGATCTTGTGTATGTTGGTAAGTACTTTGTTGTTGTGTACTAGTTTCTCAAATACATCACGAAGTGCCATCCACTTCATATACTCTCCCGTAAAACATATTTGTGGTAATTTTATGTCATCTGAGTGGTTGATAACAACTTGTTACTTGATTGCTTTTATGGCATCTATTACTATGTTGTTATATGCCTTCTTTATATTTTCAAAGTGTTCATTTAAGAAATATTTCCCGATCGCTTCATCATTATTTGTTGCTTCTAAACATATCGTCTAGTGCAGATCTATTATTTGGTTTATCGTTTTCTCAATATGCGATAAGGCGAGATTTAAGGCTGGCTCTTGTGCTCCAACTTCCAGCTTGATTTGTGTTGACCTTATTTCCTTCGGAATTTTATATTTTGTTGTTTTAATAATTTGGAGGAGATATTTTCTTCTATTGTTGCTTTAAATTTGGTGTTGAATCATCTAGTTGTTCTGTACCCTTCTTTTCCGCATCGTCTGGTAGGTTGAAGCTGAAACTTGATGTTATTTCTGGCGTTGGTGTGGATGGCGCGCCGTTATGTAGACGACTACGCATTTCCTCGATGAAAGTCATATACGTGTCTAGCACTTTTTATCGTTGTTCGAAGTACTAATGTTTTCTTTCTAGTTGGGCAACCGTTTTCCGTATTTTGTCATCATTGTCATTGTAGACGACATAAAATGTCTTCAATGCGACTATCTTGGCTTTGAGATACCTGATGATTTTCCTGGTTTCTCTACCTTTACTACTGTTTCTCCTTGTTGTTGTAGAAACAGCTTTACTACTATTTCTCCTTGTTGTTGTAGAAGTTGATCTATTTTGCCTGTTGATGTTTGGCTGATTTAAGTTGTTCAATAGCTTTTTGATCGTTGGTAATAGCTCACTTGTTTTTCTTAGTACTCAGGCTCGAAGATAGTTCACTTGTTTTTCTTAGTCTTTAGGCTCGAAGGACCATGTTAATTTAACGTGTGTATATAAAATAAATTTGAATTGAAAATAAACTAATACGTTGGCTTTTAAATTCTATCCTGCTTTATTTTATTAACTCTCTATATTATATACATAATTTTGTTATTTAAATAGCCAAGTCGGCTTTTTATTTTTAATAGTATGTACATAGAAATGTATGAGAATAAAAATGACATGCTTATTCAAGTTACTTTAAATGATGTAAATGAATACAAGATTATTTGGGAACAAATGCTATTTAGCATGTAAGGTACACATTGTTGTTTCGTAGTTATTGTTGTATTCTCAACATTGCTTTCAACTTCTCCTCAGCATAAGTCACTCCAGCATTAAATTCGTACTGGTCTGGATCGAACTTCTATTCCAGCAAAGCTTGTTGTAGCCACTTTTGTAATCCTGCTTTGCTACTCGCTGTAGGAAAACTCCGTGCGTTCAGCTCGTTCTTCAGCTCCGACACTTTCAACTCCAGAGGCTTCACATCTCCTTATTCACTATCCCACCGCTGTCACCAATTGTTACGTTTTCCCCTAGAAGGGATTCAAACTTATCCTCGGTTCGATCACTGGATTGTGAATAATTAAAACCACCAATGTCTATGCTTGTTTTCCACTATAACTTTTATTAATAATCACTACAATTCACTATTACAGTACTTTTATTTCACTGTTACTTTTACTATTTGAATATTTCACTTTTATCACTTTTTCCCGATTTTAATTTATTGCTGTCCCAATTCAAACTGAAACTCTACGCTTTCTGTTAGCGTATTTATAATCATTTTGCCCACTTCTCAGTCATAGTAGAGTTTTTCATTTATTTTTTATTTCATCTGTATGCTGCGATTCATGCTGATTTCCAATTACGAACATTTAGTTATTCTATTCAATCAGAGCCCGTGTCTGTATTCTGTAACAGTATAATCTACGTTATCCAACAATAAGACGTTAAAAGGTAATAGTTAATAGAAATTAACTATTACCTTTAATAAGAAATAAATAAATTGAGAAATAAAACATAAAAATAAATGTTAAGATGATTCTCAAGTTATACTTGAATTCCGATTGGAATTGGGTATTTTGTAAAAAAATATTGTAACTGTTCTGGTTTCATCAGTGGTAGCGACTCACTGTCGATTTCACTCTCTGATTGAAATTTCACTCTCGGATTCTCGAGACATTTGCTTAAAATAATCGTGAACCTGGGTTCTTTTGACAAAGTTTATAAACTGATCGAACGGGTTGTTTTGTAACAAAGACACTTTTGAATTTTGGCCATTGAAAAATTTACAAGTAATAAACATCGGTTGATTTTTAGCATTTTAAACAGATGGCACTGCCATTTGTCTTAATTTTTTACATATTTTATATAATTTACATAAAAAATGTAGAAAAGGTCTTAAATATTCCATCTCACGTTTAATTTAAAAACTAGTGTCTCATAAAGGGTCCATTTAGTTATATATAATTTTAATAATTATAATTTTATTTATAATTATACAATATTATTATACATTCAAACACTCATGCATAAATGAAATATAACACTCACCTGTTAGATGTTCCACAAGTTTAAACTTTTCAATAATACAGGCGCTTAATTTTAAATGTAATAAAATAAATCACCTTCACGTATTAGAACAATATGAAATGATCTGCGAAAAATATAGTTTTTAGATTTTCTGTTCTATGTAGCTTTGATTAAATTTCGTCAATTCAAACATATTTCACTTTAAAACCGTTACGAAACAAAGAATTGTATTCAATAAATAAAATATGAAATTTTTATCGGTATTCAACGAAATATTTTCATTAAATCAATTAAGAAATTAGTTTATTTGACTAAATAAATAGATTGTTGTGGCTGCTATCGATATAGGTCCGAGTTTTTTCGTAGTACCATCTGCGCATTGCCGCATAGCTCCATGTCAGCCTATAGTACTGACGTTAAAAAGATGGGTCGTCCCATGGATTCTTAACACGACAGGGGATCCATATACATGATCATTTTCACACCGATCGCACCCCCAAACGATCGAAGGTGAGAAAACCCCATTTGCACCTTGCCCCGAATCGGGATTCGAACCTGGTACCTCCCCCGCTCCAACTGCCGCAGCTTTAACCACTGCGCCACTTGGGCGATTAAATAAGGAGGAAATACAACAATCATTTATAAAATATTTAACACAATTATTATTTGAAATGAATATTGTTTATTTAACTTGATTATTGACCGATCAATTTGAATTGAATATATTTTTTTTATAATAAATTATTCTATTAAATGGACAATTTGTTCATTTAAAAGATTAATTTGACAGGGTCCAGACGGCGTGGTCTCGAAAGAAGACCACATTTCGCCAAGAAGTCAGCATCAATCAATGGTCTGTCTACCTACGCAATCGTAAATGTATGAGGAAATTGTCTCCGTAAACCAACATCTACATTCAAATTCAATAATTTGGCCCCGTATGTATTAATTATTGAACCGTTGGCGGCGGAAAGTACCAAGCTTGAATGTTTATTTGGTGCATTTCCTTGGAAATATTTTACGGGTAAAACGAAAATATCGGCTCCAGTATCTACAAGAAAGAGAGTTTTGTTCGTTGCATCTCTAATAAAAAGGCGGCGGTTATGACGTATACGATTGCTCGCCGCACTCGCAATTAGAATTATTGGTTTTAGATTATACGGAAGAGAACTTGCTGAAGTTTCTGAACAAACTGTACACATTGTCAGTAGACCTAATACAAACAAATGTATTAATT
Source organism: Tipula lateralis (assembly GCA_963932295.1). Classification (NCBI taxonomy): domain Eukaryota; kingdom Metazoa; phylum Arthropoda; class Insecta; order Diptera; family Tipulidae; genus Tipula; species Tipula lateralis. The sequence goes on from OZ010737.1 coordinate 110,644,859, forward strand.
TAATGCTGAATTTCAGCGTCTGTGATAGGAAGAATTGTTATCTTCGAGATTAGTCGTTTAAATTTACTACCGTGGCCATCTTTTACTGTTACTACTCGAGTTAAATTATCTGAACCTGGATGCATTTCGATGATTCGGCCAAGCGGCCACTTAGTTGGTGGTAGCTTACATCTTTAATCCAAACAATGTGATCTAATTTCACTTCTGGTTGTCGATTGTTCCACTTTCCCCGATGTTGAAGACTTGAGAGATAATCGGTCGACCATCGTTTCCAAAAGTTGAACCATCTTTTGCCATAATTTCCAACGTTAATTTTTATTGTATCATCAAGCTTAAATTCCAACATCCCAGTGTTTCGTAAATTAGATGGTACTGCCATTAGGGGAGCTTGGTTGTTAGAAGCCCATTTTCGGAGGTTTAAACCACCACATTTGAGCAGTGCTATAAGCTGTTTCTGGGCTGACAATGCTTCTTCAAGTGTGTTGTTACCAGATATTAGATCGTCAACATAGAAATCAGTAAAAGCAATGTTCTTGGCGATTAGATATCTGCACGCTTCATCTTCCGCTAACTGCAACGTCCGCGACGGGATATGTGACGGTTGTAAGTTTATATTCTTGCAGCTGCTTTCCAGGAGAATTTCTCCATAAAATTATTTGGTATTCCTGATCTTCTTCATGCACCTTGATCTGACGAAACATTTTTTCTAAATATGCTGTATAGACGAACATATGTTTTCGCCAACGTAGCAGTATGCTAAGTAAGTCCTGTTGGAGCGTAGGACCATTTAGCATCACTTCATTTAATGATGTTCATGTGGATGTTTTTGCTGAACCATCGAAGACGACTCTCAGTTTCGTCGTTGAACTTTCCTCTTTGAATACAGCGTGGTGAGGAAGATAGAAGTACGGAGTATCTTCATCTATGCTTTCAGTTTTCTTCACGTGGCCTAAAATTTCGTATTCGTCCATGAAATGTTGATATTGTAACACCAATTCAGAGTTCTTGGCAAAACGTTTTTCGACTTGAAGTAGTCGAGCGATGGCTGTTTTTCTTGATTGCCCGAGCGGGTTAGAAATCAATAACTCTGTATTAAACGGAATCCTTACTTGGTAACTTCCATCGTTAAGGCGCATGTGAGTTTCGTTATAAACAGCTTCACAGTCCTTTTCTTCTTTAGTAAGAATTCTAGGTTTGTTTATTTCTTTAATTTCCTAAAACCTTTTAAGTTGGTAATCAATCTCGTTAGTGGTTATAACTATAGACTGATATATTGCTTTACTATCACTAATAGATGTGTTCCCAGTAAGGATCCATCCCAATTTTGTTTGTTGTGCAAAAGGCTCATTTGGCGCACCTTTTATTAAATTTGGCATTATTATTTGACCATAATAATCTGCCCCCAATAATATGTCAATTGGACCGGGTTCATAGAACTTTGGATCTGCCCATATTAAATTTTTGGTATGATTCCAAAAATTTGGTTCAATAAACTTATCAGGCATACTATCGGTTATGTTTTTGAAGACCATAGCCTTTACTTTGATCTTGAAGTTAGAAGAAAACCGCGGACTAATGGTGAACTCTACTGATGAGTTAGCAGTGCCGGCTTCTGTTCGACCCATTCCAGTGATGTCTGCTTGAATTGGTGTTCTTGTAAGCTTAAGACTATTCGCTATATTTTCGGTTATGAATGTGGCTTGAGAGCCTGGATCAATTAGAAGACGAACCAAATGTTCGTCATTATTAGACGTTATCTTGAGCATAGCCGTACCTAATGAAACGCTACCTGGCGCAGTTCTATTAGCGGTTTGTAAAGTTGTTTTTGTCGGTGTATCTTGTTGTTTTTTTGTTGCTCTTTCTATGTCGTGGAGTAAAGTATGATGAGCTCCGTTGCATGTTGAACATCTTTTGCGACAATATCGTCCATGATACTTCTGTAGGCAGCTTCTGCATAAGGATTTTGCTCTTGAAGAGGAGGTTCGTTCTAATACTGATAAGTTTTGAAACGATTTGCAGCTGCTGATGTCATGAGTTCCACCACAGTAATCACAAGATGCTTCAGTGGTTGTTGTCACGTATGTTGCCTTCTTAACTGTGTTTTGTTGGTGTTGCGGTTGTTGTGGTTGTTTTTTGTTTCCCTTTTCTCTAGTTATAGTTGCCAGAGATTGAAATCTTGATTCTAAGAAACTAAAGAAATCTTTTAATGTTTAAATTTCCTTTGGATTTCTGATGGAGCTCTCATAAATACGATGTGTTTCAGTATCAATTTTCCTCGGTGAATTACCTATTACTAAGGCACTCCAGTGTTTTGTTGCTACACCTAAGTTGTTTATTGCATGTAAACATTCCAACGAAGTGTCGTGTAGTGTTCTCAACCCGCTTGCAGATTCGACAGTTAAGCTGGGTAGGTCTAACAAGACTTTTACGTACGTAGTAGCTAATAATCGCTTGTCATCATATCTGGTTATAAGTGTATCCCATGCAGTCTTATAGTTGTCTTCAGATAATGTGAGATGGCTAACTAGTTTTGCTGCTTGTCCGCTTACCAAAGATAACAGGTAATACATTCTTTTTTCGTTTCACAAGCTTTCATTCTGATGTACTGTTTTATTGAATAGACTATGAAAACTTGTCCATTGCTTGTAGTCTCTGTAAAATAAAAGAATTACAATAGTTGGTAGCTTTATGTTGACATTTTTCGAGTTACTGCCTTTAGCTACCTTGTTGTTCTCTATTTCCAACTGCTGCTGAATTTCAATGACACATAACTCATATTCAGCTTGAATCTCTTCAAACAGTTTATTTATGAAGTACTCGCTGTCAAATTCGACTTCATTTGCTTTTGCGATGATCTCCTCGTGGTTGTCATTAAATGAATTCCATGCATTAGTTAGTTGTTTTAATTTTAACTCGTAGTAGGGCTTGTTAAAACTTTTACTTTCGCATTTTGAGATGCTGTTGAAATTTTGTTTCCGCATTTTTATTTTCGCCATTTTAATTCTGTAGCGGCTTTCCTGATCCTTATTATCAATCAGGAAAACAGCGTTTTTATCTTCGTTTTCAAGATCTTCGTCTTCGTCAAGAATCATGTATGAAGAGGCATCCGCTACTTCGTGTTCTCGTGATTCTTTGGCTCGTTGTTTTACTTCCTCTGATTGGCCTGGTGCTGCTCTCTGTTGTGCTTCAAGAAGTAGTTCTTTTGTCTCCTCATATACATCTTTCACCTGTTTATAGAAATTTTGTTTCCTATATGGATGTTCTTCAGGTAAAATATGTATCAATTCGGCATCAATTGTGCAGAATTTGTCGTAGTGAAGTTGTAAGTTGATGAGACGTTCTTCACAGTATTTGACTGTTTTTCTTTGCGGTTCATCCTTCTTTAGATTACTCTTTATTTTGTTGATCAGCTTACCAGTAGAGGTTTGTTCGCATAACGCTTTTACCGTATCCATTTCAATATATGGTGGATTTTTCTCCTTTGATTGTACACACCCTTTCTTTTTTTTAACTTATTGTGTCTATATCTTCAAAGGCACGGTTGTTAAATAGCTCGAAGGACCAATGTTTGATTGCTTAATCAAAATATTATATTTAATGAGTATATGTAGAAACACACTGACTTTTTATTTATTTAAGTTAATTCTTTTATACAGAAAATTATGCATATTACAACAAAACCAAACGTATGATCAAATTATACCATATATGTCAAATTATATCAAATTATAAAATGATGTTGTTAAAGTAATGTAATATGTATATTTAATATTAGTATTAGGTTAAAATACTATTCTTTATAGTGAACTGTTCAAGGTTGAACATCATCCAATTGAGGAACATGTAACGGCCGTGTGTTATTATATTACGTCTGTCTTATTAGTTTTACATTCAGTGCCGTTATCAGAATCTCTAAGAAGGTATATTGATGACGCAGCATATTTGCCTGAATTTGTGGCAATAGGCCATTTGTATTCCAGTTGGCAATTCTTAATGTTTTACTACTATTCATACTAGTAAATCATAGAAGTGAACTCATTCGCTGCTTCTTATTTATTTAGTCGCTTATGTACGGCTTCTAGGCTTCTTTCTTGTTTTGCAATTCGCATGTTCAAAGCTTCTATACTCCGTAGTATTTTTTCAAGAATTGAAGATTCTTGTTTTTCCTTAATACAAAGTGGCTCTTGTTACTGGACTATCTGTGAGTATGTCTTTGGTCCCACTACTGTACTATAGCTTGTGGTTGAGCTTTCATTGAGTTTTTCGATGATATTCCGTTAACTGGCATCTCACAGTTTTGCTTAAACTGAAGTTTTTTATTTCTCAGTTTTTGCAGTTCTTTAGCTATCTCGCATCCTCTATAATTTGCTGGATGATCTCCTTTACAGTTTACACATTTAGGAGTAGTTGTTTTTCCTAGTAGGCAGGCTTACGCTAGATGTTTTCCAGAACATTTTACACATCTTGGCTCTCGATTACAATATTTCTGGGTGTGATTAAAACCTTGGCATTTTTTACATTGGGGTATTAATCCAGTGGCCTTGCGTAGTGCTTCAATTCTAACTCTCATATTGAGAATAGCTCTAATGTTAAAGATGTTTCAATTTTTTCTTTATTATTAAATGTAAGCATGAATAATGGGAGCCCTCTCTTGTTTACTTTGACCTCTTGATCACTTTCCTTCTTTTCTTTTTTGATGATGTTTGCGGCGTCTTCTATTTCAGCCCCTTACACTTTAAATCGTCTAATATATCTTCTATTTTACAAGTAGGATGCAGACCTCTTGCCATCACTTTGATCGGGCGGTCATTTTTGTTTTCATAAGTGTACCATTCTTTACCTTCTTCAGTAAGCTTCGTGGCTAATGCTCTATATGTGACAACGTCTGTTGTGTTGATTTTACATATATTGTTATTTAGTGACACTACCCTGAATTCTTTGTCAGTAATCGATTTAATAAGATCCTGAACAGCGCCATATTCAGTAATTCCCATTATATTGATTGGAGGCGGTGCCTTATCCTTGGGTTTGGCTGACTTAGCCTCTTGTTCCGTTGATTTTATATTATTAGATTTTGTAGACTGGTCTGAAGCTACAATTTCTGGCGAAAATTCAGCTTTTCTTTTTTTAGAGGGTCTATTTCTTTTATTCTTTTTAAGGATCCAGACTGTTTTCTCGCGTAATTCGTCTTCATCAGTGAAGAATTCTGCGGCTGGCTGGTCCTGTATTTCCTTAACTTGAAGGGCCTGTTTCAGCATTTCGTTTTCATTTTTAAGAATGTTGATCTCTTTACTAAGTTGAGAAGTCAACTTTACTATTTTGCTTAATTGCTTACGAAGTTCTTCGTTTTCTTTTTCATAGCTATTAATTGAGGATGTTGGGAATTTCGTTAATTTAGAGCTGAGTCCAAATGGGTTTTCATTATTTGACTTTGTTAAGTTTTGAATTGATGCGAATTTTGGTAATTTCTATGTCGGAAGTTGTTTTGAAATGAAAATTTGGACGAGGAATATTTTGTTGTGGGAAATCCGACTTTTGAGGGAATAAAAAATGCTATAAGAACGGATCCTTAGGTACCATATGTACAGATGAAATTGTATTGAGTTTGTTTGTGGTAGTTTTATATTTGGGAGTTCTTTGTGAACCTTGCCACGTTTGGCTTAAGTTTTATTTTGCTCTTTGAGGCAATAATTAAACGCATGAGTAATAGTATTTGGGTTGACGGTGCATACTATTTGTCCAAAGGGTTCGTTAAGCCCTAACATGAATTGTTGCAAGCAAAGTTGTTCAAACATTCCTCTTTATTTTTGATTATTATGTTTTTTCACTTTGACGTAGTTAGACACCGTATTTGTTTGTCAATTATTTTGGTATAATAAATGTAGATCCCTAACTACATTACTTTGTCGCGTTTATCTGCGTAATGTTGGATTAAAGCAGATTTCATCGTGTTCCATTTACTTTCAATACCGTATATATTTAATGTTTTATCGGCAACATCAATAATTTTATTACAAATAGTCAAATGAATTAATGTATGATCAGAGCCATCGTCTAATTTTAAATGATAACACTTGAACTATGTATTGTTTGAGGTTAAATAATGTAGTCGGTTCCCGTCATATGTTGGGGCTGCTTTTATGGCGGCAGGAAATTTTAATGAATTTAATTGAATTTCCTGTTCTTTTAGTAATAACTATAAATTTTCCATTTTATTTTATTTCAAACTTAATATTAGGATACAAATTTATCCTAATTCTACTTCTTTATTAATAAAATTTTCTAATTTTATCTCACTAAAACTATCTACACTATAATCACTAGTGCGAGAGTGGTTTGGTTTGTGGAAATTGGGATTTCACGTTTTTTTTCAATTTTATAATTGAACTTACCCGATCACCAATGTCATTATTCCCTATATTCACTCAAAAATAATTTTTATTTGCTTTTATTGATGATCTTCATGAAGATTGAACAATGAACAAGTGCTGTTGGACAATATTCCGTTGTATAAGTTACTTGTTCAATATTTTAACACAAGTTTTATAAGATATAGATACATATATAGATATAGATATATGTAAGTTAATAAATTCTTCTTTCGTTTATTATAAAAAAATAATTTTATTTTATATTAAATATTTTTTTTATTAACAATATTTATTGATGGATACAAAATTACGACGACTTAAGATTATGATAAGTTATAAAAACTACGCTACAAGGAATGTGATTACGCGGCATTAAACGTTATGCGCGTGTAATATGATACTGTTGCAACATGAAACCACTGCATTTCTATGCAACCGGATTTGTTGTTGGTTAACTCTTCCCTTTTAAATCCGTATTGTCACATTCGAACCATTAGAAAAACGGAGTTTCATAAAATTTTCATCTCCGGTGTGAGACTATATCTATCATTGGTGTTTGGTCTCTTGGTTTTTCTCCCTCTAGTGTTCCGCATCCGATATCTTCGTTTCGATGCTGAGATTCTGCTGTAGCTAAGCTTCAATGTTAGTTGAATTCGTGATTCGTACCTTTTCATTTCCTCTGCTTCTTACAGCTGCCAATATTATGATTATGGTGACGACCACGTCGTCGGTATGCAAGAGTGCTACGTGGTTAGTATTGTTGATGTGAATTTCTTTCACGATCTTTAGTGATAGCGTATCTTTAAATCCACCTTCATCGGGCATTTGCTGCAGTATGGTTGGGTGCACTTATTCAAGTGAATTCTGTCGATTCTTTTTTGGAGATGAAGATTTAGTTAGCCATAGATGTTGTCAAATTGTTTAATTTGATTAGATATATTCCATTTAATTGCTGTGATTCATTTTCCATGTGGATGTTTCCATCGTATTGATTGAGTAGAATTATTCCCTCCGATATTTGGCTTATTGTTGTTACTTTTGAGGAACTTAGGTATGTAGGTGGAGTTACTTAAATCTAAAAAAAACTATCTTGTTTAAAAATTCGGAATATAAAAATGGGTTCTATTGTATTAATAACTAAATTGATTTCTGTATTAGATAGAATGAGTGAATTTATAATGCCTGCTTTGGCCTAATGAATTGAATGCTTTATATTTATTATTTCTTCTACAATAACTTTAAGTTGGTATCGAATGTAAATTACTAATTCGTCGTGCAATTTGTTCTATTTTTGTATTACGTTGGTAATCTTATTGGCCATTCGGGTGATATTATTAATTCATTCATTGTACAATTAGTTTATAATTGTGTTTTTATTATAATTTTCTAATACATTATTCATTTTGTCTTTGATTACTTCAAAATCTTCGTGGTCAGGATTTTCGGCTATCCACTTCCATGTACTATCAATAAAGTTCAATGAGCGTTTAGTTCTACGTGCTTAAAGGCTGTTTAAAAGTGTGCGTAATTCTAAAAGTTCGTGTTTTAGGTAGGGGAGTAACGGGTGATCCTTAGTCCTTTTGCTGTCTAGTATTGATTGTATACTGTCTATAAAATTTTGAGGTTTGTTAAATTCGATTACATGTATTAATTAAAATTTTCCTTAATGTATTTTTGCTTGTCCGTCGCAAATTGCTTTAATTTGTGAATTCGTGTAATCGAGAATTTGTATATCTGTAAGTGTGGCAACACCGCTGTAAAAAGAGATTATTTAGGACTCAATGTTACTATTACTACTCTTTTGGATTCTGTAAGGATTGTTGTATTCTGGTTTTCCATCACTAGGTACTTCGGGTCTATATCGATTGGTTAATTTGGATCCTAATCTTTTATTGTGTTTTACGTAAACGTTCTGTCCAGGTTCATAAACCTTGGGTTTACGAGCTTTGTTCTGGAACTATGTCTTTTTCTAGTCTCTTCTTTAATATGTCTAAGTTTTCGTGTTGGATTTATTCCAATTGTTCGGGATCAGAGTTGGGAACTCTGCCGAAATAAATCTCATGGGCATATTACCTGTAGTCGCATGAATGGAGTGGTTATAACTCATTCACTTACCATTCGAGTAATTCCTCTAAAGTTCATTCTACACCATCGGCCTTTAGGCATCTCATTATTTCCGCGAGAGTAGAGAAACCTTTCCACTTGCCCATTCACCTCACTTTTGTTAGGAGGTGTTTTAAAGATATTTATGCCTAACCCGTCTTTCAGCATTAAAGTTATGGCCGGGGAAGTTCGGAATGGGCGTGGGGAGAAGAATAGGTTTGTTTGGGTGACGGTCGTATTTGTTGTCTTTGTCGTACAGCGTTTTCTGTTCATTCTTGGGAAGTAATGATTTTCGAAAATTTGGTTTCTATTTTCTTGGGCATTCATATGTGCGACGCGTCGGTGGGTATTTAATATTTTTTCTTCTTGCGGATTCTCATTTGTTACCATCTTGTATACCAATTTTCTCACGAATCGAAATCTGGTGTTTCTTTATTTACTGCAATTTTTGGGATGACGTACTGGAGCGCTTCATCTGGCAGAGTGATATATTGACTCCTTGATTGACCAATAGATCTTTAATCATGATAATTTCCGTAAGTTTCAAGATTCTATTGCTTATGGTAATTCTTTTTTTGTTTGACTATTGCATCTTGTATATCTTCTAATACTGCGTTTCTGAACTGTAGTTGTTTTCCTTGATTAATTTGTTGATTGTGCCGTTTATCGCAGATCTTGATCGTCTGGGCTTCCTATATCAACCATTTCCAAGCTGAGCCTAGCTCGTCTTAACGCTTGTGCCTTGTGCTCTGGGTTGGTCTTATTTGATGAAAATTATTGACCAGTTTCTTGTATTTCTATTTATTATCTTATTATTTATCATCATCTAACTATTTTATTGATTTTTTCAACGGTTAATTCTAAATTTGTTAAATTTTAATACTTCCTGTCTGAATTTTACATTGTTTTAATTTCATCAGCAAAATTGGATCTGGGTACAAATTTCTAATTTTTGACAATTATTGAAGTGTGCTAGAATTATTAACATTAATAATTTTAATATTAAAAACAATGCTTTCTATTTTTTTTATTTTTTTATTTATTTTTTATTTATTTATTTTTAAAAATTTAGTTTGACAAAACAAAAATTTAATTTGCAAACATTATAAATCCTCTCAAATGATAAAGAAAAATATAATTTAATTGGTTTGTTTTAATCTTTTTATTTTATTTTTATTTCTTTTAATGTTTTTGATCGGTTTGGAAATAATATTCTTGATTTGGGTTCTAACCCCTCTTGCCTGTGTTTTTGTTATTATATTCGGTTTTAAAAATACCTACTGATTTTCCGGTGGTCCCTCTTTATTATCGTTTTGCTTATTCATTCTACTTGTTGCTTTTTCCAAATTGTTGATTACATTTTGGAATACCTGATTTGCTTGCGTTTGATTTGCTTGCGTTTCTTGAGGGTTTACGAGATTGTTTTGGTTAAAAATTATCTCATTCGGCGTGAAGCCTGTGAATGGATGTAAAGAATTATTGTATAAAGCTACAGACAATTCTCTAGCAGTGAGAATGTTGAAATTGGAGACTTTATCCATACATTGTGTTGAGTATTTCAATCACCGTGGCATGTGATTTCTCTATTTGTCCATTCGATTCTGAACAGGAAGCGTATTCCAATTGAATATTTAGCTTGTATAAGTATTCTTTAAACTGTAGAGATTGAAAGATCGTTTCGTGATCTGAGATAATTGTGTTTGGGATCCCGAATAAAGAGAAATACGTAGTTAAAGCTTTTGTTATATCTATCAGGATGTTAGTATTTATCGGTACTATCTGGAGATGCTTTGAAAAGGAATCTATTACGGGTAAAATGCTGACCTTACTAATGCGAAAAATGTCAATGTGAATTCTCTCTAGAGGTTTCCTTGTATTAGGCCTGGGAGATATTTTGATGTTGTATGGTTTCCGATAATACTTGTAGTTGTTGCAAATGTTGCAGAAATTGATGTGGCTTTTGATTTTCATCACCATGTTCGGGAAGAAATAGGACCATTTGATCTGATGTTCCACTTCTTTAATCCCTCTGTGGGCTCTTTCGTGCTCTTTCACGATGATTGCGTTTTGGCGGTCTTCGTTAGTCACGTCCACGACCATTTTTGTAACGAAAACAAAATGACCATTCCGTGGAAAATTTTCTCTAAATGCTTCTTGAATTCTTTGGTAGAGTATTTCCGGAGCTAGGATTGCCTATGTCGGATTCACGTGGAGTGTTATCCGTACCTTCGTTTAGGTTTAATTCGGTAGGTATTCTGCTTAGTGCGTTCACTACGACGTTAACCTTACCTTCTTTGTACACGACATCGTAATCGTAGTTTTCGAGCTATAATCGCCACCTTAAGATTTTTAAATTTTTCTCAGGTGTTTTTATGAAGGTTAGCGGTTTGTGTTCCGTCGCCAGGGTTAACTTTTTACCGTGATGATGGCTAATGCCTCTTTTTCGTTCGTGGCATATCTAGACTCGTTTGTGTTTAATGTTCTGGAAGCAAAGGCTATGTGTCGTTCGACACCATCCTGAACTTATGAAAGAACTGCAGCAAGAGCAAAATATGATGCGTCTTTAATACAAATTGTTTGGAAAAATCTTGGTATGCAAGGATTTGGTCTGTTGCAATGATGTTTTTGAGTGTTTCAAATGATTTTAAATAATTCGGATCTGTAAGGTTGATGGAAGTGTCCTTTTTTAGGTATTTTGTCATGTGTTTAGCTATTCTAGAATAATCTTTAATGAATCTTCTATAATAGCTTGATATTCCAATAAATTGCTTGATTTCTTTTTGGAGTTTTTGGTAGTGGCCAATCTAATATTTGTTTGATTTTATCTGTATTTGGTTTAACTCCATTTTGGGTGATGAGGTGCCCAAGAAACTCCGTCTCTCTTTTAAGATACTCACACTTATCTAACTGAATTTTCAGATTAAATTTTGATAATCGATTAAGTATAATTCCAAGATTTTCGACGTGATGTTTTAAGTTCTTTCCGATAGTTATTATGTCGTCTAGATAAACGTGGCAGATGTTACCTATTAGTCCGTGTAGGATATTTTGGATCATCCATGGAAATGTGGCGGGCCCATTTTTTCGGGCCAAAAGGCATTCGAGAGAACTCGTAATGTCCTTTAATCGTCGAGAAAGCAGTTTTCTCTTGGGAGGGATTGTAGGTCCATTGGGATCTGATGAAATCCCAACTTTAGGTCCAAAGTTGAAAAATAAACTGATTTGCCTAAATTATCCAATATCTACTCGGATCTTACGTTTTCCCGATTCGTCCAGTTTTTTGGGTACTACCCAAATTGGGCAAATCTGTATGTTTTTGTGTACATATCTTGTATAAGATCTTATGTAATAAAACATAAGATCAAAACAAAATCTTATGTAATAAAACATAAGATCAAAACAAAAGATTGTCATCTTTTGTTTTGATCTTATATTTTATTATTGTTGTCGAGGACAATTTCTCGCTTTGTTTCCACGATACTTTTTGGTTTTGGAAGATGGTTTCAATCAGTGCATTTTTTTCGTTATCGCTCAACTGTTCCATCCTGATTAGATTTTTAATATTTTCTCTACTGATATTTTCGTTTTCTATAGCACTGAGATCCTCAAGAAAAATGGTATGGTTAATATTAAATATGTCAATGTGGACTCTCTCTAGTAGCTCTTTCGTGCAAGGCCTAGGAGAGATTTTTATTGTGTATGGTTTCCGTTCGTACTTATGTGTATTGCATATGTTGCATGCGTTTATGAGGCTCGTTATTTTTTTTGCCATTTTTAGAAAGAAGTAAGCACGTCTTATTTATCTCTCTATTTCTAGAATTCCTCTATATGCTTTCTCATGTTCTTTACTGACGATAGCATTTTGTCTATCTTTGTTGGTTACATCTTCGACCATCTTGGTGACAAACACGAAGTGGCCGTTTTTGGAAAAATTTTCTCGAAATCTTTCTTATACCCCATATAACGGTTCTGGGGCTAGTATTGCTGGGCTTCCCATTGTGGAAATTTTTTAGTAAGTGCGTAATATCTGCCGTTGTAACATTTTCTTTCAGAATTATGATTCTTTTATAGTTTTGGAATACTTCCTCTGCGATAATAGTATCGAAAGTACTGTAGAGTTTAAATATTATTTGATTCCGATAATAGTTTATTGGGCGGTCGGCGAAGTGTATGAAATAATCGTCCGAAGTATTAGCTGAATAGATTGTGCTCGTCTCAGTATTGTCGATTTGTTGTTCTATTGAGATACCTGCCGATTCACGTGAAGTGTTTTTAGATAATTCATTACCATTTCTTCTGTTGTGGGCAACCTATTTAGTGAGTCTGCACCCACGTTGGCTTTTCCCTCTTTGTATACCACATTATAATCGTAATCTTGTAACTCTAATCTCCATCTTAATATTTTTGAGTTTTTATTTTCAAATGATTTTATGAACGTGAATGGCTTGTGATTGGTTATCAAAATAAATTTATTAGCGTACAAGATGCGTACAGAATTTATTAGCGAGCGCTTCTTTTTCATTTGTCGCATAATTAATTTTTCAGTCGCATAATTAAAAATACAATTCTTTATTAATTCTTGCTTAGCTAAAACTCATATTTGCTTTTAAAATTTTACAATTCGATTTTTCTCAATCCTCGCTTGGAGTGGGTTTTCTTCTTATAGTTTTATTATAATTTGTGGCCACACAACTTGACTACCATCCAGTTATTTGGAATAGACTACGAAACCTTTGCTCTTCCTTTATTTATTCTTTTAATAACTGAAAACTTTATGTAGCTAGAATAACACTATTGACTTTATGATTATCTACTATATGAGTTTATCAAAATAAAAAGTAAATTATGTAATGTAATTATTTTAAGCATTCATCACAGGTGTCTCTGTTCCATGCCATCTTAAGCCGGCTTTTACGTGGGCCCTTTATTAAATTTTCATTTGTCAAATTTGCTTTCGTCAAATACATCAATTTTTTCGAACTCATTTAGGTTTCCACAACTTCAATAATTTTTTCCGCTACAAAGTTTTAAAATATGTGTATTATTTTATGGTGACTTCTTCTGAACCACGATACCACTTTGATATTTTGTATACAGCGAACACGATTGTAGGTTTTTCCACAATTCCATCAGCATTTCTGGTTATTTCCAATGGTCATTAACCTTCATATAAGCGCTTATCACATTTTAAAAATAGTTTTATTAAATAAGTGTCAGTTAAAATAATAAAACTGAATCTTCAGTTCTTCACACAAATGTATAATAAAATTGTCTTGTCATAAATACATGTCTCAATTTTCAAATATTTTGGTCTTAAAACTGTACTGAATGATTCCATTTTTTCACTAATTTAATTTAATTGGCCAACTATTATTAAAATTAAATCAAACGAACCTTATTATAATATGTTGATATGGAATATCGTAATAAATTTAAATTATATAATATAATTATATAATAAAATTATATAATTCTATAAAATTAGCATTAATATTGGAAGAAGTCTCCGTAATCCTTAAAGCTATTAGGATCGAAAAGTTCCACAAAGCAACTAAGCATTGGATCTTCCTGTGGAATGATGATTGTAATGCGGAAGTAAAACGATTTATACTCCAGAAGATGTAGCGTCTGCCTCATCATGTAACGTATGAATCATTTTGTGTTTAAGAGGATGCGGTGGTCTTAAACGATTACAGATATTAATACATAATAGACTGCAATAAATCAAATACATACATCGAATAATTGAATGATTTCAAAGAATATAAAATTAAAAATTTATGTTTCTCTCAAATTTGGTTTTTTGGTTAAATATTTGAAATTTTTTATATTTATAAAAATTTAATATTTCATTGTTACACTTTTTATAAATTTAGTATTATAATTTAAATTATATTTAATATATATTATATTTATTCTTAAACTAGTACAAATTACGATGTCTCAATCCAGAAAAAATAATTCATAGAAAAAGAAGCGAACTCTGTCAAAACCTTCTCTTTATTTATGTATCAATATTTATATGACTGCGTTACGTTGTTTTTCTGTGAATTGTCGTTTCTATACTTTTTCAACGAATTGACTCAAGTTAACCAATTTCAATATTTATTCAAATTTTTATTTATTAATTAAGTTAATTTTGTTTGTCATAATGTCTAATTTGTAAAAATATTTATAAAATAATAAAACTTATTTTAATTATTCTGAAGAATTATTTATTAATTATTATTGTACTGTGTTTGAGAAAGACGATAAATTATTAAAATTGTAAGTATTGTAATAGAATGCAGCAAAAATTATTAATCTCGATTTAGGATTGTTTATTTGAAAACGAATTATTGACTTGATGTGAATGCCTTAAATGTTTTGATGTGTTTAAAAAAATACACCAGAAATTGAACTCAACACATAGAATTATTGAGTGAGGGTTCTCATGGTGACGAGATTTTAGTACTAAATATGATGTTGATTTTGAATAAAACACCAATTATTTAGGAAATTACTGTCTTGGCGGTGGACCTCCACCCGATGGCCCAAATTTTCGATGACGCTTAGGCATAATTGAGGTTCTATGCCGTTAATATGCCGAATAATTTCATGCTTTAGCTCTTGAATTGTTGCTGGCTTATCGACGTACACTTTTACTTTCAAATAACCCCAAAGAAAGAAGTCCAACGGTGTCAAATCACATGATCTTGGCGGCCAATTGACATCGCCACCACGTGAGATAATACGGCCATTGAATTTGTCGCACAAAAGCGCCATTATTTCGTTAGCTGTTGAAACCACATATCGTCCACATCCACTTCCAATTTGGGCCACAAAAAGTTCGTTATCATCTCACGATAGCGAACACCATTCACAATAACTGCCTGACTGGTCTCATTTTGGAAAAAATACGGCCCGATGATGCCGCCAGTCCATAAACCGCACCAAACTGTCACTCTTTGTGGGTTCATTGGTTTTTCGATAATCACTCTTGGATTGTGATTCGCCCAAATGCGGCAATTCTGCTTGTTGACGAATCCACTGAGATGAAAATGAAGATTAACTCATCACTGAAGATAATTTTCTTTGAAAATTGATCATCCACTGTTGCCATTTCTTGCCTCCATTCTGACCATTGACGACGTATGGAATGTTCAAGAGGCTTTAGTTCTTGAGTCAATTGCACCTTATAAGCGTGTAAATGCAAGTCTTTATCCATAATGTTCATCAACGACGAGCGTGAAAGGTGCAATTGTTGGGCACGACGACGAGTTGAGATGGACGATTCTTCAGCCACACTATCCCGAACAGTAGCAATATTTTCTGCAGTACGAGCATGCACTGGTGTTTTAAAATCTCGTACAGATCCGGTTTGCTCAAATTTTTGCAAGATTTTTCCGATTGTACGCACAGTTGGACGATTTAATTGACCGAAAAAATCAAGAAGTGTACGATATGCATTTTAATTTGAACGCCCACTTTCATAATATTCGGGAATAACTTTAACGCGTTGCTCAATTGTGTATCTTTCTATGGTTCAAATTGAGTTAGTCTGAAATTGAGAAATGTCAAATTAAATGCAGAAAAACACTTGACGTTTAGGTGTGGTTCACATTCAACGTCGGCCGTTAAAATTTAACCACCCTTTATATTCACCTCAATACGATAAACTTAGATTATCATATAAACGAAATCAAAATAAATTAGCAAAACACCGAGTAATAGCATTAAAAAAGTGATTATAATAAATTATATTTCAGTATAAGCTTTTTTAAGAATTAATTAGATGAAAACTAGAGATCGATCGAATCGAAATGTAAAAATTTCACGAAAACCTATTTGTTATCCTTACATTTAAAACGGAAAAGTCTACTAAGCTACTTAGGATTGGAATCTCCTGCGGAATGATTGTGTTGCGGCAATAAAACGATTCATACTTCAAAAGAGGTTGTGGCGTCAGCCTCATTCTTTAAAGTATGAATCATTTACAACGATTACAGATTAAATTATAACGGTAAAGGTACGACGGAAGAACGTAATCACCCTCATTACTTATATCCTGACGGAAGACCAATACAAAAATAACAAACTATTTCTGGATATTTGCAATTTAAACTGGGGATACTCCAAAATAGAATGCACGAAACATACATATATAGGGTGATTCATTTTGGAGTCCTTTTCCACTAGAGATTGCATAGCAATACGTGTGAGTCATGTCAAAGAGTTATGGTATTCTTGTTCAACATTTTTTGTCATTACATCATGGAAAGATTTAGTCCAATACAGCGTTCTACAAAGAATGTGTGCTCTTAGAGCAACTTATAGTCCACAATGTAATGACCATCTAGACCATGTGAGGTCAGAGTAGAATAAAATTCTTAAATCAGATATAAATTCATCTCTGTCAATGCCAGAATCGTAAAGCCAATTCCTGGGACAAGGCCGTATATCGTTTTTTAATAAGACATAAGTTTACATTTATTATTAAACTTTGCACAAAATAATCTAGGTCAGGATGATGTTCAAAACACATTGTAAGTTAGAACCTGTATAAGTAAGAACAGTGTAAGTAAGAAACCCGCTATTATTCGGCCTTATGCTGTTAATGAAATTCTAAAGATGCCCCTATGCCGCTTAAATTTGGTATGTAGCAAGGATCGACGACGCACGTTTCGAGATTACCGTTGAAAGGTACGTGAAATTGTGGTATGCTATTAAAAACTGAAACAATATAACTCATAGAACCGCCTAACAATATCATTCAGATTCACCAGTTGTTGTATAAAATTACAGCTATAACAAAACTTAGGTCAGAGAAGCGTAATCTGCGTGTTTGAAATAAAAATAAGAAATATTCATCAAAGTGAAACTAGTGTTTTTTAAATGAAATTTCAACAGATATAATAGAATGTCACACAGGTGATGCAGTGGTTAAAGCTGCGACAGTTGGAGCGGGAGGTACCAGGTTCGCATCCCGATTCGGGGCAGGGATGCAAATGGGTTTTTCACCTTCGATCGTTTGGGCGGTGCGATCGATGTGAAAAATGAACATATATCTGGATCCCCTGTTGTGTTGAGAATCCATTGGCCGACACATCTTCCATGTCAGTACTATAGGCTGACATGTCAGTACTATAGGCTCAGACCTACATAGAGTGGTATCACAACGGGTCAATCACCGGTCTAAGTGTGCGATAACAGCCACAACAACGTAACCTAACCTAATAGAATGTCACCGGTTGTAGCTTACTTGGTTAAAAGAGTTTTACATCACGCCGCGATCTCGAGTTCGATTTTCGTCGCTGAACAAAAATTAACATGCACCGGATGACATAAAAAACCAATTATGTGTAACAACATTCGTTGGGCTGATCACGTACAATATGCACCAATACGTTAACATGGTTCATATAAGGTCCCAGTTGAGATGCGGTAAGGTCCGTTTACGACCTCTAAAGCATAGATTAATATTATTTTTATAAGAGAATGATATTTGGTAAGATCACATGGTAAGATCTAGAGATAAGTACATCCAAAGCAAAAAAGTATGGCTTAACGGCCGTAAACGGCATCACCTTAGACCGTACGAACCATTAATACGTTTTGGTGGGTATCCTCTCATTAAGAAACATTCACTGCATCTATTCCAGACATGTATCGCTTTTGGTTTTGTTCCACAATTTTGGAGCAGAAGTAAAATAATTTTTACTCTAAAACAGAATGAGTAAATCCTGTGGAACTGCCTTACATGAACTCAGAACTATGATTAGGAGATCTATGCATAACAACGAGTTTCTTGTGGGCATTTCTGGATGTCGCAGGAGCCTTTGATAATGCTACATTCGTCTCGATTTCGCATGCATGTACTAAATTTAGTATCGAACCTTACATCATAAGGTGGATTAAATGTATATTTGAATCTCGTTTCAAAGTTATGCTGACGATTCTGACAGGTAACGTAAGCACCTGAATGCCTTATCAGATCTAACGCTCTTCTCATTATAAATCAGTGGTGTCTGTCCTTTTACTGTCGTACTAGCTATTAACTTTACATCCGAAATGTGCCATCACTTTTCGGATGTAAAGTTAATAGTTCAGCCTACGTCAGAACCTTGGTGTTTTCCTGAATAAACTTTATTGAAAGTATCATCTGGATCTTAAACTACAAAAAACCACTGCTAGTTTTTGGGAATATCGTATGGAGTTTTGGGCAATTCTTCGAGACTATCCCCCAAAATGCTTTATTTTATTTACAAATCACTGGTTCTTTCAATGCTAACTTATCACTGGTTCTTCCAATGCTAACAACTATTGGTAAGCTTAACTTTTTGAAAATATATCGCATGTCGGGCTGTAACTGAAGCCATGGCTTCAACTCCGCACCGCTATGGAACATGTTTTATCGTTACCCCAGTTACAATATTTCAATTCTATATATCAATTCTTAATTAATTTATACGAGCTATGCCAGAAATCATGGTTAATGATAAACTTCTGCCTGTTTATAATTTGCACATATCTTTTGAGTTGTTTTATCCATCCAGGGATATGTGGTTCTCACCAGACTTGCTTAAACAGCTATCCGAATCACTTGTTTTCTTTTCAGATGGCTCTGTTTCTAAACAGGGTGCTGGCTTTGGTCTGAGAATCTCAGGCAGTCTGGTTACCTACTGTACTATTCGCCATGCGGAATTAATTGCGATTACTCACTGTGTGATTTCAGTTTTTGGTCTCGTTGCCGATTACAAAGAGATTAATTGTTGTACGGATAGTAAAACTGTTATTTACTCCTTATTAAACAATCTTCTAACCAGCTTTAAACTGGTAGGGGATTGTAAGAATTTTCTGAACCTTTTTGGTTGTAACAGCAAGGTAACGGTCATATGGGTTCTGTCATTGTGGCATTTGGCAATGAAATTGCAGACTGTTTGGCTAAAACTGGTTCTGGGTTATATTTTGCAGGTTCTGAACGAACCAGCTGATCCAGTACTTGTTTACATAGTGAAAGAAACAATTAAAACCGTTGCTCCATCGAATCTAATGCGGACGTGGTCAGCTACCCTTATTTGTCGTGAGGTGAAATACTTTCAGATGGCTTAACCCGAAGCTGACCAATTAAGTGTTTTCCATTGAAAAAGGACCACTTGAGAAAATTAGTTTCTATACTTACCTGCCATGGCCGTTTCAAAAAGTCACCTTTTGACTTTTGCTGTATGTCGAATCTTTACGTCGCATATGTCTTGTGGACAGGAGCATTCATGTTTCGTAACTCTACGAATGAAACATGAGACCCACAGCTTGTCGCAGGAGATGACTTAATCTGGTTAGATCGCTGGGCTGACGATCCGCATCCGTAAAAAACCAAACCTGTTACAAATGTCAAAAAATAAAAATATTACCGATACCGCCTAAAAAATAATGACCCCCCACTTAGAGATCACGGATAGAGTTCGACCAATGGAAGGGTTCAAGATACAAACAGCGACAGGCGACAGTGAAGCTATTAAAGGTAAAAAAAGGTTACAATACGAATCGGGAACAACAGTTTTCGACATGAAGTTCTGGTTGCGGATATTGTGGATGAGGTCATCCTGGGAATGGACTTTAAGAAACGAAATGGATTCGTATTGGATGTCGGGCGAGGAACATTGAGCTACGGTAATGTCGAACTGCCTTTGCAACTGAACAACGGAAAGGAGCGTGTAACGATGCCCGCGGTCGTCATCGTTCCCTGGGCTGTCCGTAGCGAAAGTTCTTCTTCGACATTTTTTAGTATTGACTGAGGCAAATGAATAGAAAAAAATTCGAACGAAAATATGTTTGTTGGTGATTTTTGCGAATGTGGGAGGAGGAAAAAGAAAAAAAAACGAAAAGCGGTCAGTGAGTAATAAGTTTTTGGTTAAGCGTGTTATATTAATAATATTTCTATAAAATTCATTTTTATCGGCTCGCGTTGTTATTGGCGAAACCGAGATATATACCGACATACCTGTATATATAGGTAATACCTTAAGAAATATATATAATAACTTAAGAACTATATATAATAACTATAAGAATCTGTTAAAGAAAAAAACCAAAACAAATTAAAATAACGCGTGGGGATCGCGTTAGGTAAAACAGATAGAGTGAGTGCCCGTTGATGATTAAATACGGTGAACTTTAATATCTTTACTGAGCCAAGTTATATGTTATCAAGTGAAGATACATTCTCATTGTTCTGTAAGTCGGCTCACGTGCTTAAAATGTTGGTTCTAATGTCGAAAAAAAAAGTATAAACTAACCAAGGTTGCGTAAAGATGGAAAATTGATCTTAATTCAAACCTTATACATAATATGTAGAACCTAAGTGAATTTTGTGAACTGTAAAACAGTATATATACCATATACCTAAATATTTTTTTTGAATTATTTAACTATAAGTTATAAATAAATTTAAACCAAAAAAAACATAAACCCACGCTAAGTGAAGGTGTCCTGTTACATTGACACATTCTACTATCATATCAATGTTCAAACGAACATCATAACTCACACCATCGGTCTAACAATTAGAGTTAATATATAGTACCGTTTATTATTCTGCGGTTCGACAATAAAATTAAATAATTCTACGATACAATCAGCTGCTGTTCGATAATAAAAGGAATAATTCTACGATACAAGTTGTACGCTGTTAAATACCATGATTGGCGTGAATATTACACCTGGTCAACGGATGTCGTAGTCCCAATTACCCACGGAGGGACAGTCATACTTAAGTATTTTTTTATTTATCATCATAATATTCTTTATTTTTTTTATATCTAATCTTTAAATTAATTAATATTTAGTTTTAAGAATATTCTTTTTTCAAAAGAAAAAAAAATATAAAGTAATTCTTACATAATTGGAAACCCTTTATACTTTAAATGTCATGGTTGTTAGCTACTAAGTTAGCTTGTAAGTCTTTCCAATGTTTACCGCAATTTTGGGTTAGTTAAAAGTATGTATTAGGAATTTAATATCATTAATTTTTTTTTTCAAATTTATATGAACGGCATTAATGCCTTGATACTGAAATATATTCTTTTTCATAATTTGGTAATTCAATGTTGGTGTTAATATTGATCGGCTATAACTCTAGCGGAATGAGTTTAGAGTAAAACCCGATTTGAGGATGATGAGTCCAAGGTAAGTTAGTCTGGCGCGTTGAAATTCGTTACATCTCTCCTTCCTTGTATTTGTTGCGGTGTATTCAAGGATTGTGCAAGCCTCTACAATCCCATTCCCAACCCTGAGCTTTAGCCGGAGCTACAACCACCGCTTAGAGGCCTCTACACAGTCAAATCTGTTAGCAGGATGTGAACGCTAGTTCCCATCTTGTTACAAGCGATAACATTGGATCATCGGTCAAAGCTACCACCACACTCGGAAACGGTTGTTTGGGGGTAATTGGATGGAGGTCCTGGAACACAATGGTTGTGGGTTGTGGAAGCCAATAGTGACGAGCTACAAACCAAAGAAATTATCATCGGAAAAGCTTAGGTTAAACCGGATTGTGACTTCAGAGTACCGATACGAGCTCTTAATTTATCGGATATGACAAAAAAATCTAAAAGGAAACTATCATCGGCCGAGGTGAGGAAGTATCCACCATTATAAAATGCGAGGAAACGAATCCGTGTGTAAAAGCCAAGGATCAAAGGCAACGAAAAATAACGGAAGAACTAACACACAAATGGTGTTCCGTCCATTTCGGTGTTAGTTCTTCCGTTATTTTTCGTTGCTTTTCGTTTCATTAATTAACATCTGAAGAAAAACAAGCAGTAAAGGACTTGCTCCAGAAATATATATCCATTTTCCCTGGTGCACCGGAAGATAATGGCAGAACAAATATGGTTAAACACCGGATCGACACAGGAACGTCAACATCTTGTAACAAGAGGGAGGTAACTCTTTCTTGTTAACAGAAATTTTTCTTACTCAGAGGCTTCGGGGCGGTCATCTTTGACCGGCTAAGGCTCAGGGAATGGCGTGGGGTTTCCCAAAGCGTAAGTAAGACGTGCTAGACCGCAGGAGAAGGAAAGGGCAGCATGAAAAAGAAGGAAGGGGAAAGGCTCTACCGAAATATACTTACTTAACTTACCCTGATCTCATCCTCAAATAAAAGCGTTCAGCCCCTCATGCTGAAATGCAACAAACTACTACCGAAACCGAAAAAAACCAAAAAAAATAACCTTAAGAGCTAAAATTATGAAACGATAAACTTGATATTTAACTGTACTTTATTATTGAGCATTATCAAACAATAACAACAAAAAAAATGTGAGTTTTCAATGAAATAACGAATGGATAGCAAAAATTGACAATAAACTTAAAACTATATATATATATAAAAATTTCACCACCACCAAAAGAAAATAATCAAAGAAAACTTATCTTAAATAATAGTTTGCTTCTAGAAAGCCTTATTCTAAAATTTTATAAACTTAAGAAAAAAAAAAAAATAAACAAAAACTTGCGTGGTCGCGACCTTTATCCTCGTTGTCGGATGATGTGCCGTTCGCAATACTTATAACATAGAATTATATACGGTATTAAGATATTAATTATCTCATGAGGCATGAGATATTAGATATTAAGGTATTAATTATGATGGAGCACGTATTATTTTTATTTTTAATTTTCCATACATGTGGTCACTTTAAATTTAAGTTCAAATCACATTATATTATATTTTCATTCATGGAATGTTTTTTTTCTCAAAAAAATGAGGTGACCACAGTTCACTTTTAACTTATTTTAGCGTTTGGTTTTTATATTTGTTTTTATCATTTTCACTATATGCATGCCTGTTACATGCCATATTATTTCTTTTTTTTTATTTTCCAATATGTCCACAGGTTTTATTATTTATTATATTTGGTAAATTATTTATTTATGTATCGTCCATTGAAATTATACCCACCTTTTAAATTTTCATACTTTTTAAATTTTTATAATTACATTATTAATTAAGCAAGCACCATACAATTTTATTTTTCTTTAAATTATTACTATAATATTAAACTATCATAGTTGATTATTCACATTTTTTTTTCTTGTCTTGCAAAGCGACATATAATTTTTTTTTTTTTTAGTTTTTTTTCTGGTCTTTTCTCTTCGATTTTTCAGACCCAACTCCCAAATAAAAAAAACTGTCCATCGAATCTTTGCTAATTTCCCCCTTCCCAAATACCATCCAATTTCGCCAATCGAAAGTATTCAACGGAATGACCGATTTCTTTCCCCTACCTCGATTTTTCCCGCGCTTTAATTTACGGTGCGTGTTACTAATGACGTCATAGTTACTATTTTCATATTCGACAGGGATGCCAAACATTTCCGTCTTGGAACGATCGAAAAGCAGCGACTAATCGTTACAATCTTTTCGGCAAGTACCAAGAAGGTTACCATTGGCTAAGCAAGCAGAGGTGGATAAGATGGTAACTGATATGCAAAGATAGGGAGTAATTGAGTAGTCAACGAGTCCATGGAGTTCACCAGTAGTATTGGTGGAAAAGAAGGATGTAAGCATGCGATTTTGCATTGATTATCGGAAGCTCAACAGTTACCAAAAAGGATAGTTACACGTTACCAAGGATCGACGACACCCTGGATACGTTGGCAGGAACAAGGGTGTTTTCAACTTTGGATCTACGGAGCGTCTATTGGCAAGTAGAGGTCGCAGACGAAGTTAAGGAAAAAAACTCGTCCAGTGTGGCAATGGATTATGGCAATTCAATGTCATGCCATTTGGACTTTGTAACGCCCCTGTGACTTTCGAACGGCTAATGGAACGCGTACTTAAAGGACTCCACTGGAAAACATGCCTGGTATATTTGGACGACATTATCGTTATGGGAAAGGACTTCAACGAGCATCCACGAAATCTAGAGGAGGTATTCGAAAGAATCCAATCAGCTAGATTGAAGTGAATTCCGAAGAAATATGTATTGTTCCGGGATGAAGTCAAATATTTGTGACACAAAATAACAACAAGCGGCATTTTTACAGATGAAGACAAGATATCCGCCGTAAAGGATTGGCCAAGACCGCAGAATTTACATGAACTTACATGAGGATTTGCCAACATCACAACACCATTGCTTTCGTACCCGGTTCCGGATAAATGTTTTATTTTTGATACGGATGCAAGCAATTATGGCTTGGGAGGAGTGTTGTCACAGGAAATCGATGGACAGAAACGTGTCATTTCATATTATTCCAAAATCTTATCGAAGCCAGAACGGAACTACTGTGTTACAAGAAGAGAATTGTTGGCCATAGTGAAATGTGTGGGACATTTCAGGAAATACCTCTATGGCCAATCATTTCTATTAAGAACGGATCATGGCGCCTTGACATGGCTACTTCAATTTAAAAATCCCGAAGAACAAGTAGCACGGTGGATTGAGCGATTGGGGAGTTTTGTCTACGAAATCCAACATCGGAAGGAAAGCGCTCATGGAAATGCGGATGCGTTGTCAAGACGACCATGTCGAGTGGATAGTAAACATTGCGGACGGGTAGAAAACAAGGAAAACATCGTCGATATCAGACTAATGAAAGTGTTGCCAGCTAATGAATGGACCAACGATGTTTTATTCAAAGAGCAACGGGACGATCCAAATTTGGCAGTAATTATCAAATTCATGGAGGGAGAACATCGTCCCACATGGAGCGATATTGCGGATAAAGCCCCAACTATCAAGGCTTATTGGGCCCAATGGGATAGTTTAACCATGGAAGACGGATGCTTAAAACAAAAATGGGAAAGCTCCGATGGCAAAACAAAGCACCGCTGGTGGTGATACCGAAGATCAGTACGGCGGAAATGTTGGAGGACTACCATGGATGAACAAGTGGAGGTAATGAAGAGGCAAAGAAGAGTCGTGGAGCGATGCAACAGTATAATGTTGGAGCACCATTTGAGAGGATTGCCAGGACCATTCCCACCCATCAAAAGTGACAGCAAATATATTGGTAGTAATGGACTACTTCAGTAAGTGGCCAGAGGTATACCCGATTCCAAATCAGGAAACAAGCACAATCGCCAATGCAGTGGTATACAATTGGATAAGCCGTTATGGGGTATCCATGGAACTGCATTACGACCAAGGGAGGAATTTTGAAGCGGTTGATTTACAGCAGTGGTGCCAATTACTGGGAATAAATAAAACGCGGACAACACCTTTCCACCCATAATCTGATGGCATCGTGGAGGGTTTCAATGCCACATTGGAAGAGTTTATAGCCAAAACAGTGGATAAAAACCAGCGGAATTGGAATCAAGGCATTTCATTAATCATAATGGCCTATCGATCGGTGGTGCATAACACAACAGGAGTAACACCAGCGACAATACTTTTCGGTAACAATTTAAGACTGCCAGGTGATCTCAAATTTGGAGCGGTTCCATCATCAGCTAAATGTGGACAAGCATATGTGGACAACTTGAAAGAGGAGATCAACAATATACACGGATTTGTCAGAGAGAAAATCAAAGTGTCAAGTGATAAAACAAAGGCTCGGTATGATGTACGAGCAAACAACAAAGGATTTGAAGAGGGTCAATGGTATGGCTTCACAACCCACAACGTGAGAAAGGATTATTGCAGAAATTACAACCTGAATGGGAGGGACCGTACAAGGTCATAACAACAAGAAATGATGTGATCTAAAGTTGGATCCTATAACGAGGAAAAACCAAGGTTGTACACCTGGATAGACTGGCGTTTTATAGAAGAAGAGGTCTGGATCCTGTTCGGGACGAACAGGTTTGGGCGGAGGGTAGTGTGATGAATCATAGATGTCACCTGTTATTATTAAAAAGAGAAATTATAGCAGTAGGGGTTACAATGTTTACACATACGAACAGAATAAAACTAAATAATGAAATAGGCTGAGCGAACAAAATACGACGAAAAGAACATTCTCGAAGTGTAGAGATGAGATGCAAAATAATGGAATGTTCTAAGAATATAGTGAATAAAAAGTGAAAGTGAAGTGTTAAAATAGTTGTAGTGATAATTATTGTGGAAAATTATTATTTGTTGAAATAATTATTTGTGAAATATTTGTGGAATTTATTGGGAAATAAATTTACTGTAAAAATTAATCTTCGCGAGTTTAATATTCACAATCCAGTGATCGAACCGGATAAACTATTTGAATAACCACTCGGCGAAATCGTAATAATATAATTAACACTAAATTTGTAATGATCAATAATAATGTTAAGTGTAATATAATCTTTATAATGTAGAATTTTTGTATATATTTTATACTCTAAATCTGAAATGATCAATTATAATGTTAAGTGTAATATGGCCTTTATAGTTTTTGATTTTTGTTTATGTTTTAAATTCTAATCCATATTCCATAGTTTAAATGAAAGTATGTCGCAAGAACGTACATCGAAAATTAGTAAGAAAACATTTTTATCACTTTATGGGAGTTTAACATAAACAAATTGTATAATATAAAGTATATCAATATGGTAGTTTAATCATAAAGAATTGTTATGTATAAATCAATGATTTTATTTACTGGTTTTTATATTATCTCTTATGGTGGTCTTGATAACATAATTTAAATAGTACATAAACATAAGGTATAGTTTTATTTTTTATATTTATATATTTCTTTTACTTATTCGCTTTAAATATTTTATAGGTTCAAAATAAAATGCCGATTTATAAATTTGATGTTAATCAACTGTGTTATCGCAATCGCTTTCATGAATTGCAAGGCAAGCTTTAAACAAATATAGTGTGGATCATTTGAAATACGAGAAGCATATGTTCATACATATATGTATGTAATATACATTGACACGATTTTGAATGATATATACATTGGACTATCCGATTGTAGCTGAGCTGAATTATTCATGGATGTTTTGAACTTTAATCAATCATGGCAAATGCAATTAAATAGAATAAAGGTGACCATACATATAATTTTTGAAAGTATGTTTTTGTTATTCCATCAAAAACTTACCATCAAACAACAACATCAAAACATTATTTTTTACTTAATTGGAATATACATAAAAAAGCAACATTTTTATGATTTAATACATTAGCATGGAGAAGAATTGTTGCTGTATAAATTGTCAACGTAGATTTAACAACACAACCTAAACCAGAAAAAGATGTTTAATAAGTAGCTGTAAGGTAGGATTTGTTTAATCGACATTGGAATTGGATTCACATCTATCAGCTTAAACTAT
Organism: Tipula lateralis; assembly: GCA_963932295.1. Classification (NCBI taxonomy): domain Eukaryota; kingdom Metazoa; phylum Arthropoda; class Insecta; order Diptera; family Tipulidae; genus Tipula; species Tipula lateralis. The sequence continues at coordinate 110,672,582 of OZ010737.1, forward strand.
AGACACCTATTAGGTTTCGAGTTAATTATAGTTTCATATCTATGAGATATCATTTCTTTCTGTTGTTTGATAGTGCAAGTTGACAAAAATATTTTTTTTATATAGAAAAATTCTTAATTTTCATATATTGCATTGTAACTCAAATAAAATAAGAATTAAAATTTGCCAGCTAATCTCAACTTGCCGACCAAAGTTTCCAAATCATGGTTGCTAGAAACTAGGTATGCGTCTATAGTATTAGCTTGTTAGTGGTAATTATTTTTTTCGGTATATTAAAAATTGGTCAATTGTGTTTAAGCTGCTGCTTGTGAATTCGAAAAAATCAAATTTCTTTTTTTATACTAAAATTACAATATTATTTTATTTTTACAATTAAATTTAACATTTAAACTTAAATTTTAAAATTTCAAATATTTTTAACATTAACAAAATAAATAGGTACATCAAATTTGTTACTTCAAAAACGATCAGTAATTGAAATCAATGTATTTGGTTTAGATTAAATATAAAATTTAAAACCAATAACGAAAAATTTCACCGCCAGTAGTTTGTAACGTTTTATTAGGGTTGCGATCTAATTTGATCTCCTTTTAAAATGTTTTAAGATTTTTTTCGAGTTATTTAAGAATGACAAGTCTCAATATAATTCGGTAAGCAAAATATAGAACATTGAAAAATAACAACTACAAAGTATTTCTGATATAATAATTCTTTATTGGAGTGCTCTATTGATTTGATATATTAAGTAAAGTTACGATTAATTTTATTAATGCCAGTGTAGAGGCCCAGAAGTTGCAAAAACTTTATAATGAAAAACTATTTTTATTATTTAGTTTAATTTTTTTCTTTTATTTCGCGTCTTTGAGGACGGTTAACTTACTTGTCTTTTTCAAAAACCGTATACATATTTATTTCTTTTCTTCATAACGACTATTATCGCCATCTATTATTTAACACAGATTATTATTTTAAATTTTCTCGATTACAACATTCGGCCATACCTAATATCCCAATCGACTCGATTGAAACAAGACATTAATAGAATTTAATATTTTAATAATGTGATGGGTTATTCTATTTAAGCCCGTATGACTTTATGTTGAATAAGGCGGAGGCTCCTCTGAAAGGCTTATTTGAAAGTTGTTGTCCCGGAACATCCTCACACCTATACCGTTCATTCGGCAGTACTTCCGTTACTATGTATGAACCTCTAATCCGTGGTAAAAGTTTCTGACTGACTCTTACTTCGGCACAATTATTTTTTAAAAATACAAGGTCGCTAACATTATATTTATGAGCTGGTCTTCGTTTCGAATCGAAACATTCTTTGGATTTTACCTGCGCGTTTTTTATTTCCTCTGAAGCCTTTGCTCTTATTCCGACTAAGTTTCTGTCCGCGTCATTTAATTCGTTAACTAATTTTAACATTTCATCATTTTCAACTTTCTGGTGAACCCCGAAAAGAAGCATAGATGGAGTTGTTTTTATGGAACGATTTGTTGTATTGTTAAATACAAATTCGGCCTTACTAAGAACAACATCCCAATTTCCATTCTTATCGATACTGCAGAGTTTAGTCAACATTGGAATTAAACTTCTGTTTACTCTCTCCACCTGATCATTAGACTGTGGGGAGCTTGTGGCATTCGGCACTTGAATGATACCTAGTTCGTTTAAAAAACTTCTTAAATTGCTGAGAGGTATAACAGGTACCTCTATCCGATATAATCCATACCGGAACACTGTAATCTCTGAAGTATTTTCGCAAATTATTTACGACTTCCTTACTATTGGTGGTTTTTGTAGGGTAAAATCGACAATACTTTGAAAAAGCATCAATCACGACTAATATATATATATTTCCTAGCGGTAACATCAAAAGGTCCTACATGGTCTATATGCAGCGTATGGAACGGCTTATCAAATCGTTCATATAGATTCATGTATCCTTCCTTTTTCCGTCTTTAGATACACGATACATTTAAGGCATTTTTTGATACACGATACATTTAAGGCATTTTTGTATTAACACACATATTTTATCCTTCATTGATTGGAAATAATATTGTCTACTTATCACAAATTATAGGATCGGATAATTGATGATACGATAAAGCTTGTGACAATGTACATTCTGTGATATTCATGATCCCCGGAGCACGACTTAACGCGTCTACGTGGTTTATCCGTGAACCACTTCTATGGACAATATCGAAATTATATTGCTTCAAAAACAACGTCCACCTCAAATTTCGGGTTTGATTCTTTCTTCTGGAGAGTTTGTTTTAGGGAATTACAATCAGTCACTACTGTGAAAGATATTCCGTGTAGGTAAATATGAAATTGTTTAACAGAATTTACCAACACTAGCGTTTCCAACTCGAAAGAGTGATAACGACTTTCCGCATCCGTTGTTCTTTTACTGAAATAAAAGACTGGATGAAATTGACCGGTTAACTGTTTCTGTAACAATATTGCCCCAAAACCAATTTCACTGGCATCTGTGTGCAATTCAGTAACCGCGGTCGGATCATAATAGGTTAAAATGGGTGCTTCTATTAATTTTGATTTCAGTGATTCAAACGTATCCAATTCGGTATTCTCAATCCGAAACTTTGAATCTTTCCTTAAGAGTTCATACAATGGCTTTGAAATCAACGAGAAGTTCATATCAAACTTCCTGGAAAAACTGACTAATCCTAAAAATCGATGCACCTCATGTACATTTTTCGGTACTGGATATGAACGAATAGCTTCTATGTGTCGCGACGATGGTCTGATTCCACTCTCGCTAATTTCGTATCCTAAAAATTCAATTTTAGATTTAAGGAAATGACATTTTCCCTTAGACAGCTCTAAACAATTTTCATGACATAATTCTAACACAGCTTTAAGAACTTTAAAATGATTATCAACTGATTCCGTCGCAATAAGTATGTCATCCATATAGATTGTTACATCGTCGGACTCAAGCAGTGGACTGAACACATCTACAATGAAGCGTTGGAAGACGGAAGGTGAATTGCATAGTCCAAATGGAATTCTGACGTACTCATATTGACCATCAGGCGGAACGAATGAGGTGTACCGTCTGGACTTCTTCTCGACCGGAATGTGATGAAAACCACTTTGTAAATCTAACAAGCTGAACACCTGTTTCTCTTTTAACTTCTCAAGGCAATCGTCAATTACTTGCAATGGAAATCGGTCTCTACGAGTGATCTTATTTAACTGACGGTAGTCAATGCATAATCGAGGTGAACCATTTCTCTTCGATATCAGGACGATTAGACTTGAATAGTCACTTTTACTATCTCTAATAATACCCTGTTTTTTCAAATCTACTATACCTCGCACTACTTCTCGATGTTTACATGACATTTTACGGAGAGTAGAATAAACGGGCTTATCGGAAGTCAATGTTATTCTCAGCTCATGTTTCACCTGCGGTTCTTTATTCTTAATTTTAGAAAAATGCTCATCTAATAAGTCCAAAACCCGTTTCTCTACTTCAAAATCATATTTTGATTCATTATAGAAAGGTCCGATATCATAAATAATATTGTTTCCACTTTCCACATACCTGCGGATTAAAATAAATTCCTAATATTTCATCAAACAAAGTTACTGTAGTGGTGATGTCATTATTATTTTCCGCATTTATATTGTTGTTGATGTTATTTTCACTTTTTTTGTTTTCCGATTTTCTATAAAATAAAACCTTTAGAATGTCTGAACCATCCAACATTAGCTTTCTCGAATTATGTAAAAGCTTTCGACCAATTAAACAATCTGAATTCATTGTTCCATTAGGTACGACGTGAAATCTACAATAATAAAAAAAATTATTTATTTTACATTTGACATTTACCTGACCTAAAATAATTAATTAAGCTTATTAATTTAATAATTAATTCCCGTGTAAATCAAATCATTTTGATGCAGCGATAAAGGAACACCTTTCGGAATCAATTGATGTTTCAACAAGTTGACTGGGCTTTTCTCTAGGTTTCCAACAAGTTGACTGGGATTGCGGTGAATTTGTGAAAATTTTTTTCTATTAGTCCCACATCAGCTGACCGAACTCGTGTACAACTCGATGACGTATGGCCAGGCTGATTGCATGCTTCACAGTATCGTTTCGGTGGATTTGGGCATTTTGGTGAAATGTGACCAAAACCATTACAGTTATAACATCTCAGTTTCGAATTAGATGATGGTTTAGTTTGCGATCTTATGATACCCGAATTATTCATCTGTCGTGGTAACGATTTGTTCTCATCTGACAAATATGCTGATAACGTTGACGTAGCGGCGCTTCCAAAACGTTGATATTTTGCATAATCGTCATGATCACGAAGAACATGAAGTAAATCATCGGAGTGCGCAAATTTGTTGAGTGACAACACACTTGCCGTTTGTAAATTGTTCAGGCCGGATATAACATATTTAATTATGGACGAGTACTGCATATTACCTGATCTTGCCAATTGTCTGATTTCGTAAAAATATTGTTCAAACGTTTCGTTAGGTTGTTTAACTCGTAATGACAGTTTGGCATGAAGGTCGGCTTCATCCATGCATGATCCGAATGACTTTAACAAATTATGAGCGAAGTCATCAAACGTTTCTAGAGGAGTGTCGAGATCATGGAACCATATCGAACCGGATCCCTTTAACCGAAGCGTAGCATAGTGAAGTGTTTCCTTATCACTCCAATTGTAAATTCTCCTTAAATGACACATTCTTTTGAGACATTGTGTGCTATCCATGCTATCCAGCACCAGGATTATATTCTGGCACAATATTTTGCACCTCTGGCGGATACAAATAGTGTGGTTGGGCTGATGCTACATTTGGAATATTACATCGTTGTACAAGTGGTTCTTTTTGTAATGTAATTAGCTCGAGTTGTTGTTGTAATATTTGACGCTGAATATCCAACTCGCTCGGAATGTTAGGTTGCGTACGAACATTTTCGAACTTTATCGTATTTGAAATCTCGTTTTGATGATTAATATTTCGTTGCATTGCTACCAAATTTTGATTATTCCCAAGTTGATCATAAACATTGAGGTTATGATTTTGCTGGGACATTGATTCGGATTCCCACAATACCTATTCGTTAACTGATGAACTACCGTTGACATTATCGGAGCACTGCTGTATACTAGGTATACTTGTAGTCAATGATGGTGCAACCCCATACGGTGCGGTACTGGAGGCAGTTGTTTTATACAATAACGGTGTACTCGTATTTCCCAAAAATGGTGAACCATTTCGAACATTATCTGAGTGAATTCCTCGCTGCATATCATACAAATAATCTCTGGAACTACTGGGAACTCCATTCTGAACAGCACATGGTTGTACATAAACTCTCAAACTGCGTTGGTCGAAACCCTTCTCGAAATTCGCAAACGAAACCGCATTCACTCTATCTTCTTGGAAACTTGATTGTAGTTCCCCCGAAATCGATGTGAACATTGGTATTTGCATAATAAAATCTCTGGGGTTTACTGTGGATACATTTTCATTGTCCAGCTCATACATTTTGGTATACTCTTTTTTTTTTACAACTCTAATTTCTTGGATTGTAATTATCCCACTTCTGAATTTTTGTAGAGACCCAGAAGTTGCAAAAACTTTATAATGAAAAACTGTTTTTATTATTTAGTTTAATTTTTTTCTTTTATTTCGCGTCTTTACTCATCGACGGTTAACTTACTTGTCTTTTTCAAAAACCGTATACATATTTATTTCTTTTCCTCATAACTCCATCTATTATTTAACACAGATTATTATTTTAAATTTTCTCGATTACAACACCAGGATATCTGGGATTGTTATTTGTTACGTCATCATGGTTAGTCCGGCCATGAAATGGCGATTCTCTTTTCTGACAACTGTGCTATAAAACAACGAGGATCGAATTCCGATGTATTCCATATTTTCTCGACACTGTCACAAATTCGACAACTATTTGCTGTTGACTTAATCTGCATATTACTTATAGCATTTTTTAGAGGTAGAGGTTCATATTACCATTAATATGTCGAAAAATATCTTAGATTGGCCACGTAATAATTAATGTTTTCTGTTGACTATTGAGTCCTGACGCGTATATACTTGCAGATTTTTTATTTCCTTCTACACTACTTAATCGTTCTTATACATACTCCTCTAATCTCATTGTCGACATGCTCCTCTAATCTCATAATCTTGTTCCCATTTCATCCCACGTTTATTTCCTCGCCCAGTAAATAAAAAATTCCATCTGGTTGAATCACCCCGACTAGAGTAAAATGAGGTTTTCGTCAAAACTCATCTATCCACATATATGGCTAATTGAGTCACCTGAGTTTTCTTCAGATTCAGTATTTTCTTGTTCTCGGCAACTTTTTCTGAAGTGATTTGATGTTAGATATTGATCGAAACTCATAAAACTTTTTGTCATCTCTTTCAGTATTTTTTTTTTTTGAGAAACCACACTCAAGTTTTCGAAGTCTAAATGCTCATGTCTATCCAAAGTGAGTTTTATATTCGTCGAGAGACATTGGTCTATAACCCATTAGTTTTGAAGTAGAAAGCTTAAGAACAAATGATGTTTTGGACTTAGTTGGAACTATCTTCACTAGGTTTGAGATCTCCATTTAACAAACGCCATGCTCGTTCTAATCCCAATAAACATTTCTGGTTTATGAACAACAGGAACGTGGATTCCAAGTTGATTTTCGTACGGAAATTTTTCGTTTTGCGTAAGAAAATGGGAAATTTTTTTCTATGTGTATAACAAGCTCAAAATTGAGATATCCGACGGGTTGTGGATCAATGCTGAGCGGTGATGATGACTGATTCGGAAATGATGCTGCTAACGCTAATGGTACCTACCTTGTTTTGAAATTTTAAAGTTGTTATTAATGAATTATGGCAGGTAATGATAATTATATTTTGGAAATTATCATTCCGTAATTTGCGTTGATATTTTAAATAAATAAATAAAATATATTCTTCTTTATTTTGATATTAATAATATTAAAAGGTTTAACTTTATTTTTATAACACGAGGATTACAAGCGACCAACAAATAACATTTTATTTATTTAACATGTTATTTGTTGGTCGCTTGTAATCCTCGTGTGTCGTGGTTACCGGGTAAGCGAAGAATTATTTTGAGTGAAAATTCTTTTATATTTTGGTTTGTCACACCGATAGTGTGGAAAATTCTAAAAATACTCAACAAGAGATGGGGACTACATAAACTAAAAATTAAATAAAAAATGACAACAGCGAAATGAATAAAAAGCCGTCAAATCCTAGAATAAATAGTGTCAATTCGTACGCCACATCCCCCTCTTACCAGTGAACTAGCAATGAACGATACTGCGAAGCGTGCTGGAACCTTCGTAACCCTTCCGTCTCTTGTCACGTCTGATTTCGGAAATATCTTGTATTATTAGTTTTCAAGCACGACTTATTTTTTCTCTGAGATGATGATGATTTTTCAGAAAGTTGTGGCAGTGCTTTGCTTTTGACTGGTGGTTGTGGTTGAAGGTTGAGGTGAAATTTCATCGTTCGTGCACTATTGGTTAGTTTTTCTGCTGGTAAGTTGATATTGGTTAGGTTTTCTGCAGTTGATATCGGTTTTAGCGAGATTATCAGATAAAGATTCGTTTGTCCTCGGTAAAACATGGCTTCAGTCTGTCAATTGAAATATTATTATTTTCCCCTTTGATTTCCAACATAATGATTTTTCGCCCCGACTAATTAAAATAAAGGGGCCCTCATATGGCGGTTGTAGTAATTTTTTGCATAAATCGATTCTGATGAAGACATGTGAACATTTGTGTAATTCTTGTGATACAAATACCGATCGACTACAGTGTCGTAATGGAGGAGTCGGACGAATTTGGTTGAAATGTGCCTGTGGTTTTTCGATTCAGAAGTTGGCTGAGAATTTTTTCGCCAAATACCAACACGGCTGAACTGGATTTTAAATCGTCTCGATATGTGAATCGTAGCCCTAGTAATACCGTTGGTAAAATTCTGGTCTAGTCATTTCTGCCGTGACACATACTAGCTGCCTTTAAAGTTCTGTGCCATCTCTCGATTAGTCCATTGTATTTAGGATTACATGATGTTGTTCGCTTATGTTCAAATCCCAATAATTTTGAAAATTCATTAAATAGTTGTGATTCGAATTGAGATCCTTGGTCTGTTATCATCGAAGATGGTACTGCAAAACGAGAGATCCAATTGCTGTAAATCGCTACAGCCACAGTTTCAGCTCTAATGTCCGGAATGGGAATTGCTTCAGTCAACATGGCAAAGCGATTAATGAGCTTCACACAATATCGGTTGTCCTTCTGATATTGGTAAAGGCCCAACGATATCTAAATGTATCTATGCAAATCTTTTGACTACCGGTGTTTAATTTCCCAACAGAACCTTCCTGTGTTTTGCCACTTTCGATCTCTGGCATGCTAAACAACATTGTGCCATTCGTTTTACGTCCTTATTCATGTCTATTCATACAAATTGGTCCTTCATAGCTTTGATTTGAAGCTTGTAACCCTGGGTGCCTCGAAAGCTGTTTTACGGTAGTATTTGGTAATGTATGGTCGTGTTTTGCCTGTTGAAACATCACACAGCAACAATTTCGTTGAACCAAGCGCCACTGGGATTTGATCTCAAACTGGAGTTCAGTTGATGATTTAGTAATCTGTAGTAAACTTTATAATACTACATAGATGATACAATAATTATATCCAATGGTTGGTTCCGCAATCCAAAGAGAACCAATTGAGTATTAGATTGTAGTATGTTGATGCTTTTTTTGATTGTAATAAATGACTTAATTTCGCTTTTAATTACTCGTTAAGGTTTTGTTCAAGAAGAAATAATATTTTATTAGTTTTTACAAAAATAGTAACTTAACAATATTTCCTTATATTTACTATAGATGTCCAATAGTACAGTTAAGCTATGTGCTATTGGATGCATTCATTATTATGTTGAGCAACAATGCAATTTTATGTATATTATTGTAAAACCCTGCTTGTAATTTTCAAATAATTGTACAATAACAAGCAATAAACAGTACAGACAAAATAAGACGTTGCAAATTGAAAATTATTAATTATATCAATTCGTTTTAGATTGATCCTTTTGGATGCTTTTAGGTTGATCGTCGTAATTTGAGATGTCTACGACATACCGGCCGCCTTGAATCGTATGATTTAATTAACTGGAAGTAGACTTAGCTTTTGTATTGAACGTTTGAATATTCCATTTTCCGTTTTGATTGTTACGACTCTAACGATCCCATCTGCCCCGGGATGTAACTCCATAACTTTCCCTATCAACCACTTCACGGAGGCAAGTTGCCATCTTTAACGAGTACTATGTTGCCGATGCTTATATTTTTTTGATATTTATGCCATTTGCTCACATGTTGCAAGCTAGTTAAATATTCCTGGTGCTATCTACTCCATATATGCATGTTGATTCCATATAGATCCAAATTTATTTGCCTGCTTCCAAAGGTTTTCAATTTTGCTCCGTTTGCCGTATATATATATATATATATATATATATATATATATATATATATATATATATATATATATATATATATACATATATATATATATATATATATATATATATATATATATATATATAGGTAAAAATCAGGGTTGTGTTTCCGCTGATCGCTTGTCAATGCTGGAATGACTGATATGTCTGCTCCGGTGTCAATAAGATATGCATGATTCGATATTTTGTCAAAAATTTTGATAAAAACTGGAGCAATTCGCCGTTTGTGCCAATAATTTTAGTTTTTTAACTTGAACTCCTACCACTTCGGACAGCTTGTTTTTCAATTTTTGAACCGGAAATGATAATAACACATACGCGGTGTTGCATTATCCGTAGGAGACGAATGTTGTTGGGCCGAAAATTTTTTTCTGTTAGTGCTTTTTTTTGATCTAATGGCGCTCGGTGAACGATTTTGCATTTGGTATGATTTATCCATGAAGTCCAGTCTTCGAATAACCTCGCTAATTTGATGTTCGAGAACGGAATCGTTGTTCTTGCTTGGAGATGGGTTGATCGACATTACCTGTGTTTGTGCCATAGTTTCAATTATGCAAACCGCTAAATCTGCCAATTTCGCCGCTGATAATAAATCTACTGTGGATGCTAAAATTTCTTGCGCGAGTTATGTTTTTTCTTATATGCAGTCGACAGTAAAAAAAGATCAAATGAAATTTAACTTAACTTTTGATTTAACACAACTTATTTATTTATAAACTTTATATTTTGATGGTCACATTAATTCTTATCTTTTCTTGATTTGATTTGTCTTATATATTAAATTATTTAACACAATAAGAAAGAGTAGGGATGAGATGGGTAATGAACAAGGAAGTGTTCATTACATTAAAAATTACATTAACATTAAAATTTTTAGAATTAGCAATCTTACTATATGACAATTATAATGATATGAAACAGATCATCTTTAAGTGGTTTGTTTACTTTATTTAATTTAAATTTCTTAGATATTATTATATGAAAATTATATTGATATTAAACAGAAACAATTTATTGCTATCTTTTAATGTTACGATTATAAATATTAGAATTAGAACCTGAGATAATTAATTATGTGATATGATATAAATTATGATATGAAGCAGACTTCGTTTAGACAGCTATGCTGGATATTTATGTGACATTAATAATGATATGAAGCAGAATTTGTTTTGACAGCTACGCTGGATATAACTGGTTCTGTGAAGGCAGCAGGACGAAACTCGCGCGAACTGGTAGTCGTTTTAACCAAATTATCTTAATCAAATTTTCGTTGACCTCAGAACCACCGCTCGCTTGTAATCGACGTAACAATTGAGATGGTTTCAGTGACCCAACTCAAATCTTTGAAAGTATTCGATTGATCTGGTTCTGTTTTGACTCGCATAACCTTCTAAAATTCCGATTATTATATCCCCTATGTCGTTCATTATTCTCTCGTTAAGTGCACCGAGAAGATGATGATATTTTGTGACTTTTGAAGATATCCTTCCTAATATAAATTGCGATTCTATCACGTGGAACCAAATTTGTGGCTCTTGTGTGGTTAATGGTAATAATTTGATGGAAACGGCCGCTATAGATCCGACGAGCTGTGGCTCGATGCTGGTCAGGGATGATGGCTGATCTGGCAATAATGCCGATAGTGCTCGTCGTACTTCGTTTTGAACGCGTAGTTCTAGCTTGCTCACTGAATTCGACGAATTTAGATCGTCTGACTGTCGGTTTACCGAAATTGGGTTTATTTCACTCACGTTAATGCTGAAAGCATACGGGCATTATTTATGCATGCGGCGTTGCATGCAGTTTTGCACGTAAAATACAAGTTATTCTTTTTACATTATACAAACTAAAAAAAAGTATTTTTTAGTGGTTAAACCTCAACTTTATTGTTCTCAAGTACAATTACATTCAATTTTGGTCCTCGTATTCTCAAGACGTACCGATAATCTAATAACTAACACGCGAATTGAATTTATAGTGAATAAATAACAAAGTAAAAATTACCACATCAACTACGGAAAAGGGTAAGTTTTGGTTATTTATAATTCACAAAGTGAAGTGAATCAAAATAAACAAAAATCAAGAAAATAAGAACGACGAGAGTAGGGAAACTTACTCGACTCACATGTGTGACGAACCACTACCAGACATAGACGAAGACGAATACCGCATTTATGACACAGACATAGAAGAAACAACCGTTAAAACAAAACAATACAGAAAAAGACTAGATATAGACTCCGATGAATCAGAATATCTACCATGAAACAAACACAAATCAATCACAAAACAAAAACAAATAAAACTGACGGAAAAGCAACTAAAAATAGCACTAAAACAGAAAATACAGATCATACAGAAATGACGCAAACAAACCTAGAAAATGGAAGTAATACACACAACGAGACATCAAATAAATACAAAAGACACGACATAGGACCTTATAGAGTTATAGTGAATAAAGATAACATAAATTTAATAAGCCTAGGAAAATCCCTGAAAACCAATAAATTCGAAAACATAATAGCAGTGGAACAATTAAGCAAACACATGGCAAGACTAACCTTCAAAATTCTATTTTTATATTAATATTTTTGTTTGTCACACCGATAGTGTGATAGAATTAGGAAACGAAAAATATGAATTTGGAAAATTCTAAAAATGCTCAACAAGAGAATGGTACTACATAAACTAAAAATTAAAGAAAAAACTACAACAACGAAATGAATAAACAGCCGTCAAATCCTAGAATAAATAGTGTCAATTCGTACGCCACAAACTTTTAATTTCACAATATTTATTGTTTTGTGATCTATTAAATAAAAAGCAAGCATCTTTTTATGTATACTAATGCTACTATTTATTTATTCAATAATTAGTTATTTAATTAATTCTAATACTTTATTTTTCATAAAAACTTTTCTTTTATTGTGAATATTTTGTTTGCTACCGATAGTGTTATAAATTCAATTGCTAAAAACAATTTAAGTTACATTTCCCTTTATAGAAGTTAATCAATTAACTATAAGTATAACTAACAGTTTAAAGTTATAAATAAAAAACATAATTATGATTATATCATAATTATAGTATAATTATGGATAATTATATCCTACAAATGCATAGATTATCTTAACATATTTCCTTCTAAAGATCAATGGCGGTGATTTTACCAAACACATTCCAAACTGAGCAGGAACCTTAGGCTGCACCATGTCCTTTGGCAGTCCAACGATATAGTCAGCAACCCGTCATTTTCGGATTTGAGTTGATCGAAAAACGCTTTACTCAAATATTCAAAGAATTTATTCGATAATAATTATAAAAACATCGATGTCATCGATGCAGAATCAGAACAATGTTTGTTAACATTGAAACGTGTAAAATAGTAAGAAGCATAGTAACGGAAGAAAGATTGAACGATTTAGCAGTGTTGTCAATTGAAAGAAGCATAATAAATTAAATAGACAATTTTAATGGCAGAATAATTAATACATTTATTAATAATGAATTTTGAGTTTAATGAATTTTTTTAAATAAAGTTGTCTATAACACTTCTAATTTTAATTTGATTTTTCATGAAATATAATAATATTTTGCCCACATTTGAAACCTATGGACCGCTACTGATAGTGACCTTATTATGCTGCAATTAGTTGATATTTATTAATCAATTGACAACAAACCCGGTATATACACTCATCAATAACTTTGATTATGAATATCAAATGAGATGAAATTGTAAACTGCAGTGTTATTTAGTCCAAATGGCTATCCATACACAGACAATGTCACAGATGATAGTATCTCATAAATGTCTGTGCTGGTATTGTGATAACTGCTGCAACTTAAACATTATAGGCGTGGCAGGGAGACTGGATCTATTGTCCAATCAGATGACTAAACAACAAATCTCTTGATTGTCGAAAAAAGGTTTGTTTCCGCTCCGTGTTCTTTCATAGGAATAGCGAGATCGACTTCGCGACCTTGGTAAGAGTCCAGCTTTGAGTCTTGCGACACTGTTTGTTCATTATATTCTGTAGTGCGCTGGGAACTCGTCGTCCGTATAGGCTTTTTGGCAGTCTACGAAGCAAGAAGGTTCAAACGAGGTTTGCATCGTATGATTCACCCGCCAGGTTCATCATTGATCAATCTGCCTCAATTTCCTTTGGCTGGAAGGTTTTATACCAGCTCCAGCTATCTTCTAAATACGATCGAAACCAACGATTAGATACGATCGAAACCAATGATTAGAAATTAGATTTTTTTAATTAATAAATTGTGATCTACCATACCAGAAGCTTTTTTACCGCGGTCAATGAACAAGCAATTAACAACATAGCATTCATTTAAATAACTATTAAATAAATAGAGGTATTAGTGCATTCTCAGTACTAAGTCCTTCTAGAAATCCATATTGATGTCGAGAAATGTAATTTATTTTGTCCAAATAAGAAAGTACTCGAGATTTAATACACTTCTCTAGAGTTATTGAAAAAAATTATAATAGTGATATAGGTCGATAGTTACAAATTAAATTGGCATCACCACCTTTAAACAATTGTATTACTATAGCTTTTTTAAGTGTTGCTGGAAATTTTCCCTAAATAAAACTATTAAAAATGTGAACCTGTGGAAAACATAAAATGTCACCAAATTTCTTTATCACAAGCGAGCTTATACCATCACTGCCTGAAGCAACCTTATTTTTGATACATATATAATATTAGATACATATATAATAGCATTTACTTTATAAATATGAGTAGGATAAAAGAAAAAATTTGAATCATTATATTGATCATTGTGTAAGTAATTTGTACAACTACTAGAAGTTATGGATGTGTTCAAAACTTTATTATATTCGCGAAGTATTGATTATACATATTGATTAGCAATCTCAATGCTATCAATAAGAACAGTATTATTGTCACCACAAATACAATTACATAATTTTGTAAGATTTACGACGCTTTCCTAGTAATTTGTTAAGTAAATCCCATTGCTTTGTTAGGGTCAAAACTTACCGCCTCAAATATTTGAATATACTAATGTTTCTACTAGTTTCACAATCTGATTTAATTTGTCTCGAAAGAGTTTACTTTAGTTCTCAGTTTAGTGTTATTAGGATGTCTACTAATTTTAGATATTTATTTTACCTAACATGTAATTTAACATAATAGAATATTATTTATCCATGGTTTAGTATAGTTTGAAATATAGATTACCATAGATGAGGTTGTGCAGTTTCTTACATGGTTAGATAACGTTGATAAAACGATATCAAGTATCGTTTTCGTCAAAAATATTCTGCCACAATTCGGTTTGTAAACACCGGTCTAATTCTTGAAAGCTATAATAAAAGTTTGTTGTCTAGGCATTTTATAGAGGTTTTACAATGAACAGAATCAAAATTTAAACAGAATAAGAATGTAAGCGATACACACATACCACGGAAAAAAATATTTCACCGATTGTAAAATTCACTCGAAATAGGTCAGAAGACTGTAGGTGAGTACTAGAGAATGTATAGTGTATCCCATTTCTAACATATACTAAAACACCACCAGATCTACAGTCGTTGTTACAGCAATATAAATCGTTATTATATTCATCTAAATTGTAAAAATTAGTTTCTGTACTATCAATCCATTCTTCAGTCAAAAAAATTATATGCGGTTTTATATTGAAAGATGACAACTGAGAAAATAAACTTAAACTGTTAGTCCTAAGGCTTCGAATATTTTGATGAACAATCCATACTAGTTTGTGTTCAGTAACATTAACGTTATTTGGTAAACTAAAAGATAAATCTTAATTATTATTAAGATCTTGAAAAGATATATTAGATAAATTAAAACTCATTTAAGATTATAATTTAGATTAATTTATATTGTACTTATCTGTAATCTTTTCAAGATCATTTGAGCAATTGTGTAACTTATAATAATTCTTAATATTGATCCTTTACTTTGCTTGATAAAAATATTTCCATTCCGGATCCAAACATATTTAAATTAAGCTGGAGTTTCAAGATTTTTGCATCATAAAACAACTACCGCTTGCTTAAACTTTCGTTGGTATAAATCCTGCCTCCGATCGGCAAACCTGTACCCTATAATATCTACTGGTGGACAAGTTTGGGTCTTAGTATTTTCATTTTGTAAAACTGGAATTCTTTATATCTAAATTGCATTTTGATAAATCATTTGCTCTCGATAATCAACTTTTAACCCCAGAGAACAAAATTTACTCTTAAGGTAATATTTCTGTCAACAGAGTGTCAATCTTTTCTAACGACTGCTTCAATCAATCTATTCTAACGACTGCTTCAATCAATCTAGTTTCTTTCCTATATTTTCATTATGTGCAGAAAATATATACTTCATTTCTCTTAGATCCGAACAAATCTTTTCTTGTGTTTTACTCTCAACGGGCTTTGACGGAGTGGCAGGGAAATTGTCATTGGTTCTCAAAGAATTAACCTTATCCACCCATGCCTTACAGTTCCATACTTTTTTATGAAACTTTAAATGATTCATATCGAATTGTTGTAAATTTAGACATGGCGTATGGAAACTCTCTTTAGAATTTATTCCGTTTGCACAGTGACGTTAAATCCAGATGTTACAAGTTGAACAAGGCATTGCTTTTATCAATACTTTATGAGTATAGAGAAACCTAAATAATTTTTACGGTAATTAACTGTGTAAGTCGTATTTCGCTGATGATATTGTACTTGTTTCTCAGAACAAAAAAAATTCATTATTTTTTAATTTTTACGATATTATACTGTTATGCTAATTAATCGGTTGAATTGATTGTTGGTTGATGATCTCTTCTGGTTGGTGAGTTGATTTTTGTTCCTCATTATTTTATAATGATGAATGGTTTTTTGACTGAGAGGATAATAATAGCCATGCAAATCACAGCTATGACTGCAAGGTCTATAAGTCCTAATGCTTTATGTTTTGCGAATAAAGTTAGAAGATGTTAAACGTTGTGTAGGTGTACATCGTGTAGATAATCTGGTCGATTTTGATGCCTTTTTCTGTTATATTGCACTGGAGTACCGATGGCAGGACTTGTGAGGTTTTAATCTCTTGTTGGTGATTGTCGATTTTAATGATTTCGTTGTTCTATTGTATTAAGAAGTTTTTTGCAGACGTTTCTCGTATCGTTATTATTAACAGACCCGTTAAAATTGCTTAGATATATTGTGATTTCGTTCAAAGCCTTGATTATTTGATTTTTGTTAAATCGGTAATCACATGTAGCGTGCGTTTCTTTTATTATCTAACTGATGCAATGGTCACTCTATCTCTTCTATTTGGTGTATCTCACAAATTATAGTTTCACGAGAATCCCAATTATTCCATATAATTTCTGTTGGTTAATGAGGAGAAACTTGTAATCTAAGTATATTTGTGTTATCTTCCTGGCTACTTGCAGTACATGGTCATATTCCTGGCTACTTGCACTAATTTGGTATTGTTCATTATTATTGTTTAGTTTTTGAAAATGTTAATATCCTAATAATCCAAATGACTTGTGAAATTAAACACGAAAAATGGTAGTGGTATTTCATGAAATTCTAATATAATATAATTTTTTGTTCCACCTGTTTATTTGACTTAATGGGCTTATAAACGTCTCCGTTGTTTTTGACTGGATTTGACAATGCTCCAATGGCTGGGGTTCGTGTTGTAAGACTCGCAGCTCACACGAATTATTTGAGTCAACAGCTAGGCAGAACATCTCCCTCTGAAGGCAAATGAGGATATTCGATCTTAATCTGTTTTTCATTTTCTGAGTGGATCGTTTTGAAAGCGTTTTGTGGAATGGAATTCCGTTACCTTACTCATTTAAGCCGGGACGATTTGCATTCTGAAAGAGATGAAGTGCTATTTTTAAGCTGTCCTGTCTGACTGACCAGTGCTCGTGCTGTTGTAACTGCAGTGATTTTACGATGATGATAATTTTAATCATTAACTCGTAATTTTTCGCCAATTTTGTTTTATTGTAATTCCTTATATTAACATAATCTTAAATCTTTCGGATAATCTTAATAATTTTTAGTTTAATATCATATTAATAATCTTAGTTTTAGTCCTTTTCTAGTTTTAGTAATTTTATAAATTAATTAGCAGCTGAATAGATCCGTTTCGTCTACTCCCACATCGATTGAAGCTGGCAGGCTGATTGCTGCTTTGGGAAGAAGAATATGAGTTTTCTGTTAACATAAGACCAACCATACCAACGGGATCTAAATTTCGTTACCGGTTATCAACTAAATATGTTTAATATGTCTTTGGTGTAGATTAATCATCACGTCAATCATAGCCTGCATTTCTTTGATAATAGTCATCATGGGTGATGACTAGGAGTGCGGCATCAGTAAACTCTGCATGCATCCGCAAAACCTTATCGTATTTTCTTATAGATGTTCTTATACTGTTTAACTTATGGTAATGTTGCTTTCGAACCAAATTTGAGGCTACATCCAGCACATATGTTTGTTGTTTTATCAGTTCCTTCATTTGTAGTTTCCCAGTTTGCGATGCTCAATGTCCTCTTGAAAAACCCAACACGTGTACGTCGAGCTCCCCTGGAATTTGTGTGGACATTTTTGAGCGAGGCATTTGGGATGATCTCTTTAGTCCGAGCAACAATACATTATGAAGAACAATTTAAAGTTTCACCGTCATCGTGTGGTATTTAGGAGATCTATTCAAACGGGTATACCTTGAATGTGCACTAGTTTAGTTTGTGCTTCTGGCATCCATTCGTCTAAGCTGAGCCCTTCGGTTATCTTCTCAATTATCAGGCCGTGTAACTGTATTAGTTTTATTTATTTATCAATAAGTCTACAAATACGACTTGACATTAAAAAGGACGTAATAGTCATACATATAAAATAATAATTAAAATCAGGAAAAAGCAAAGTGTTGCTTCAATCTTCGTTTTAAGGTATTCTTGCTAGAAGTACAATCGAACAGGTGATTTATCTGATTAAAGCTTTTGCACATCATGTTAATCGGTTCATTAGAACCATAGTTGGTTCTATGGACATCAACTTGCAAGAACTCATTTCTTCTTGGATGTCTACTGGGTACTTTAATTTGTAAATTTTCCAGTATTGATTTTTCGTCAATGTGACCTAATAAAATGTGACCTTATTACCAACAAACGAAAACTTTAAAAGCTCACGTCTATTTTCCAGAGCTGCTATGTTTCTTGGAACAGGAGTCAATCTTCCGTTGAGGCTACTTTTGTGCGTCTTTGTGTGGTTTGTTAGGAATTAAGAAGTATCTCCTTCAGTGTTTGTGTCACACCTTAGGGGACCTTATCCCCCATACTCGATGCGTAGTGTTAGTCATCTAACTTGTATACGTTGTACTCCATTTACACTATGTCTATTCCTATCTTTAGAAATGAAAACTATTTTACCTATACCTTAATAAATTATTGTGTATCAATACTACGGATAACTAACTACGGGGCTCTTCAGCTTCATCCTTGTACACACGTATACGACTTTTGGATTAAAAATAGGGAAATTAAATGATTAGAATTTGGAATAAATTTGTTAAACCATCTGCAATTTTGCAATGGTTTTTCTAACTTAGTGAAACCACATGAGTAATCCTCATTGCTGTTATAAATAATTGAACTAAGTTCATAGTTGGTATTCTAGTCCTACCATAGAGGGCCACGACTACGAGAGTGACAAGTAGTGAGTTGCCATAATAATCAAAAACACTTTTGATTTTCTTTCAGTTATTTTTATCAGTAAGAACGATAATACTCGATTATCGTTAAGAATTTTCACAACGTGAAATAAAACTATACCTAGCTTGGAGTTTTTTTTGTTGTTTGACGTAGTTTTACCTCGTGTCGTATGCCACCATATATTTCTCGTTCATGAGGAATAATTCAATGCATGATGTTGAATATCACATCACCAAGGTTTCGTTCATCCATTGATGGTGGGATAAATAGAAAATATGGAAAGGTCAATAACAGGAAATGACCGATGCCCGTTACAGGGTTGCAAAAGTTCTTGTATCCGTAAACATAGCTATTAAATGAATTTGTATGTTAGTCTAATTTGTCGTAACGTTGTGTAGTAAGTAAGTAAGAGAATGACTTGCTGCCTCTATAATTTTACTGCGGATGTTTTGTCTCATGTTTGTGTAACTTGGTAGCTTTTCCATTGATTTGATTAATACATTTCCATTATTTGGTCAAACTGAGTTAAAAAAGTGATATAATTCGTCACGTTTACTGCTGAATGTGAATAAATTTTTTGTAACGACATCAACCTCAAATATGTTCAAGATGAGTTCTTGCTCTTAAAGCATTTTGTTCATAATTAGTTGTTTAACATTTATAATTAAACAAGGAAATATTATACAAACTTGTTTTAAAAAATAATTTAAATTTATATTTTCTTTAGTTTTTTTCATTAAACCTGCGCCATTTAAAGGTCCACCGATAAAACTTATTAATAACTATCGTGAGAACGAAGTCACCAGACAAAAGATAAAATGTTTTATCTTTTATTTTGGTGACTTCGATAAAATGTTACAAGGAGGAAAAAATATTGATGAACGCGAGTTAAACATTTAGTCGCATAATAAAAATTTTATTTAATATAAACTAGAAAATGTTTATTTTATGATGATATGATAGATGTAATCGAGGAGATGACTCGATCATTGTATATTTATTATTGATGTTACATTTAATACGATATTTTGCTGAGGAAATCGATACGATGTATATTGCGCTGTTTAATTAATAGTTGTTCATATTATTCTACTTTGTTGCTCATTAAGAGGGCCTTGACTTTTAATGTGCGAGTTATAATTTTAGGTTCGAAAATTATAAAAGAATTTTTATTTTTTTGATTACACCAACAAACGAAAACTTTAAAAGCTCACGTCTATTTTCCAGAGCTGCTATGTTTCTTGGAACAGGAGTCAATCTTCCGTTGAGGCTACTTTTGTGCGTCTTTGTGTGGTTTGTTAGGAATTAAGAAGTATCTCCTTCAGTGTTTGTGTCACACCTTAGGGGACCTTATCCCCCATACTCGATGCGTAGTGTTAGTCATCTAACTTGTATACGTTGTACAGATCATTGTATATTTATTATTGATGTTACATTTAATACGATATTTTGCTGAGGAAATCGATACGATGTATATTGCGCTGTTTAATTAATAGTTGTTCATATTATTCTACTATGTTGCTCATTAAGAGGGCCTTGACTTTTGGTGTGCGAGTTATAATTTTAGGTTCGAAAATTATAAAAGAATTTTTATTTTTTTGATTACACATTTGATTACAACTCTAATTTCTATAAAATATCTAAATTGTATATATAAAAGAAATGCTTTTGTTTATTTTGCAAAATATATATTTGTAAAGATGAAAATGTGTTAACTAATCCTTTGTTGTTTTAATTATTCAATTAATTATTTTGACGAGTCAACATAGACTAGTTAATCGACTTACATTTTAATCTTTTTACTCAGAAATATTAAGTTGACTACTGTTAAGTTGTTACTAATAAGCGTTTTGAAAAGGCATCAAAAATTAAACTAGTGTTTTACAAGCAAAAGGTACTAATTAATACAAATTAACTTGACAGTAAAAAGTGCTAATTTTTGTTAGATATGCAAAATTTAACACAAAAATAATAACATATGAAATTTCATTATTGCGTTATTTTTTCACATGACATTATTTTTGTGTTAGGACATTTCATAAAAAATTACTATTAGCGTAACGGATACAACTATTGGCACTCTTAAGCATTTCTCATATAGAAATCGTTATTAGTTGTATTGTAATGGTTTCATTACGATATAAATTTTATGATTTAAAAGGTTATTCAGTTTACTTGACAGTTGGAATTCTCAATTCTTAAAATAAATATTAAAAATATGTTTAATTTACTAAAATATGAAGTTGTTCCCAAAACTATATCTATTGGCATGGTCGTTTATTAATTGGCACCTTTTTTTGGTACAATTATTGTCATGCCTTTACCACAATTGGCATACCAAAAATTTATGTTTATTGACACACTGATTATTCTAAAATAAAACATTCAACTTTATAAATAAAAATATAACAAAAATCTATTTCAAAATAAAATAAAATAACATGTATTTAATAAACATTAAAAATTATAATAGAAATAAATAGTCCTACTATTATAAGTTCTCGTTAAATCAATAAAAACTAGTGTAATTATCACAATCAATTTTCTTATATTAATCACAATATTTTGCATCCATTGCAAATAAGTCTTGGATTGTACTGTATTTTTAGTTTTATAAGACATTTAAGATGAAATTCCCTAGTACAACTTTGGCACTTTATACCGAAATTCTCAGTACCAGAATTTCCCGTAAAGGCATAAGTGCAATAATAGCACATCTTTCCAGTGGCTGGTGAATTATCCCCAATATCCAGTACCACATCAGTACAAAAAAGTTTTCGAACATGATGATCTTTTGGAGGCTCACTAATAATCGACACTGTGTTCGATGTAGAAATTATATTTTTGGAGCCCGTTTCATCTTCTATACGTATTTCTTTGGTATTTAGGAACGGTTTAACAATGGTTTCATGAGGTATCGTTTTACCTAGAAATTCATGTTGATCGTTTTTGATGCCTAGTAGTTTCTGTATCTGCTCAAATTTTTGCAGAGTGTCTTCGATTGACTCCAAGCTGCTTGACGTCGTCGTATTTGTTGTAGATTGATAACTTCCGGAAGATTCATTCATTACATTGATTTTAATAATTGGTTCTACAATGGGTTTATTTAAATTGGAAGTTTCAACTTGAATAGTTTTATTATTGCTATGACAATTAAACTGTTCGCAGGTTCGTAAATCTCTATTTCCTTCTATATTGCTCTGCCCTGTATTTTCAATTGCAACTAACACATTTGTAGAAGTTGTCGTACTTGAAGTCTTCTTAGACTTTGCATTTTCTTTGCGTGGACGTTTCGTCTTTTTCAGTTTTTCTGCATTTTTTAACTCTTTATTTTTCATTCGTAAAATTTTGCGGTTTTCCTTTTCTAATTCAATTTTTTTAAGTTGATCTTTCTTTAGTTGTTCTTGTTTTATCCATAGTGGAGAAGTTACCACATATGGCTTTTTAATTTTGTCCGTTTTGCAACCTTTTCTCAAGGGAGTCTCTGGCCAAGGTAGGAAATCATCAATTACTGACGTAGTGCTTTGCGAAGGAACAGTTATGTATGTCACTGTTTGTAGTTCTGTGGACTGTTGAATGGGAATGACATTGGTAATATTTATAATTTCGTCATTTGCCGTACTTGGTGGATCTTGAATTATAAAAAATTCGTCGATGGCACTTATGTCTATTTCTGAGGAGTCTATATTCTGATATTCAACATTCGTTTGTGTTGATTTATCTGAAACACTTAGATTTAATTTTGCTTTGGATTTAAACTTGTTATATAAATCATATAAAATTACGAAATCTTCGTTGAAGCTATCTTTTTGAAGTTCACCTCGGTCGATGCATTCGAATAGTTTAATTTTGTTATCACCGATTGCTTCACACAACATTTGAAATCCATCGTTTGGTAATTTGAGATCTAGGCGACTGCCATATGTAGATTTAGACGATGATCTTCCTAAGCATTTCGATAAATTAATTGAAAATTTGTTGAATGGATAAAGGCCACATGCCTTGAAGCCCTTCTGGATAGTTTCCTTGCACACAGTACTTTCCACAACATCATATAATAATGGTGCAAATTTTTCTTTTGTTAAAGAAGCACTAGGATTATTACGTCTCCATTCTAAAATTTTCCTATTCCAAGACGTTTTCAGCGGTTTGAATGCTGCCACATCAGCAGGCTGTAATATTCTAGTAGCATTTGGATATAATGCTACTAAAATAATTTGAAGTTTCACACACAGCTCACTTACAGGTAACGTTAGATGGGTTGAGTGCCCGTCAACAAAATATATAACGGGAAATTTAGTGCCCAGCTGCACCAAATATGGATGCAAAACCTTTGATATGTACTCATAAAATACTTGTTTTGTCATCCACCCGTTGTCACTGATTCCAATTCCCCATCCTTTTGGCAAAGATTTACGAATTTCTTCCGGTATTCTTTTATATGGGTAAATTATCATGGGAGGGGTTAGCACTCCGGCCGCAGAAAAGGTAAACATGACCGTTAAATTTGCTTTCGCCAATCCTTTGTCTATTTCATAAACATTTCGAGAGCCTTTCGCTGCTAAAACGTTTTTAGTTTTAGGACATAAAAGAAAATTAGTCTCGTCTCCGTTAAAAATTCGTGTTTGATCTTCTAATATATCAAAATAGTTGTGATCTTTTAAAAAAACTTCTATTGTATCGAACCATGAATATATATCAGAAGCAGCAACTGTAGCACTTGCTGCCGAAACAGGATCAGTAGCTCGAAGAGATAGAGACGGATGTCGTTTTAGAAAAGCCTTAAACCAACCCTTTCCCGGAATTTTGTTCTCACCAAATGGATGAGGTCTATCAGAAGCTTCTAAAAATTCTTTTACTGATATAACAACATCCTCGCTTCGCTTCGGGAATCCTTTTTGTTGGGAAATTTTAATCCATTCAACAATGCGTAGCTCTTCCTCTTCGGTTAGGATTGTTGGTGGGCCTGGTCGAGCTTTAGAAAAATGCGACCCTAATCGAAATTGAAGCGTTGATCTTGGCACCATATATTTTTTGGCTGCCGCTTTTTTACTAATTTGGCCGTTTCTAATCTCACCTAATGCCTTTTGAATCTGGTCTTCATTAAATGTGTCTCTTTTTCTTGGCATTTTAAAATTACAAAATTAAGACTTCGAGTATAGCTAATTACAAAAAGAATAATTACAATAATTGTCACATGATTAAAGTATAATAATTGGCACGTGCCGATAATAGTAGTTTCTTATTAACCAATTATTGGCATCCTAGTGTCAATAATTGAAATTTGACTTTATGGGAACTAGTTATTGGCACGCTACTTTTTTAATGTTAACATTAAAAAATTAATAAAAAATAACTCATTTTCATTAATTTTATGATATTTAAGAATAATAACAATAAAAAAAATACTATTACACGTCTGTATCTATAAAAAACTAGTACTTACATTTCTGGCCTCCTTAACGAAATACACTATATTTTTTACTAGTCGAGACGTTTCTGTGCGTGATGTTTTTGCAATGAAATGTTAGAGGCAACTAAACCTATTAACTTTTTTTTTGTTTGACAATACAGAAAAAATAAACTAATTTACACTAACACATTGATAAAACCTAATTAGAACTAATTGAAAGAGATGAAAATACAATGGTAGTCGGGAGTGCCAATAACTGCATCGAAATTATACAGTGCCAATAGTTGTAGGCGTTACGCTAGTTTTATTTGATTCTTTTAATTTAATTTAATTTTTTTTATTTTCCTATTAGTTTCGGAAGTTTTAAAATTTTTAATTTCTGTTTAACCCCTCTTGGTTGTGTTTTGCGCCTTATATTTGGTTTCAGAAAAAACAATTGGTTTTCTGCCAAATTTCGGACATCTTTTTTTATATTATTTTGTTTTAACAACTTATTTTGAGTGTTTTCCAGCGTGCCTGAATATGGTTGGCTTTCTTTGATTGCACTTGGGAAAATTTAAAACTCTTATTATTTATTAGATTGTAAAATTTTTCTTTTCTTTAATAATCAATTGTTTATATAATTTATTTTTAGTTAATTTCTTTAATTATCAAATTTTTTAAAATTGTTCATTCTTTAAAAGCAAAATGAAATTTTGGCCTATTACAAGTGATTCGGCATTAGAGAAAATGACTCTAATGCCTTCATCGCGTTCTATATTGCTGTTATACCGGTTTCTTCCGTCTGCATTTTTAAATTGATTGTTTTTTTGCAGTTTTCAGAGTATACCCTACGTCGTTTTTTGATATTTTAAAATTTATTATTTTACTATATTGCTTACCACTTGTGGAGGTAAAAAAAACTACTGAAGAACAAAAAATACTTGGTGCTGGTTAGATAGTATTTTTATATGGTAGTAGTATTTTTATTTTCTGTACTCACTGACAGAAAAGAAGATGGAGTAATAATGCTCTTCTGTATTCGCATCTTACAAGATGGTCGGTAAACCCGGTACCATCGGTGCTAAAGTGTTAGTTGGTAATTTGATATAAATTACCATTTCGCTTTATTAAATTAATTTTTTTTTACTATTGGATAGTTAATAATATCATTGTTGAATATCAATAAATGCTGATATTAATAATATCAGCATTTATTGATATTCAACATGAGTAAAAAGAGATGGAGGTATAATATTGAGATTTGAAAAAATTATATTATATTTATTATATCATAAAATTATGATATAATATATATAATATAATTATATTATATATATTCATTGATAATTTTATCTATTTCTTGTAAATGTATTTTTATTTCTATTGTTATTAATTTTTATTTTCTATGAAATTTGGAATCTTAATTCGTTCATTTTCAATTACAGTTAATGTGTTTAAAGATTTGTTAAAATTATCGTTTCTTTTTATTTGACTATTTATATTAAATTATGATCGTTTTCTTCTATTGTTTCTAATTGTTCATTTAATATTTGTCCGTTTTCATCGTTCATAGTCCCTGAAATCCATTTATTGACAGTTCCCATACAATTAAATAGTCCTCATCTTTGTATTATGTGGGATGTCACAATGGGGTCATTGAGTCTGAGTGACGGATAACACAAAAAACATGTACTACGTGGTGTCCTATTTTGTCTAAGTCATGTAATAATAAAGTACTATAGTTTTATGGATACTATTTTTATTAATTCTTTATTAAGTAATCTATTTGTTTTAAGCCAATAATATGAAATGAGTGATTATCGCTGAGTTCGCTGTAGTAGAGATATCATATTGGTAGTATTGATGTTATTTTTTCTGTAAATTTAAGTTTTCGTTTTAATATTTGTGGGATGTTTATTTGTTAAATTATATTTTCTTAATTTAGGTTCGTTTTTATGTCTTAATACTTTATATATTTTCTATATAAGCTTGTTATCTAGTTTCTACTTACATAGTTATCGTACCAAGTTTAGGGAGACCGAATTTAATTAAAACAAACAAATGCACTAGTAACAATTTAGATGTTTATTCTTTCGAAATATAATTAGAACTAACTAAACTAACGTTTAGTTTTACACCTTTTGCATTGTGTTGATTATGCACTTCTTTAATATTACATTTATATTTTGTTTATTGAATTACAACCTAAAATTTAAATGCTAATTATTATTATTATTTTATAAATTATTTTAACTATTACAAATTAATACAATTCAGCTAGTAATTTTTCTTTCTTAATTTAGTCACTTGTGAATACGAAGAGACCCATTGGCCAGCTCCATTTATAGGTAATTTACTGAAAGTCTTTGAACTGGTGTCCTTAATCCATTAAATCATGTGGTTTCGTTCTCTGCAATCGTCTGACTGCATGTGAAGTATCCAACATACCACGAAGTTCTTCGTTTACGTGTCGATAAATAAGTTGTCCATGAATTATGGCAAGTTTTTTTGTTTCTTTTTCAACTGTTTGGATATTTAGGTCCCTATGAAGGCCATCATTCCTAATGTACCACGGAGCGTTAACTATACCTCGTAGCACTTCGTTTTCATAAGTTTGTATTATTTTAGTGTTAGTTTTCTTTCTACAACCCCAAAGCTGTAATCCGTAAGTCCATACAGGTTTTAACATCTGTTTATATAACAGCAATTTATTTTCAGTTGACAATTCCGAGTTTTTCTCGAGCAGCCAATACATTTTTCGATATTTGATATTAGGTTCATCTTTTTTCTTTTTAACATGCTCTTTTTAACTCTGCATCTGAGCCTGGTATCTAAGGTCATCCCTAGATATTTAGCTTTATTTGCATACGGAATCTGCTGACCGTTAATGATTAGAGGTTTGTGGCTGGTTTTTAGATTAGCAAAATTAACATGCGTGGATTTCGATTCATTTTAGTCCATTTTCTGATTTTGTCAAGTGCTTCTTGAAGTTTCGTTGTAGATTCCTCGATAGTGCCTCCTACTGAAGAACTGCAGTATCATCTGCAAATGTTGCAACGGTAACTTCGTTTAATTGAGGTAAACCTCTGGAGTAGAGCAGGTAAAGAATAGGTCCCAAAATACTACCCTACGGGACTCCTGCCGTTATCTTTTTTAGCTCGGAATATTCTTCTTCACATTTCACCCGAAAGTGGCGATTTTCAATGTATGACTTAAAAATCATATAATATTGTTTTGGTAAATCTCTATGAAGTTTGAAGAGTAAACCTCCGTGCCACACCTTATTAAAGGCCTGCTTCACATCTAAGAAGATACTAGAGCAAACCTGTTTTCTCTCTAATGTATTCTCAATGACATCTGTAAGCTAATGGACCTGCTCTATAGTTGAGTGCTTTTCTCTGAAACCAAACTGATGATCTGGCTGGGATAAGGTTTTTTTTAGTTCTAAGATGAATTTTTATTATTTTAATGCTAATTATGAATTTTTATCTATTGGATTACTGTTTTATGTTTTATGCTAATTATGTGTTTTATTTAATGTGTACTGACGGATGTGGATCTGATAACCGGTGGGTCAGTGATGTTACATAACTACATATGCTTCTCGATCTTTATGTATAGCTAATCGTTTTGTTTGAGAATCAATCAAATTATTGTAAATTTGTTTTTGTTGATTCTTTTTTTTCAATGGGGTACACTTAATAGTACTATGATATTGATTATTATTGGAATGTGCTTCTCTCCAAGAGATAATATCCAACTTTGGAGTCTCGGATTAAAGTCTTTTCCTATATATTTTGTTTAGAACCACTTGAATGCTTGATGATCTGTTTTTAATTCGATTTTTTTTTATAAATATAAGGTCTTAAGTATTTTGTGGTCCATATTATGGCTAGTAATTCTTTTTTGGTAGTACTATACCTGATTTCATGATTATTTAGGGTTCTACTTGCATAGAAAATCGGATGGTTATCCTGTAATGAAACTCCTCCGACTGCAAATTGTCTGGCATCTGCATTTAACACAAATGATTTGTTGAAATCTGGATATCTGAGGATGGAGTGTGTTGTGAGCGAAGTTTTTTATTGTTCAAAAGAATTTATATAAATTGGGTCTCGTTTATTGATTTAAGAATCCTTCTTTAAATATTTGGTCATTGGTTTAGCTATTTTAGCGTAGTCTTTTATAAACTTCTTGTAATATCCTGTTAATTCGAGGAATGATTTTGTCTGTTT
The DNA here is from genome assembly GCA_963932295.1 of Tipula lateralis. Lineage (NCBI taxonomy): Eukaryota > Metazoa > Arthropoda > Insecta > Diptera > Tipulidae > Tipula > Tipula lateralis. The sequence continues at coordinate 110,701,544 of OZ010737.1, forward strand.
TTTGTTTTCGGTAACTTAAGTTTTACTATATCTAATATCTTTTTCTCATTAGGTTATACTCCATTTCGTATTAATGTATGTCTTAAATATTTCTTTTTTTTTTTTATAAAAGTTAGATTTCTCCATATGAATTTTTAATCATACTTCTCGCAACTTGTTAAAAATTTTATTCATATTATCAATGTGTTCTTGAATCGATGTACTAAAAATGAGGATATCATCAAGACATACTACACATATTTTATTGATAAATACTCTTAAAACAGAATCCATCAATCTTTGGAATGTAGATTGATTGTGAAGGCCAAATTGTCACCTTCGTTATAAATAAGTCTTTATATTTCACTAACATTGGTTTTCAATACGATTTTTCTTCAGTATTTAATTGTTTCTTCTTTTTCAACAATTGGTTACAAATAATTTACTTGACTATGTGATGGAATATGTGATTGTTTCAAAAAGAATTGTATGTTTGTTAAATATCTAAAGTTATTCATTTTTAAATCGAGTTCTGCCTCGAATGGTATTAAAAAATTCATACCAATTATAGCGTCATATTTTCTACTCTTCAGAGGAAACATTTTCCAATCCAATGTGCGTTTTTTAACTAGTTCCTTTGCATTTGTATGCCTAATGCTTCTGGCATTCATTCATCAAAGCCCACTGCTTCAATTATTTTGTTTCTAGAAATAGAAGTTATAGTTCATTGGTGCTTCCTGTTGTATTTTTCCTTGCGCAGAACTCACAAAACTATTGAAGATTATAAAATAAAAATATTTGTGTTTTGATTTACTACAGTTGAATATTAATATACTTACTTTACGACAGTTAGTAAATTGATTAATTTTACTCAAATCAAATCAATTTTAAAATTTCATTTATTTATGGTTTTCTGAAACATAAATTAAATTTGTTTATAAATTTGCCTAGTTCGTGCTATAAATAGGTGGTCACACATTTTCCATAGACGTCGTTGATTTTCTTATTATATAATAGATTTATTATTTTTTTTATAATTTTTATGGTTGCTTCACTGGAAGTTGCGCAGAACGATGTAAAAATGAGTTCCAGTACGATAATGTTTTACCTATAAGTCGATTACACGGATCTTTACTAACGTGAATAAGCTATTGTTTAGAAATACTATTGTATTGAAAAATATAACGAAAATGGAGCAACATTTTTATATAGTTTTCTACTCTTTTTATATATTCCTCTTGCTCTAAAATCCTATTTCCGAACAAGAGCCGTAATTCAATAAATTTAATTTCGAAAAAAAAAAATCTTTATTTATTTACTAAAATATTTTATAACACATAGTTAAAATAAATGTCACTAAAAAATTATATCAAATATTGATTTTTATTTTGATTTTTACTTACTGTGTTCGATAATTTAATAAATAAGTTATTACATTTTCCTTGAATTTTCAATTGCACCCATTGAAAAAAACAAACCAAAAATAAAGTTCGAGTTAAACGTCAAAATGGTTTTGATAAATATTAAGAGCCATAAACATTAAACATAGTTTTTTTATTTAAATTATAAGTTTATAATTATAAGTTGAGTTAAATGTAGATAATAATATTTACATTACTATATATAATTATTCATTTCTGAATATAATTAATCGGCTTAATTGTTGTCTTATGTGTGTTGTTGTGTTTGCTTTGTGGTTGTTTTGCTATTTGTGAAAATTTTATTTTTATAAAACATTTTATTATGGTTTCAGCTAGTTTATATATATGATTATTAGCAACTTCGGTGTCATATTGATGAGAATGTAATGATGGAAACAATTTATTAATATTAAAAGCTTGTAAGATTCTTAACGCCAATATTTCATCTTGATTTTTGGATTTAAAGTTTATGTTGACGTGTTTAAAATATTTGTTTGTTATTTAGCACAAATCAGTGACATCTCTAGATGGAATTATAAACCATCCTGTAGTTTTTAAACATAATAAGTTAAGAGCTGTTGGATGTGCACCACCAAATTCAGAATGCAGAGAATTAATGCATTCCGTGCATTTTATTATTTTCTCAACCATTTTCACCACATACCCACTTATTTAAGTACTAAAAATCCAGTACATTTGTTTGTTTTATAAATCGATACCCAGAGCTCAATTTTATTGATTCCAAATAGTTAGTTATATGTGTAATATCCTGCATCCACGAAAACATGTTATTTTTACTGAGCGGTGCCTTAGGACCCTTACCATACGGATAATGAGAATTCCATGAATAGAATTGATAGAATATTAATGGAACAACCGTGTATGTTCCATCAACAAACCATTCAGATGAATTTTGCAAACAGGTAAGATTTCGTTCTGTTGTAAAAATTAAAATTTGAATAGTGCCTGAATCAAAAAAATAAATATTTTTCATCGCGTTTAGTCAATTTAAACACATCAGGTATAATCATATATTATCTTGACAAGAGTTAAAGGATCTTACAGTCTCGAACATTTTGAATAGTTCTACTCATCGAACTAGTTGAAGGCATTAAAGGAGAAACAACTAAGGGAATTGATACAAAAGTAAGAGAAATGATTTCGTTGGTGGAAGGATAGAGGTGGAGGAAAGATTATTTAAAGAATTGATTGCACGATCTGCCTTAGTTCGAGTGGAATTGGGATAGTGCCCAGAGTGCTCTGCCACACACACAACAGTATCTCTAGTGGAATGGGTTCGAACTTTGCAGTTTTTAGTTTGAAAATCGACACATTTCCAGTAAATTATTTGATTATATTACCGGTCTTTGCAATAGGGAAACCCTCAAAAAGAAGCATATCTCTATTCTTTTCTGATTGTTCATTTCAGTCGACAAAAATAAAAATAAGAAAAATAATGAAAGAAAAGAAAATAAACAAGGAAAAATTAGGAATACTGAAAAAGGAAAACCAAACAGATAAATAATAATAATATAAATCAAATAACCCGGATGATAATCGGATTCATGAAAAGTCAAACAGAATATAAGATATTCATATAAAAATACCAATAACATAAACTTTAGTATATTTTACTGTTATATATAATTATTTATACAAAACATATATAAATGGTACAAACATTTTGTTGTTTATATAAAAAATAGCATTCAACCAACACATAATGTAAAATCTACATTTAACAAAATATTTTGTTGGTTTTTTACAAAATTATTTAATTAAAAGTAATTGTTAAATTTTTTTTGAGTGTTAGAACGATTAAATGTATCCCAATGATTTAATGTATCCCAAGCTTAAGCATAATTTTTAGCGTTGATTCCAGATGGGGGTTTTATGTTTATGTTTTCATCCTTGATTTGTTCCTTCATTCTTTCTTAATATTTTAATGTCAGCTTCAGCTGCCTACGACTAAAGAAAACTTTATTTCCCTGTAGAGTGTTCTCATTTTTGTGTTTTATAATTTTAACATTTTATCGAACTTTCCTGTTGTTTGATGCGGAGTACGTATGTAATGCTACCCATGCAATATTCAGTATTGGAATATTTTCGTTCAATTTATTAGTGGATTGTTATCCGCTTACAACTGATGGAAGTTAAAGTAATAACAGTTTATTTGGTTGGAATTAATCGTATAACTTTTATTCATCAAAATTTGTGGTTTATATGTAAATTTTACATTATTGTTATAATAATAACTCCATAAGGAATTATATATATATAATTCCTATATATTATAATTCCTTGTGCTTTGTATTATACAACTTTTCTCTGTCAGTGACTGGATTCCGCAATGGAGTAATAAGATAATTTTTGTTGGTGTAACCACTATCCCCAAGTAGGAATCGATCACCAAATTCGCCATTTTCCAACTTTACTTTTATAAAAGAAAAGTTGAATATAGTTTGGTCATGTGCTGATCCATGCCATCTAAAAAATAAAACAATATTATTGTTAAAACCAATACATTGAATTTACTATATTTATTATAGTAAATTCAATGTATTGGTAAGTTACCGTGCCATCAAATCAATAATTTTGTAATCAGCATCACAAACAAGCTGGCAGTGGATCAAGAACCACCCCTTCCTATTCCGAAATAGTTCTGCATTTCTTCCTCCCGGTAAAACTATTGGAATATGTGTTCCGTCAATTAGTCCGATTATTTGCGGGATGCCATGCATTGTATAAAATTTTCGCGCTGCAGCTTTCTGCTCCTTTACGTTGGGTGTTTTTATAAACTGGTGAAATTTAGAGGCTAGAATTTTATTTATTATTATTTATTTTTCGTACTGTGCGACATACTGTGGCTGTGTCAACACCGGATAAATCACCAATAACATTTTGGAAACTATTTGTGGTATATTATCGTATGGTAATTAACTACACAAAGCGGAAACCTCCTCATACTGTTTTCTTGCAGCCCAGTTTTAATTAAAGTGGCAATATAAAAGAATGTTGACTTTTGGAATCGATTCCTTTTTCGAAATTTCTTATCAGAATAAAATTCTATAGGATTATTATAATCTTTATAAATTTTTTGCCGCTGAATGCCATAAACCTTATTTAAACTTCGTGTTTCCAAAATATCGGAGTCTGCCGAAGATGATGACGATGATTCCATCTTCAGTAATCAAAATTTAAGCGATTACTTTTTATTATACTATTTATAATTATTTACACTCTGCTAAACTAGTGAACATTACTCATTACAACACTTTTGCGTATAAGAAACATTTGTAACTGTAAACTCGTATTATTTTAACTAAATTTAATTTATTTAACTAAACAATATTGAAAATAACAGTCAATATAAATATTAGCTTTGAGATTCAGTCAGTATTAATCAATTACACACATAATCGTCAATTAAAAAAGAAATACCACTCAGAAAAAACTGCTGTAAAACAGAGGATAGAACAATATTTTTATTTGTTCATACAATAGGAAAAAAATTAAATTCTTGGATAAAGATATATCTACTCTCGGATTTTATTTTTTCTATCACTGTTCATATAATCGAGCCTAAATTTTCATTAATTGAATCTTATTCCAAAAATTAGACAAAAAGTTTTTGTATTAAAATTGTACTGAGCAGCAATAAGTGGACCCAAGTACTCTCCGGCTAATACTCGATATTCATTTTATTTGTTATTTTTCCACATACGAGAGAAAACAAAAGAATACTCTATTTTCACCACAATTCACTGCAAAAATTACTGAATCGGTCTTAAACTCATGGGATATAAAATAGTGTTTTAATCGGACCCAGTCTCCCAATATTCGTAAAACCACATTTTCCAATGAAAGCCGTTTGGTCGAAGAGTTTTTTAAAATTGTATAATGGCTATCATTAAAATATACTTAAAATTGTTCATATTCAGTTTGCCTTTTTACACTATATAATTATATATTTCTCTCTAATAATAATTATATTATTTGTAGATACTCTCTATATAAGTTAATCTTTTTATATTATAAAAACTAAAAAAAATTTTTTTTAGAGGTTAAACCTCAACTTCATTGTTCTTAAGTAAAATTACAACTGATTGCTTATTTTAAAATTCTATATAAAGTAAGTTATAGTTTTATGCTAGCGAAATATGCATAGTTAGCTCTTTTATAGAAATATGTAAAATTGTGTAATTTGCCCACATGCGAATTGCAACGTGCAATGGGAGTACAATTACCTTACAGGAAATCTGTCTGGAATACTGAAATATGATTAGGCATGTTTAGAACGCGTGATAATTGTTATCTAGTTAACTCGTCCGGGCTTAGATTCGATTGTCCGCAATCGCTTAAAAATATGGGATATCATTAAGCATCATTTTTGAAGAAGTAGGAGGGTATGGATTTGTTTCGAGTTGTGGATTTTCTTCCAATTGTGTCTGTGGTGGTAATTCTGCCTTTTCTATTATTATTGAGGTATTTCTCTGCTTTAGACATAGATGCGTTATTACTAGAAACATCAACACTGTGATAGAAATGAGAGCGTAGCTTGAAAATCTGTTGAGTTTGGAATCTGTTTGCAACATCTCTATTGCGTCGGTGTTATTAATGTGGAGTTCATCCAACATTTATTTCTAAAGATAGAATTTTTTTTATTTCTTTCTCACTCGGACGTGGATGTAATATTGCTGGAAGGACTTGGAATTTGGATTCTTTTTTAGAGATAAATGACTTGCCTTCAACATTGAGTGTGAGGTTATTGCATTTTATAAGAAAGGTACCATTTAACCTTTGGGGTTGCGTTCTCACGAGAATTGTACCATTGAAGTTATTTAGGAGGATTATTCCTTGAGAAATTTCATCTACAATTGCAATGTGTTGGATATTTGTGATGTTACACTTCGCAGTGACACTTCTAAAGATATTTGTAATACAAGGGGTGTCTGACAGTTTAACTAAGTTTTTCGTGTTACATATAGAAACAAAGTTAAACGTTTTACAATCTTGTCTTAGAGCCAAAATTTCGTTATCATTCTTAATAATATTTTCATGCAATACGTCGGTGGCTATATTATTTCTTTTGACTGGCTTTAATATAAATTTTTGATAAATTGCAAATGATAACTTTTCTTTTTTAACTTTTCTTTTTTAAACGTATCTAAAGCCAGTTTAATTTCTTGCCTAGATAGTATTAGTGAATTTATAATCCATGCCTTTGCCCAATGTATTGCATAGTTTATGTTTTGTAGGTTTTCGTTTAATATTTTTACTTTATATTCTAAGTCTAAGATTATCTTATTATTAAGATCTACATCAGTTTTAACTATATTTATTATTTCATTATTTATGGCCGTTAAATTGTTTATTCTTTCCATGAACAAATTGTTTATAATTACTTGTTTATTGTTGTTTTCTAATAGTTATTTACCTTTTGTTTGATAGTAATAAAATCCTCATGGTCCCATGTGCTACCTATGAAATCTAGCGATCTTTTAAATTTGCGTTGTTTCATATTTTTGATTAGGCTTTGAATTTGTCCTAATTCGTGTGATATATAGGGAAACAGGTGATGTCGTTTGCTTGAGTCCGTATTGATGACCGAGTGGATATCTGAGGTAATTTGTTCATATTCGTCTAAGTCGATGTCGTGTATGATTTTAAAATTGCCGGTTTGTATTTTGGCCTGTCCCTTATGTATATAGATACTAGCAGTCGTAAAGTCCAATAACTGTATGTTGGCGTTTTAAGAAAAAGACAGTGTCTGTAATAGAGATTTTTACGAATAGGTTAGTTCCGTATGTTACTTTTATGTACAGTTCTTCCCGAGTTGGTTATAACGACAGAATTGTGGTTTTCTTTAACTATTTCTGGTACGAAACGAACGATTAATTTGGATCCTAATCGCTTTCTTGTATTTTAACCAGTATAGGTTCTGAGGTAAGGAGTCCATTCACCAGGTTAGGATTTGCGTATCGTTTAAGAATATTTATAAGGTCTGTTTCTAAATAATTAGGTTGGATCAAAATGTGTCTGATGTGTTCCAATAAAAAGAAGGATTTTATTTGATAACTATTTTCACAGTCGTTCGTTTTAAGTATAAGCTGATTGCGAAAACGTTAATAGGACCTTCGACCTTTGGAATTAGGTTATGGGAGGAACTGTTGTCACTATGTTGAGTAGCCGTTAAAGTTCGAGTTTCGATAGAGATTGGCAGTCTGCAGAGGGAATCCGCTACAATATTAGATTAAACTGGCTTATAAGTTAGCTTGTAGTTGTATTCCTCGAGATTGGATTTCCAATGTTTCATTTTACTGTTGGTATTTTATTGCTGAGAGTATATGTTAATGGTTGGTGGTCCGTAAATATCTTGGCCTTCCGAGACTCTAGAGGTAACTACGCAAAGAATTCAAGGACTATATTATTGCCAACATTTCTTTCTCATTTGTGGCATAGTTCTCCTCAGCCTTACTCACCGTCCTTGAGATAAAGGTGATTGGTCGATTTTGTTGCATTAACACAGCTCCGATCGCGTAATCCGAGGCGTCGGTAGTTAACTTAAATTCTTTATCAAAATTTGGATGAGAGAGCATTACCTTCCGAAATAAGCGTATTTTTTAGTTTCTCGAAAGCTCCTAGTGCTTTTTCGTCGAGGTGAATTTGTTTATTTTTTGAGGCATTTTTGGACTCTCGTCCATCTTCCCCACGTAAAAGTGTTGTCAGGGGTTTCGCAAGTCTTCATAATCCTTGACAAAACGTCGATAGTATCCCGACATACCTAAAGAGAATCTTAAATCCTTGAGATTTTTTGGTGGGGATAGATTAACGATGCCTTGAACCTTATTCGGATTCGGTTTTATTCCGACGATAAACCCAGGAATTCAACTTCTTTCTGAATGAATTCGCATTTGTCTAACTGGATTTTCATGTTAGCAGCTTCTAAGGTCTGAAATACTTACTCGAGATTTCGGAAATGTTCGTCTTTATCTTTCCTAAATATTATTATATCGTCTAAATAGACATAACAACGTTTGGTTATGTGCTATCTGAGGATATCATCGAACGTCCTTTGGAAAATGGACGGAGCGTTTTTCAAACCGAAAGTTAATCTATAGTGAATTTGAACTTATCGTTGTTTATGGAAAAAGCGGTTTTCTCAATGTCTGAGTTTTTGAGGGGTATTTGGTGAAACCCACTTTTGAGATCAATTGTGATAAATTGGTTTTTTCATAAATTTGAAAGTATTTCATTTATCTCTGGAATGGGGTATTTATCGGAAATGGTAACAGAATTTAATTTACGGTAATCTATTACCATTCGATATTTCCTTTCTCCGATGCGTCCTCATTTTTAGGTACGATCCACACGGGTGAATTATAGGGGGACCGTGAAGTTCTTATTATGCCTTCCCTTAGCAACTCGTTGATTTCTTTTTCAACTTCTTCTTTTAGAGGCATTGGGTAAGGATAAGCTCGAGAATATACCGGAGTATCTGTTGTAGTGCGTATTTCAGCTTGGACTCTTGTTGTGTATGTTAACTTTCTATCGGGATCGGCGAATAATTTTGGGGATTTACCTATTATGGAGAAAAGTTTTTGTCTTTGGTTGTCGTCGAGATGTGGGATTCTGAGATCTATATTGTGCACGTTTTCTGTACGGTGTTGTTTAAGTGGGATTTTAAGGTTAGGGAAAATAGTCATATGTCTCTCGTTGGTGTGGATTACGGCTCGAATTTTTCTTAAGGAGTCATTTCCGATAATGCCGTTAAAGGATTTTAGACTGGGAAGGATTTAAAATTTAATTTTGTCTGTATTAGTTCCGAAGAGTTTTATGAGAGAATAATGGGTTATTTCAACACTTCCTCGTATTGAGTTGGCTAAGAAAGGTTTATCGTTGAGAATTGGTTCTCTAACGTGTTTTGGCTGTGTGTAGTTTTTGTTTGATCCACTGTCGATAAGGAATTTTAAAATCTCTCCGTTCCTGATTTTGAATTCGTAATAGGGGAGCGAAGAGCGCTTTAATCTAAAAAATATATTTTTTCTAAGTTTTCGGGTTCGTCGTAAGTCGGATTATCATAGGCATCAACGTATTCCTCTAATGTTTGTTCGATTGAGTCGGCGGCCTCCTGAGTATCTTCATTGGTTTCCAATTCCGTCTCTGGTGGATGCATATTCTCGGTGTTTGGTTCTGTATAGAACACTCTTAGAAGTTTGTTAAGAGGGTGTGACTGTTGGGATTGGAAAGCTCTTTTCTGTGTGGAGTAACGGGCATATGTCACACTTTCTGTAACGGGCATATGTCACTACCCGTTGTTGCCCATTCCATACCTTTCATCGTATAATCCATGGAAATACGATTCTTACTATTCAATGTCGTTCATTGAATCGCTATATACTGTTCGCATTTTTTTAAGTAGACAATTGTGTAATGGTTTCAATGAACGAGAATATGTGGTGGCATACGACACCAATTCCAAATTATGTTCGCACATTATTGCATAATGTTCTATTTACATATTCATTTATGTAAACTTGCAGAATTTATGTAATTTCAATGAGCGAAAGATATGTGACACCGGGGGGATTCGAAGCAGTTTGGAAGACAGAAGCGGCGTTGGCATCCGAAGCACAGAGAGGGCCAAACAAACAAAAAGATAAATATAAACTAAGGCTACCGAGGAGTTCAGCACTAGAAAAAACAATTCTTAATTTTTTCTGGAAAACAGCAAGAAATACAATGGTAAGTAAAATAATAACAGCCAACCACTAACACCCAGGAACCGGTGATATCAGGTCTACCAATCGTCTCGCAAGTGGCGGGAGATAGTCGAGCATTGCTGCTCCGTCTCCCTTTCTATTGGTAACGGGGTATCACCTCAATACTTACTAATAAGACTAGTCTAGTTTAATTTATTTATGTTGGTATTTGCGAAGATGATGCGGCCTTAAAGCACATCATCCAACTACAAGGAATTACACCCCAAACGGTGGTATTTGGACCACGATTTTCTAACCTTAACACAATCTTATTCAGGCAGATGTCAAACACATCTAGCCTCTGATCCCCCTCCATTACTGCGGTTTTCTAGGTCTCTATAGATAGATCTCGAAAACCCCGACCGCTTCCTCTACCGATCTCAGCTGCGGGAATCTATGCCGCACGAGATCCAATGTTTCTAGAGGCAATTGTTGATACCGGGTCTGCCAGGCGTAAGCACAGGCTAACCCGTTTCAAATGGCGCCCAAACAGGGACTAACTAACACCAAGTCTCAAAACTTAATCTTTTGCGTCCATTTTTCAAATGACGCCCAACCTGGGACTAACTAGCACCAAGTCTCAAAACTTAATCTTGTGCGTTCATTTTTCAAATGGCGCCCAAGCAACGGGACCGACCAATATCCGGTCTTAACAATAAATTAGCGCTCGCTTTGAAAGTGACGCGCACAAACCAAGGGACTGTCGATAACAGTCGGGTTTTAAATAAAGTGTCCGTAGTACACGTTTTCTTTTATCTTACAGGTACTACTGTTTTCGTACAGGTAGTACCACAGTTTTTCCATGTGACCACCAGCAAGGGTGAATGTCACGATCCCTGTGTTAATGTGCACTATCCCTTTCTTGCCGAAGAAAATTTCGGGGGTATAAAGCGCTGCACATTACCAGGCAATCGGGTCATTCCGTATCATGGTTCGTATGGTAGAACAATCGCCCCTATTTTAATTTCCTTTGGTCTTCGAGAATATGTATTCCCAATAGACAACGTTTAGTTAAGTTTGCGATATTCCACCTTGCCATTCAATTAAAAATTCACATCTCTCGGGATGAGGTCGTTTTAGTTCCTCTTAAAATATTTGCGTCCAGGGTACAACCCATTTTGCTGTTCAGCTTAGGTTCTGTTAGTGGACGTACATTGACTCCAAGCTTGAACATAAGCTAAATGTGGTTATGGCCACGTTGTGGAAATTCTTAACGATAACCGGCGTGTTATCGTTCCTACTGAAAAATAACTGGCTGTTGAAAGACTCAACAGTATTTTGGTTATCATGACAACATTCCTGTCACTCTCATAGTCGTGGTCCTCCATAGAAGGAGTAGAATACCAACTGTAGCCAAGAGGACAGTAGTGTTGTTCATGCTCAGTGGGTGAAATCAATGAACTTAGTTAAATTACTTATAATAGCAATGTGTATCACTCATGTAGTTTTACTGAGTTAGAAAAACCATTGCAAAATTGTAGATGATTTAACAAGTTCATTCCAAATTTTAATAATTCAATCCAACTTCTTTCCCTATATTTTTGATCTAGTTCGTATATATACGAGCATGCAAGGATCCGTAGTTACTTACAATAAATAATTTATTAGGTATAGGAAAAAAGGTTTCATTTTGATGAAGATTAGTAATTTGCATCGTACCAGTTTAACAAAAAACCAGTCACAGTGCATTAATTTTTTTTGCATATACGATATTGGCTTCAAAAATGTGTTCAAAACTAACTTTATAAGTTTATTTTGATCTAATAATTTAACAAAACAACGAAAATCTGCAACGATTTTTATATGAAATTTGTGATATTGGATCAAACTGCATTCCTAAGTGAATGAAAAAAAAAAAAAATTTACAGACGACGAGATGCGACACGAAGAGAAAAAAAGACGGACTAATTTACCACACCAACGGTTGTGGGATAATTTTATAATCCCACAAATGGTTGTGGGATTATAAAATAATGATTCAAAACGAAATTAATATATTTAAACAGATCGAATTGGACAAATTTTAATCAAATATATAAATATTGAATTTTTCTAGTTTTGGACTTTATCACATACGTAGAACAATCAAGTTAGATCTGTTAGTTTCATTGCCACTTCTTAAACATGATTTCATAAAAGTTATATTATTGTTATTATTTTTTTGTAAAATCACAATTTTATGATTTGAGGTGTTCTTTGAACCGTCAGCAATATTGAAATAAAAATAACAGAAAATGGCAGAGAGTGAGAAAAAGAATAGGAAGTGAGGTTAACCCAATTCAACACTATTTACAAATAAAAGTAGAGAATACTAGGCTGTATTGTGAGGAATTGAGTTAGCGCCACGCCAACATATAAGAAAAGGTTGGGTTTTCATAAAAATTAGATATAGAAATAGTTTTAGAATTAATGTAAAATAGGCTAGAGTTAATAGTAGTTTAAAATAATAAAATTAGAGATACATACAATAGATCCAATAGATGAGGAATTGAAAGTGCGATGTTTGGAAACTTGCGGGAAACAATAGTCCGTGCTAAAAATAACATGAGTCCCGACTAAGGAAGCGATCCGAAATATGAGAAACGTCACAATTACTGTAGGGTAGAAGATGCACGTTTAAACTGAACTATAGTGTTGACATATTGAGATCGGTGGACGGCAGACGATTATAATTGTAAACGCGTCGAACTGGAAAAATTAAAAATTCCCGAAATACATTCAGTCAGTGTTACCGTTTCTAAAAATTACAGAGGAGTATATTTCTTATGAAAAACATAGTACAGCGGAGTACGCGAAATTAAATATTAAAAACATAAATTCAAAAATAAAAAACTAATATTTTTGTATTTTTTAATAGTTTTATTTTATTCCTCAAACATTTTATTTATTTAATATTTATTTTTTGCTTAACATTGTTTAATGTTAATTAAAATTAACTCGATTTATGATACAGTTTTATTAATTTATTGGATGGAATCCAATCTGGGGTAGGCAAACCATTTAACATTTCCTTTGATATCATGATAGCATTAATTGTTGATACAAGCAGACGATTTCGTTTTTATCTTTAATCAAATTTAGTTGAGAAAAAATCCTTTCGGCTGTTGTACTGCTATGCGGTAAACATAAAATCGCTCCGATGAAGATTTCCAAATTTTTAAACATTTTCTCTTTTAAACCATTTTTTGTGTTAAACACACAATGCCAAAACTCTTCCAAATCTAAGTTTCTATCGATGGCTGAATAATTAACTAAATTTCTCCATTCTTTATCTAGATTTTCAATTTCAGCGGTTTTTTCTGATGAAATTAGATTAGGGAAGCATGAAATTAATGATGTGACAGATTTTGCAAGGCATTCTGGATTTAACCCCTTTAGAGCATTAAACGTTTGGTCTTTAAAGTTAATTCTGTTAAAAATTTGTTGGCTTAATTCGACATAATATTTAACACACCTTGCTTTAACAGTTTCAATTTCAGACTCTTGTAGAGAACCAGATTGCATCAAAATTTCTGCATTGCCTCCTAAATAAACATTTTCCATTCCTAAGAAAATTTCTCCTCGAGAAAAATCTATGTTGTTTAAATCATCATTCATATCCTGATAACATCTTGTTTGATAAAATTGCTTAAAATAGTTTTCATGTAACATTGGGTTGTAGATAAAAGCAGATGCATCCTTGGCGACTGAGACTGAAATTCTTTATTTATATCGTTGGTTAAATTTAAAATATATGCCAAAAAATAAAAATATAATTTGGTTGTGTCTCTCATTTCAACAGAGATTTTATGAGCCAAATCATTATTTTATAACTCAAACGAAATAAAGAAATGTTTAAGAGGAATCCATTGTTCCAAAATCCGTGAGACATTTTCTAAAGACAACCATCTAGTCAATGAAGTTTTTAAAATTTTGTGAAGCTTAACGTTAAACATTTCTTGAAAATCTTTAAATTCGGTTTGCCTCTTAGCACTGTGGGCAAAGAGAACATAAATATAACGCGCTACTACCACATTTTGTGGGAGCTTCTTAGCGGCTGCACTGGAGCATAAGTGCAGAGAATGGCAAGTGCATCCTATGACATACAATGATTTGTTATGTTTCTTTAACAATTTTTGGACACCATCTTTTTGGCCCATCATTATCGATGCATTATCTGCCGCAAATCCAATCAAATTATTGATAGGTATGTCATGTTTTTCTAAGAGGTTTATTAAAGAATTATAAATTGATTTGGCATCACAATTTTTCAAATCTAACATATTTAAAAATCGATGTACCACTTTTCCTGATTGTTTATTGTAATACCTAACAATAATCGCTAGGCATTTTGATGCACTTACATCAGTTGTCTCATCTATAATTAAGGAAAATGGTTGCTCCTTTAATATCTTAGATAAATCGACAATTCCTTCGTTGTGAAATAATGACGTTACGGTTTCTTTCGCTTTCGTTCTACCAACTTTTAAATTTTTGGCAATGTTTGAATCTGGTAAAATTGATTTCACTAGTTTTATTAAATCATCAACCAACGAAAACGGTAAATTATGTTCCATTTTGAACATTATTAATTTGAGCTCAGCAGCTTTGGCTTGCTTCATTTCTGTTCCATAATTATAGGTATTTCCTGTTCCTGTTAATTCTGGTTGATTTTTAAGCGCATTTGATCTCTTTATATGTAATGAAGATTTCTTGTGCCTCTCAATATGATTTATATTGTTGGTTAACAGTTTATTGCAAACTTTACAAAATCGATTCTTGTTTAACGGAATAATCCAACTAAATTTTTCATGCCACACAGAACGGAATTGTTGAACTCTTTTTTTATTTTTGGCTGTTGGTGATTTTTTTGAACTCGTTACATTGGCCTAGTAAATTAATAAAATATATCGTTAGTTTTTCGACTATATACTCTAACTAATAAAAACTTCAATACTAAAAAACTTATTTAATTATTAAAGTAAGAAATCAAATATTTGATTTTTAGCTCAATATTTTATAATTTTTTTTAACAAAAAATTCGACGTTTCGACAGTATATTTTCATTTAAATTATTCAACTTGTACCCTTGAGAATGACGGAATACCGTTGAAAGGTCGGGTTTTTTGTTAAAAAATTAATAAAAAAATATTGAGCTAAAAACCAAACATTTGATTTACATTAAAAAAGCTTAAGAGGTTTAAATTATTACAGCACTTACAATTTCGTTTCCTTTTTCTTCCTCTTGTATTTGTCCTTTGCCTTTATCATTTTGCTAACTTTTAGAATTACAGTTGTTTGCCTCACTATCTGAAAATATAATCTCGTTCATATTAACGTCTACCGATCGATCGAGTTGTTTTGGAGAACCTGTAGCAGTCGAAATTGCATGGTTATTGACCTATAAATTGTAAATTCGAACGTAAGTTTACATGAATAGTAATTTGATTTAAAGAGCAGCAGCACTATTCTAGATTTCCCGGGGAATGGGGAATTCGAATTTTAATTTTATGGTGAATTTTTATTGTTCAATAACTACACTATACTTAACAAGAAATCATAACAGACTATTAAAAAATTCACAATAAAATAATTCGAATCCCCGCAATTCCCCGGGAAAACCAGAATATTTAGAACCGATTCGAACAAACATTGGAAGTTGGAATAAAAGCTTCTATATTAATATGTATTATTTGTGTGTACTTACAATTTGGTTTTGATTTCCCTGTCCATTCTCTGGGCCTGGCTCAGTATCCTTATCTATATCAATTTGTTGTTGACATTGAAATTTATTTTTGTTCGCCTCACTATATGGAATTTGGATCTCGTCCTTATTAACAGCTGCCGATTGAAACTGATTTTTTTTAGAAGTTGTAGTGCAGGTTGCGCCCTGATTCTGATGGGCTTTTACACTCGGAAATTTTATCACGAATCTGAAAAACGAATGGAATAAATTATGAAATCTTACAAAATTTATTTGGGTAAAACTGTAACTTAGACTCACTTATCCATTTTAAAATCCAAAAATCGGGTTATGAATTTATGGTGCTAGTACTACTGTTGACGATTAAACTTATTCATAAAATTAATGCTAAAATATCCACTGTCGCACGATTAAAATAACTCCTTTTCAGTTTTTGGTTTGATATACATATTTATTAATACCACAAAAAAAATTTCAAATTTTATGCAAAAAGACAGTTCAGCGTAATGTTTTGGCAATTTCGCAAATTAAAAATACAAGAATTATTTTTGTTTGCTTGAATGTTTGAAATGTATATACACTCTCGCATTAATTTATACCGCACAGAAATCAGAAATCTAAAAATCAAATTAATTTGTAAAATTTATTTTATTTGACCGTTGACTGGTAAGTTTATTTGCACAAAGAAAATTCAAACGACTACACTATTCGAAAGCACAAACATAATGATTCAGGTTTAACGTTTAACATGGCGAATAACGGAATAAACGATGAAAATAAAATGTAAAAATAAGGTAAAATAAAATTCCCTTTCCCTAAAACCATATTTTAAACCGCGTTCATACGTTGAGTTGGATTGATTTGATTGTCAGCTGAGTAATTTTTTGGTAAAGAAACAAAAACGGAGTATTTTTCAAAAATATTAGCACGATATACAAGAAAGGAGTATTATTTTTTATAGGATAGTACGGTAGTATGATTTTTTAGAAAGTAGTACAAATACTCCGATTATAGTAAAACGGCATCACTGCATTCAGTTAATTCAACCATCCAATACGAGCAATGATGATAACAAACCGGACTAAACTTTCTTGTGATGCAACTTAGTATATGAGACGTAAACTTTTATCCCGTCGAACGATACAATACACGGGGCTGTTCAAAAAGTGTGGAGACATGCACAAGAAACGGTCAATTTAGAATTCGTACAATCTGAAAAACAATTCTTTTGCGGCATGCCGAACTTGATGAAAGTTTAACTGCGCAATCGTTTGAACACATATTATCTCATAACGAGAGGATTACACTTGAAAAAAACTTTCAACGCAGGATATGTTGAGCAAAGATTTGAATTTGGTCATTACACAACTGATGAGCAAACTCTACGGAAAGTATTTGAACCAAATTAAAAATGGAGCAATGGAGTATTCATTTAACAATGAGCAAAATGAATTATTATTGGATTTGTTTATATAATAAACACCTACTGATGTATAGGTATGAAAAGAATATTAGAAGATGAATATGAACTATCTCACTTGCAAGCTACCAGTGAAATCCTATTATCATCAAAGTTGTTGGTATCATCCAAAAGACGGTTATCTTCCAAGGAGTAAATTTTAAGATTCGCTTAAAGGAAAATAATACCAAAGTGTAAACATCCTATGACGAGAATATTACGATTATCAACGAGCTGAGCAAGAAGACAACTTATCGGCAAATTCAATAAGGAAATTAAAATTTTGAATTCAAAAACTAAATCGACGTAAACAGCAAGCTAACCGAAACTACGCGGCCAGGTGCTAGTATAAATGTAGCAGGCTTGGGATGGAAGAAAAAGTATTAATTTACGATAGAAGAATTTTGGATGAACAAAAAACGAACAGGCAAAAGCTGAAGAAACATAAGTTACACTTGCAGCGTTGAAGAATAATATTTTCAAAATGTGTCGAGGCGGCATCACTTGATGACAAAGTGGAAATGACAACATGACAAATAAACAATCATATTATATAATGCCACAACTTGAAAAAAGGAATAAATAATTCGGAGTTCATTTATTCTATTAAATCCAGTAAATAATCTAACGTCTTCAAAGTATTCGCTTAAGGCGCATTTCGTTGGTATTCAGCGTGAAAGTAATTTGGCTTATATCGAAGAAACCAATACAGACGAAACAAAGAAGCACGAAACAACACTTAATCCAATCCTACAGAAGAAACACGAAATTCATCCAACAATTAAATCTAGTCGAAGGAATAAACTTACCTTCAGTTTTCACACCAAGATATTATCCATCAAGTTACTCAATTTCGTTGGGAAGTTATTGATAAGTTGTTGTCAACACAAACGATAAAAGAAGACTATTGCACCAGTTTCAGGATCAAGAACCAAACAGAAAGAATATCACATTTAAAGTCAACAATGAAGTTGCGCATAGATAAATGTACATTAAAACAGTACATTAACAGTAAATAAGACATAATAATAATAGTAATAGATATAATCGTAGAAAAAAATTGTAACTAACATCAAATATATTTATTTGATAGAATATTAATAACATTTATTAACACTCTTAAATGTTGATGAATATAAATATTCAATTTATTTATAATGAAAGACCCAAACCTATATATTCCTATATATTTTAGTTAAGAGTTTTATTGTAAATGTTTATTTTGCTTTTTTTTTTGGTAGATAAATTAATAAAATAATAATAAAGCAAAAAAAATACAAAAAACCAAAATAAGAACATTAAATAAAGGTAGTAATAACTACTTAGGTTAAATATGCTAGTATTAAGGACAAAATATGTACTGCCCGGCTTTGAGTTCTCTACTATCGGCTCTTGAGTCAGTGAAACTGGGGTCCATGACGTAGATCTCCACGTCATTACATGACCTTGGACTGAAGTTTCAAAATGGCGGCTGTCAAATCAGAATGGCGGTGATGCAAATTCAAAATGGCAACTGAAAATCAATATGGCGACGATGCAAATTCAAATGGCGAGTGTGAAAATCAAAATGGTGGCGACACAAATTCAAGTTGCTTAAGCCAAATCAAAATGGCGTCGATACAAAGTGGCGCTGTAGTATTCTCATTCTTATTGTTGAATTGACGTTCTATATTTTTATCAGTTATATTTTAAGGTCATCTATAATTTTCACTGTCGTTTATGTTGTTATTGGTATGATGTATATATGGAAAAATTTTAAATAAATTTAATAACAAAACAAAATAATATTTAAATTACAAAACAAAAATAAACAAAATATAATTCTTATAGTAATTTTTTAGCTTTTGTGCATTTTTCGCGGAAAAATTGTATATACATAAATCTAATATAAAAAACATATAAGATTTTAATTACAAACAAAAAAATTACGGTTATGTATTGTTGTTATTTTTATGATGACTGAAGTGACGACACACATATTTATTTTTTACCCATATCTTTTTATAGTATTATAGAACTATTTTATAAAACGTCTGCATTTTTCGCGGTCGTATATGTTGTTACTTTTTTATCAGCTATATTTCAAGATCGTCTATATAAAAATTTTCGGGGTGGTTTACTTTATGTAGTTCGTTCACCACCTGCTGTTGACTCATTATAGGTAGAAAGAATGGTTCGCATATAAATAGAACTGAAAATTTATACATTTCACAAAACACAATAAGTAAATAAATAAATACCTGTTTTTTAACTTTTAACGTTTTATTTATAAATTTAAATTTTGCTGACACACATTTGTATAATAATTGTTTATTATTTGTTGTTTACATAAGACGAGTCTCATTAAATTATCGCGCGAATTATAACTTGCAGTCGTTTAATAAAAGATAGTTTTGGTTATAATACATTTATTTTAATTAATAATGATTATGGATGGTAATGGTCTTAATTATATAATAGTTGAAGAGCTATATACTTTAATCTAAAGTCTTTATATAAAATAAGACACTTGGTATTGGAAGAATAACAAGTGCAATAATAATTTGCTTATTAGTTAATTTTGAATGATCGACTTGTTATTGAAAATATTGATACAATAACAAGTGCGATAAGTAATCTTGCAGTAAGTATATTTTCTTTCCCATCGATATTTTGTTATTTGTGTTGTCTGGAAATTCTTACTGTGGGTGATCTAATTGTGTTGTGTTATGTTCCGGTTGATACCATTGGTATGGTTGTTGTTGGTGTTGTGGTATGGATATCATTGGTATCCATACCACAACAAGAATGAGCCAAAATGATTTTTTATTGTTTTTGGACCATTGGAGCAGATGCAATATATAATGTTGGTGTTTTACCATAGTAATATTTTTAAATTTTTTTAATTACTACTACTATGGAAATGGTTGTTATTACTATGATGATAGTGTATAGTAAATAATTATGTTTTTGATGGTAATTGTTGTAGTGATGTAAATCTTCTATCTGTTTTATATTTTGAAGTGTCCAGGAGTTGAGTTTATCTAGATTATGTTGTTCGAATATTTGATCCGGTGACACGTCTTCATATGTTGTTGATATTTGAAACACATCCGAAAATAAATGTTCCATATTTGAGAACGTTCTTTGATTGATTTTTAAACTGCAGTTCTTGAAGGTTATTAATAGTTGGCCTTGAAGATATTTCCTATCTTGGTTACAAGTAAACTGAAATGGAACAGCTTTTTTATTTGAATAATACAAAATATTGGGTGTTAGTAGTTCTATTTCATTATAATAGGTTTTTTTTGTCATGTTGGATTTTGTTGGTTCATTGTTGATAATTGATGGTATGCAATTATTATCTTCATTATTCCGTAAATTTTCCCCTTTGCAATATTTTGTTTCGCCAATCGAATAACAAGGTCTAGTAATGAATTGATAATTTTTCTTTATTTAATATAATTTCGATTGATTCTAAAGTTATGAGGAAGGTGTTGTTTATTAGGATGTTTTTTAATATATAGAATTGAAAGTTTGAAGGATGAAAATTGGGTATTTGGATAGAAAGGATGATACGAGTACCATTGTAATATCCTTGAATTTCCAACAGGTTATAGATTTCTTCAGTTGATTTTAACTTTAAATTTTGATTTTTTAAGTGATCGTAAATATAATGCATTTCTTGTGGTTTTAACATATGGTGTGATATAATACCTAATTTTGCGAATGTCATTACTTGCTCAATTTCAATAATATGTTTTTCTAATTTGTCTATGTTATAAAGCAGTTGGTCAGTTAATGAATAAAAATTTTGTATTGCGTATGCCTGATGAACCGATCTAATGTCTGATTGTGTTATCTTATTTATTCTCTCAGTTTGATTATTTATGTAATTTTGTATAATTTGAAATCTTTCTATCATTTTCCTGTTTATTGTAACTGTTTATTCATTTTATGATTTAGTTCATTTTCATTATTATCAATGTTAATAATTGCTTTACTTATTTCCTGGTAATCGGATTGGTCTAGATTTCCAGTTATTGCTTTTATGATTGAGCCTAATCCGTCGACTAGTCCTCGTTTAATTCTTATTTGGGGTTTAAGTATTTGGAATTGATTTTGCAAATTCCCTATTCGGTCGTTTATTATTTTGATTTTATGATGAAAGTGACTGTTGGCATCCGATAAACTGTATCAGATTAATTAGGGTTACTTCATTTACTTTTATTTTATCGATTTGGCTATGAATGTCCTTTAGGTCTATTATATGTATTAATCTGTGATGACTAGTAATAACACGAGCGTCATGGGTTTTAATTGATATTAAATCTTGATTATGATCATAATTCCGTATGCTCATCTCTTGAGTTTGAACTCTGGGAAGATTTCTGTGAAAACGATCGTAATTTTTTTAGTTTGCCTTTATGTACTTTTCTTTTATCAGTTTGGATGGTTACTTTGTTATTTTTTCATGCTACATGTTTAATATATCTAGGGTCTAATTTATTTCGCCTATTATCTTTTTTGTATATTATTTCATTTTGTTTTACTTCTGGAGCCGATTTCCTGTTTTTGTTTAATTTGTTGATATAATTTTCTTTATTTGATTTATTTCTAATAGTTATTAAATTAAGTAATTTCTTATAGTTTTTATTTTGCGTTCGTATAAATTCATGAATGTTATCATTTTCTATTTGTAATGGGAATGCGTCTTTTGCTTCATAATGTCCATTTTTTACTTCAAATGGAGTTAATTTTGTAACGGAATGTATTGAGTTATTATATGTAATAATAGTTTCGCTCATTAATTCATCAGGATTTAGTTCGGGACTTTTAGATTTAATTATTCTATAGATTTCTACTAATGTAGAATGGAAGCGTTCTACGGGTGAATTACCAGTAGATGATTTTGCAGTAGTTAAATGAAGTTTTATTTTAAACATAGAGCAAAATTGTTTGAATGCTAAGGAAGTGAACTCCGTACCTCTGTATTCTACAAATTTTTCAGGTAGACCATCAATAGATAAATACTGTTTCATTATTTTGCATACTTCTATACCGTCTGAACTGTTTAATAGGAAGGCTGATCCAAAACGAGAAATTTTATCGATTATTGTAAGATACTTCTTTTTGTGAATGTCAAATATATCTACATGTATTATTTCGAGAGGTTTTGTCTGGTTTTCTGTTATTTCGAGTTTTATTTGTTTTTCGTTTCTATTATATTTTAATGTTTGGCATATTTCGCATTTATTTATTTCTTTATTGATTAAATGTTTTAATTTTGGAAAATAATATTTTCATTTAATTTTTAATAAATTTTCATTAATACCTCTATGAATACCTTCTATATGTTGGTGTATGATTAGTCTTTGTTGCATATCTTTGTTTTCAATATCTATTGCTATATTCTTACACCTGACTATTTTATACTGTTTTAAATCGAAATGGTCTTTGAATAGAAAATTAATTAGTCTAATTGTTTGTTGATTACATGCTATACCTTTATGCTTATTTTTTATTAAGTATTCTTTTAATATGTCTATTAAGTTGTTTTCGTCAAAATTTTTGGATTTGATTATGTACCGTTTTTTCTTGAAGAGTTTTACGTTGTTGTCAGGTTGGAAAACTAGTTGGTAATTGAATTCGTTTAAAACCGTTTCTGTGGTTGCTATTACATCTTTTCGTATATATGTAAAGTAGGTTTGTATATCGGTATCTTGACTTGATTTAGATGTTAAGGTTTCAACTGATTCTGAATTGTTTACTTCTATTTCAGGTATCATTCTAGATAATGCGTCAGCGTTCGTGTTTTTTATACCTTTTTTGTAAACTACCTCATATTCAAATTCTTCTAACTGAAGTCTCCATCTAATTAACTTTGAGTTTGGTGTTTTAAGTGTCATAAGCCATACAAAAGGTTTATGGTCCGTAACTAAGGTAAACTTTCTACCATAGAGATAGGGCCTGAAATATTTTACTGACCATACAATGGCGAGTAACTCTTTTTAGTTGAGTAATTTTGTTCGGTCTGAGTGAGAGTTCTACTTGCATAACAACAAGGTAGATCTTTATTTATTTCACCTTGGGATAATATAGAACCTATCGCAACATTACTGGCATCGGTAGTTAGTATGAACGGTTTAGTAAAGTCTGGATATTGTAAAATGGGATTGTTACACAGAAGATTTTTGCAATATTCAAAACATTTAGTGTATCTTTCATTCAAGATAATAGGTTGGTTTTTTCTAAGACATTCCGTAAGTGGCTTGGTTATTTGTGCGAAATTTTGAATAAACTTCCTATAGTAACCTAGGAGACCAAGGAATGATTTGATTTCTTTTTCTGTCTTCGGTATTGGGAATTCCAAGATGGACTTTATTTTGTCCGAATTTGGCTTTACGCCTTCGGAAGTTACTAGATGTCCTGAAAAGGCTACTTCTTTTTTTAGAAACTCCGATTTATCAAGTTGGATTTTAAGATTTGCCTGGTCCAATTTTTTGAATACTTGTTTTAAGTTTTCTATATGTTCCTGCAATGATGTTGAGTATATGATGATGTCATCCATATAGCACAAACAAATTTTACCTTGCAAATCACGGAGAACATTGTCCATGACTCTTTGGAAAGTACTTGGAGCATTTTTTAACCCGAAAGGCATGCGAACGTATTCGTAGTGCCCATGGTTGACTGTAAATGCGGTCTTCTCAATGTCTTCTGATTTCACTTCAATTTGGTGAAATCCAGAAGCCAAATCAAGTGTTGTAAAATACAAACACTTTCCAAGTTTGTCCAATATTTCGGTAATATTGGGTAGAGGATATCGATCGTCTATAGTTTGCTCGTTTAGCTTTCTATAGTCTACGACGAGTCTCCATTTGGATTTCCCGCTAGCATCAGCTTTTTTAGGTACTATCGACATAGGTGAACTCCAAGGGGAATAACTTTGACGTATTATCCCTTGTGCTAACATTTTATCAATTTGCTTGTTAACTTCATCCTTGTGTACGTATGGATATTTATACGATTTAGTAAACACAGGTTTATTGTTGTGCAGATTGATTTCATGTTTTATTTGGTTCGTAAATGTGAGTTCTTGATTTTCTTTAAGAAATATATGTTCAAATTTATGACATAGTTTTTCTAGTTCTCTCTTTTCCTCTATATTTTAATGTTCTGATTAAGTTTTTGAAATCAGATTCTTCATTATGTTAAAATTGGAAGATGATTTATCTCAATTCGATAGTTATTAATTGCATTTGTTTTTATGGGGTGTTTGAAGAGGAAGGTTTTCTCTTCTTTAGAATGGTTGATAACTTCTTTTATAGAATGCCAATTTGTGGAATTATATATTCCTTCAGGAATAATTAAGTCATTTTCAATTTTTACAGGTTGGATATAAAAATTACCATCTTTTATATCTACAGGTATTTTGACAGTAATTTTTGTCAGAGGCTATATTTTTTGTATTGTGGAGAAATAAAATTTGGCTTAAATAAAAAAAAGGAATTTTTATTTTATCGGTTTCGAGAATTGAATATTTAAAATCTAGTTTAATATTGAGTTTTTGTATAATTTCTAAACCTATTAACCCATCAAAATATTTATGAAATTCAAATGATAAAAATTCTAATGGTTCAGATGTATTAAGTTCTTTGAGGCCTTTGCGAATTAGTTTTTCTTTTAGAAAATGGTTTTGAAATAAAGTAGTTACTTTTACAGGTTCTATTGGAATTAGTTTAATATTTTTAAGAAATTTTGGGTTAATGAATGATTTGTTTGCTCCAGTGTCTATGAGCATTTTAAGAGTATGATTGTTAAATTGTATTTGAATATATGGCAGAACACCGGTTTGGAAAGAATTGAAATCTAACTGTCCAATTGGTTTTTCGAGGCAGTTTCTGAAAATCCTGATCAGCGATTTCCACGATAGTGGGTAATTCGACTGGGTCGTAATTATAATGAAGATTACGAATGTAGTCAATATTTGTCTCATTAATTGGATCCTCTAGAAAAAGCTCATCTGAGTTTTCGTATTCGGAATTGTCAGGAAATTCTATATTGTATAATTCCTGACTGTGAATTCTAGGTGGTCCATTAGATTGGAAATATTTAAGCTATGGTTTAAATTAATTCGGCTGGTTTTGAACTTGATACTTTTGAGCATAAGTGGGTTGCTTGTGTTTATCTATATTAACTGTAGTATCCATTAGTTCATATTTCCGTTGAGGAGAATCATTTGAATTGTAATTATACCGTAATTGATTTTGATTATTATTATTATTAAAATTTGGTACTGATCCCTGTCGTTGATTGTTAAATTGATTAACTGGGGATATTTGATAATTGTTGAACTGATTGGATGAAAATCCTTGGTGCAACTGTGGTTTTGTAAAATTGGAAATTGGTACTGAATAATGCTGTGATACCAAAAATCTATTCTGTTGGAATGGTAACTGTTGAGTGTTACGATATTGATTCTGGTTTTTTACTAAATTTGGTTTTAGTTGTGAACTACTTACGTGGGTTTAGTTGGTAGTTCGATTTTTAATATAATGCATATTCTGCTCAGCTAAACATAAGGAGTATGCTTTAGATAACGTTGTTGGGTTTCTAGCCCGAACCATTGAACCTAGAGGTTTCTTTAATTCTTGCTCTTGAGCCATTTTTAATTTTAGTTCTAACTTAACTGGTTTCAAATTTGTTTTTCCTAAGCTTAAAACTTCTAACTTGTTAATTAATTCTTCAATTTCTATTTTAACTATTTTTGCACTTTCACACATTAATTTGTTCTTACTTAATTTTCTAATGTACCCTAAATCTAGGTACTTAAATTTAAATCGATAATCCGTCGATTCTTAACTAATCTTTTTTTATTTGGATTTTAAAAGATATTACGGTAAACCGCCGTGTATAAGGTTAAAGGAGGGATTTAATTTTTGTGAAATTATATAAAATAATATATTTTTTTTCAATTCACCACTTACCCGATTACTATAGTTGACATCACTATTGCGTAAAAAACAATTTCCGCATACTCGTGCCACGGCATACACTTTTTATTATTTAATTAAGTTCTTTATTAGTTTAAGCACTTTATATCAGTAAACCGCTGATATTTAACTTTTCGTTAACACTTTTATTTATTAATATTCACTTTTATTTATTAATGAAATTGTTATTTGAATATTTGAAAATATATACTACCGGCTGCGCCAATTATAACTTGCAGTCACTTGCAGTCGTTTAATAAAATATAGTTTTGGTTATAATACATTTATTTTAATTAATAATGATTATGGATGATAATGGTCTTAACTCTTCAACTATATACTTTAATCTAAAGTCTTTATATAAAATAAGACACTTGGTATTGGAAGAATAACAAGTGCAATAATAATTTGCTTATTAGTTAATTTTGAATGATCGACTTGTTATTGAAAATATTGATACAATAACAAGTGCGATAAGTAATTTTGCAGTAAGTATATTTTCTTTCCCATCGATATTTTGTTATTTGTGTTGTCTGGAAATTCTTACTGTGGGTGATCTAATTGTGTTTTGTTATGTTCCGGTTGATACCATTGGTATGGTTGTTGTTGGTGTTGTGGTATGGATATCATTGGTATCCAGACGTAACTCACGTAGTTTAAAAAATTATGACCGGTCGTGGGCGGTATAAAAAAGTTTTTCGCTTCTAATGAATATGAATTCTGATTACAAGATTTCATCATGTATATATGATCATAGGCGGCTACATTCTGCCAGACAGTTTCACTCCAGTTAGTGATTGATTGCATGTAACGGGTATATGTCACTTCCCATTGTTGCCCATTCCATACCTTTCATCGTATAATCCATGGAAATACGATTCTTACTATTCAATGTCATTCATTGAATCGCTACATACTGTTCGCATTTTTTTTAAGTAGAACATTGTGTAATGATTTCAATGAACGAGAATATGTGGTGGCATACAGGCAGGTTTTCATGGTATGGTAATTCGTAATCATACTCCCTACCGCTTTTCCAAGTTAAGTGACGGATAAACTTTTTTTGAATACCCTCAAGTTTACTAATGTTTGTATCATTAAATGGACACCAAACATATTCCAACAGCATATTCCAATTGCGAACGTACGTATGCGAAATACAGAATCTTAATTGTCTCCAGGTCATAAATATCTCCCGTCCATCGTTTAATGAAACCCCACATAGAATTAGATTTAGCAACACATTGTTCTATATGTTTGTTACTGCTCATATTTTCCACGAAAATAACACCTAGGTCTTTGATCTCTGATAATCGCTTTAGTGGCATATTGTTTACTTCGTAATGTTTTAAAACTGGATTTAATTTCCGGTGGAATGATAAAGTCTTACACTTATTGATGTTCAGACTAAGAAGATTTGACTCACACCATATCGCTAAATTGTCAATATCCTCTTGAAGTTTCTCGGCATCGCTTAAGTTCTCGACAGTTCTGTATATTTTGAGGTCATCAGCAAACATTAAAATTTTAGAGCGTAGAATGACTTCAGTTATTGCGTCGATGAAAATGGTAAAAATCCAAGGGCCAAGATGAGAACCTTGTGGAAAATCCGATGTAGCTTGAATTGGCTTGGACCTGCTGTTACCAATGTCGATGTATTGGATGCGGTTGCTTAAGTAAGATTTAAACCAAGCCACATAGTTGTTTGAGAATCCAAATGAGTATAAACGTTCTAGTGCTTGACAATTGCAAATGGAGTCAAACGCCTTGGCAAAGTTTGTGTACACCACGTCAACTTGCTTGTGGCTTTCAATAACTTTGATTGTGCTGCTGGTAAATTCAATAAGGTTTGTAGATGTTGATCTCTTAGGCATGAACCCATGTTGGTACGGTGAAACATGGCGAGGCACAACTTCTTTGAAGGAATTACATATTACTAGTTCAAATAATTTGGGTATAGATGAAATCGACCTTATACCTCTATAACATGATACATCACTTCTATCCCCAGTTTTAAATAATGGGGTTATTCTGGTTATCCTCCATTTTTTAGGAAACTCCCAATCTCAGCGACTGATTGAACAGCATACAAAGAGGTAGTTCCAAACTGGTGTAATCTTTCAAAAAAGAAGCTGGTATTTGGTCAGGACCGCAACCATCGCCGAATGTTTTAAGAGCCTTGTTTATATCTTCTATTGTAATATGTGGTATTTTAATGAACATTTTTCCTACGCTAGCATGGTGGGGATTTTCGTATTTACTAACGTCTTCTGGTCTAAATACAGATTGAAACAGCGAACATGTTGGATATGACTTGCGCGTCCGATGATTTCCCTTCTTTGAATGTCATATATGCAGAAAAACCGTTGATTTCACGTTTTGTCTTAAAAAAGCTACAAAAGTGCTTTGGATCATTTTTAATTTTGTCTTTAATACAAGTTATGTAAGTCTTGTATTTAGTCTCAAAATAGTTTTCGAAATGTTACATTCTGCATATTTAAGCTTACTAGCTTCGGAATATTGTTTTAATGTTTTTTATAGGCTTTACCCTTCTTGTTCTTCAAATTGATGAGTTTATTGTCATACCATGGTCGATATTTATCAAGTTTTACCGCAGTTAAAGGGACATATACTTCTATACCTTGATATATGATTTTATAAAATTTGTCTACATTTTCATCTATATTGCTGCTGTTTAGTTCTTTCATCCAGTCGACACGTTCAATGTAATGATGGAGATTAATAGTGTCTGCTTTCCTGAAGTTGTAGAAAGGCCTCGAGCTTTTGTGACTGAATTTTTTGTTAATGTTCTCGATTTCTAATATGATTTCAATTGATTTATGGTGAACATCATTAACAACAAAAGGCGTTCCTGATTGATTTACCTTAAATGCACTTCGTTCATTTGTAAATATTAAGTCAAGAGTTCTATCTAAGCCATTTTGTATTTGGCAAACTTGGCTCAGGTTTGAGTCGTAAATAGTATCAGTGAACAAATGTTCCTCATCCAACGTAATATTCATTGGTAAAATTTCATCCAATTCCTCGTCTAAGGTTCAATTAATAGAAGCAAAATTTAAGTCACCCGTGATTAAGATAAATATTGTTGATTTCTACAATTGAGTCGCATGTAGTATATGATAATATCGATGCGTCAGGTGGAATATATAGAACGTAGATATATAATGTTTTGTTAATCAATATTTTTACGCATAATTGTTCAATATACATGCTTTTTAATTCAACGAACTCACAGGGTACAGAAGTATCAATAGCTATTAATACTCCACCACCAGATCTCTTAGTACTGGTTTCTGGTGAACGATCACATCTGTAGACAACACACTGGCTGGGAAAAAATTCAGAACTCAGAATCTCTTTGTTAAATGACGTCTTAAAAATTATATATACGGGAAATAATGTTTTTAAAACGAAATTATGAAACATGGCAGCTTTCGACGACATTTTATTTACATTTTGAAAATAAAATGTAAGTTTTATTTCCTCAGTGCGTTGGCTTTCAAGGCTCTATTACTTGAACTTAGTGATTTGTCTTCAGGTTTATGCGTGATTTCGTGTAGATTCTGTTCATTTGCATGGATAGCTTTTTTTAGCAACTTATGAAGTGGTCACCTTCTGCTTGAGAAAAGTATTGAAATGTGACTGTGTGTCTGCTTAATGCTACTATTGCTTGTGGTAAGCTGTCAAACAGTTTAATTTTTTTACCCGACAATCGAACACAAATTACATTTGAAGATGTTAAACCTTGAGCTTCATGGATAGTTAAAATTTTGCTTGACTCCGGTAGTTTACATTTGCTAGTTAATTCCCATTTATCAGTCTTCGTGAACGTCAAATATAATGTATTCGGCGATATTGGAATGTCAGTAATTGATTTAATAATTGTTAAACAAATGGTGTAAGAAGCGATGTTAGTGGTACAGATGCCCGGATATATTTCTTTCAAAGCGTATGTCACCTTAGCTGGACATCTATAAGTTGTTCTTAAATATTTTGAGTTAGTTGAGTACATATTAGCATCAAAAAATCGCATATTGACGTAATTCAATCTGTCTATATAAGGTATTTGATTTTGATCTCCCAGGTTAAACATTTTCCGACATTCACTCAATCGAGCTACCAAACCTAATAAGCCTGCATGAACCATCATGTACTCGTCAATATACACTGTGTTATATTTTTTAGTGCCAGTTAGGAGATAAGAGGCAATGGTACGATAGTTCGTTTTAATATCTTCATAATTTAAACCAACATCCATGCATCGTGATTCAATTTTCTCTTTTATTTCACTAATACCATGTTTTGTTGAACTAAGAACGAGATCTTTTCCTAGTAAATGAGCATTTAATATCCAAGTAGATTTGCCACAGCCTGGAACTCCTTGGATCGATATTATCTCCGGTTTTATTATTTCCGACGGCAAGACCAATTTACATATTCGCTCAAAAATTTTTTGGTCCAGCATGATTTCCGTGGTGTTAGAGCAGAAAATGTACCGATTTGATGTATTGAACCGTTTATTATCTGAGTTGAGTTGCACTAATATTTTACCATCAAAACCTCATTAGTGCTCAGCTACCGGTTCCTCTATGTAACTTTGGTTATGGTTATCATAGACATAAACTCTTATTGAAGATAGAGAAGTTGCAGAAAATGGTAGAGTACCGATATTATTTTTATACAACTTTGCTACATGATTACATATAAATATATTGGAAAACTTCATGAAGTGAAGAATTTCTTTTATTGAATTCAAGTAGTAATGATCATTATTCTCATTTGAAAAGTAAATCGGCGATTCTGGAATAACTTCCGTATCTAACGCCACTAATGAGTTTATTTATAGCATCCTCTAGATGCTCAACGTAACATGAAACATCAATGGCAAGCTGAAAAGTTTGCGGATTTCTAAGATGTAGTGATGTGATTATTCTTATAAAGTGAACTAGATCACTGCATTTGGTTTTGTATTGATTATTTATTATTACCACAAATAACTTTATACAATTTTGTTACCGCATTGATGGTTTTTTGGTAGTGATTGCTGATCTGAAAGTAACCTTTAAACAAGCATCTACCCATTTTTTCATACTACCACAGTTAGAAGTGAAACTTTGGATAGGGTTTTCTTTATCCACGAAATTACTTCAGGTTCCTTATAAGCGTAGTTTTTGTTAGGAATATCTTCTAAAAACTGAAAGCACTTATCATAATCTTCCAATGGCAATACTTTCTTAGCAGTTGATTTGAATTTAGAAGTAAACCTCTTAAGAATCGAGGTTGATGAGGGTTTAGTGATTTGTATATAATTTTGTGCATCCGTTTGAGCTCCACGATTCACCATATTAACAGGCGTAATAACTCTCCTTGGGCAGCTTTTAGTAAATCCGATAAATGCCATTATTTCGTCCTTAACTTCACACATTGCATCTCTTAATATCGTAGATTTTGAGTTAGATGAATCAAGCTTCGGCGGAATAATTGGTAGAATAGAATTCATATTTATTATCGAATTTGATCGTTTAGGCGAAACTTTTGAAAAAACGATTTCTTTTGAGACCACTCAAATTCCTTTACTAGCAGCCCATCAAGCCAAACTTTAGAGTTCACTGCTGCATCAAACCTACCTGGTGAATCACCAGGGATATTGATCTTATATGAAATATAGTTATATTTCAGACCACTTGGTGGCTTTGGAACTATTCGGTGGATATACACGTCTTCAGTACGTATAATTTTATCCACTAACTGCTTGAATTCTATGTTTGATACTGAGTAGTGAATTCGACTAATAAAAAGCCATCTTCTTGGTTGAGCTACTCGAATACTAATTGCATTAGTTGAGGTTTCAGTCGTAGTATTCGAAATGATCTCGTTACTTTCTAAGACACTACTAACTTCCAATTTACTTTCGTCCATATCTTTATTTTCTTTAGTTATCAGTATCACGTTGGGTTTTGGTTTGCTTAGAATTTTCACTTAAACAGTGCTATCAGTAGTGGATGTTTGGGAGTGCAATATCTCTTGTATCCTATTCATTGTACAGATTTATTTCTTGTACAGATATTCATTTTAAGTTATTGTCACTTGATTTAAATAGGTCACTAGGCAAACTAATTGCTGTATAAGGTCACAAATCGCGTTTTTACTTCCGTAAACACGATGTCACTTTATTATAATATAAAATATGCACTGATTGCAAAATTAGGTCACTATGCACACTAATTGTATTTAATAATTACGATTTTACTTCCGAATTTCGATAACATACGAAATACATACGTTAACACTTTCAAATATAATATTTATTATTTTACAAAAAACAAGATTGACAAAAAAATTATTTAGTCAGACTATTAAAATTAAAAGAAAACACGTTCGACTTGAACGACTGTTGAGACAAGAAAAGTTTCAGCATCAATGCTTAAAAAGCTTGTATGTTGATTGTTTAAGAAATATGTATGAGACAACAATAAATCAGGCACAATCACATTTTCTTTTACCAATAATATTTTCCATTTTTAATGCTGAGGATCAAAATTAAACTGTAAATGTTATTCGAACTGTGTCCGTACGTACAGTTTTTATTTCGTCAAGCTTCGGTAACTATTGCCGAATAACTGGAGATTTTACGAATATGAACTTCAGAAAGTTAAAAATCCTGATGTATATCTGGTAGAAATGATATTACAACCAAGCGGAAAAAAATAAATTTTAAATGACTAGGCCCCAAAGCAAAGGCCCCAATACTGATCCTTGAGGAACTCCACCGGTGACTTTTGTATTCCATGATACCATCGTCTGTGTTATACAATAATATTCTATTACGAAAATAATCTGAGATGATCCTCCTTATATACACCGGTACTTGCAGTTCATGCAGAGCATTAAGAATACAGTCCCATTTTGAAGTTGAACGCATTCTTGACATTCAGTGTGTCCACTGCACAGTATTTTTTGGGGCCTCCCCTCCATCTTCTACCATCTGTTGCTTCCTTTGTGATTTTAATGACATGTTGTATGGCGTCGAATGTCGATCGAGCCTTTCTGAATCCATATTGTCGTTCGGCGAGGTTTCCGGCTCTTTCAACAGCTTTCTTCAATCGGTTATATATTATCGGTTATATATAATACTTTGCCACCCGTATCTAACATGCACAATGGTCGATACGCGGCTGGATCTTCTGGAGGTTTGTTTGTCTTTGGCAACAACACCATCGGCGCTGCCTCTTCCATTTCCGTAAATACCCCTTCTCTCAAACACGAGTTGTAAACTTCTCTAAAGTTATCAGATCTAGCTCGGATGGCGGCCTTAATATTTGGAATATTGTCAGGTCCAGGAGCTTTTGAATTCCCAAATCGTTGATATGCACTCATCAGTTCTTCTGTAGATACCAAGGATACTTCGTCTGAGTCAGATATTACATCAATTCCATGGAACAAATCATTTTGTTGCGCAAAATAAAGCGATTACAATTTTGTTAAGTGTCACTGGACAAGTAGGTGGCGATGCATTTCGATTTCGGAGCCTATTCATTACGATTTTATAGGGTCCCCCCATGGGTCACGGTCCACTTCACTGCACAGCTCTTTCCAGCATTGACGCTTACTCGCTTTAATTGCCTGTTTAAACTGTTTTCGGACATCCAAATATGTTTCGCGTCAACCAGGATAGGATTCTCTACACCATGCACGTTGTTATTTTCTCCTTGCATGGTGGCACATCCAGTGCAATTGTGCAATCTGTTCAGTCCACCAGTATGATGGATGACGATGGTTATCTAATTGTCTTTCTACCATAGTTTTACAGCAAGCGTCAGTGATCACATTCATCATCTGTGTCGCTTTTGCATTGGCCGTCTCCGAGAGGTTGGGCTTTACAAGGAAGAGCTTGAATAAATCTTCCTCGAACGTACTTGCTCTCCAACCAACCTGTTTCTTTATAGGTTTTGTACGTCTATCTTCTTGTACCAGTTTTATCTCAAACAGTATAGCTTGGTGGTCAATATGCGTGTAGTGTTCACTGACTTTCCATGCAGTCACCAAACGTGTCAACCAGCTGCTACTAAATGTCAAACCAATTACGGAAGAGGCACCACCCTTACGAAAAGTCGGTATATCACTAGTATTGAGTAACACAACATCTATTGAGGAGAATGCCTCGAGTAATTCTAATCCTCTTTTATTCGTATTTTTACTTCCCCATTCTGTTGCCCAGGCGTTAAAGAAGCCAGCAATAACAACAGAATTTCGTAGTCGGGCATCAGTAATCAATCGGTCCAAGTAGTGTTTAAACTCTTCTATTGTAGCACTAGGTGGTGCATAGCAGCTGTAGATATGCAAACCATCTACTTTCGCTCGCACAAATCTCACATTGGGAATATTAGCTCTTTTCTGCATGATCCGTCTGCCATAGGCCCATGCAGTTTTACCTGTTGCGTCGGCTACCCAGCTACACCCTTCTATATTTTTGTATTGTTCGCACAGAATAGCGACATCAACTCTAGCTTCGTGCACGGATTGGATTAATAAGTCCTGTGCAATCTCACAATGGTTTAGCTGAAGGAACTTCATAGCCACCGTGCCTTTTTCAATATCTCCATGAATGCCATGCACCAGCCAGTACCAGCTACATGATTACGGCTCGTCCTGTTTTGACAAAGCATGCAATGTGCTTGTTCCTTACAATCTTTAACTCCATGATCATCTCCTCAGCATTTGTAGCAAAGGTGAGAGCGATCCACGTCACACCTACCTGATTTGGCTATACGCCCATACTGCCACTTATAACACTTTAAGGGCAACTTCTGATCTCGAATTCGGCAGATAACCCACCCAATACGTATACTTTGCCTTCAACATTCATCGCTTTAGCTATGGATTTTGGTACAGCTAACACTGCCGTTTGAGTGCTTCTATAGGCAGCTCTCAGAGACTTGATGCAGTCTATCCGTAGGTCTTTTGCATCCACAAACTTGTCCACAACCGCCTTAATCTTTGTTGTAGACTCATCAATGTCTTTAATTTCGACTAAAATCTCATCACTCTGAGGTAACGTTTTTATTGTTGCATCGGCACCAAGAAATTTTTCTATCGCTGTTTGCAATCCTAATTATTTAGCCTGCCCAGCTTCCCCTAACTGCAGTAAGCGATCTCCCTTTACAGTCCTACGTATGCGGGTAACTTTATCAGAGATTTCATTCAGATTTGAGTCCCCTTAAATTTTCTTAAGCATCTCAGCATACGATAGAGATCCATTTTGCGTTATCCGGGTGGCATCAGGACGAGGACGCGGTGTTCTGACAGGTTTTTTCTTTTTTTGGTTTGTAGCAGTTGCCAGTTGGATACTTCTTCATTATCTGGCTTACTTTTTTCACATAGAGTTCTAGCTCCTTCATCAGATTTCTTTTTCTCTTTCTTCTGGGCATGCCCAACAGTAGAATTTTGTTCATTGGACCTTCTCCTTTTGTTATTGGATGACATTTGATTTACCAACGGCACCGTGTCCTCCTTGTTTCTCGGGTTTGAGATGGTTGGCGTTGTTTGAGCCTCGCAGCATACTGTTATCTGCTTAGCCAGTTTAGCAATTGTCTGTGTTGCGTGATACTCATCACTCATGTTTCCACCCTTGTGGTAGTGTTCTACATACAGATTTTTGATTGATGTAACTAGCTTCTTGATTTCATGGTGAACGTTATTCCTTCCTCTCAGGAAGTTATTCCTTCCGTAATCACAGAGGAGATCAATTTTCATTCCCAGTCGAGTAAGAGCATCAGACTCATTAATATCAGATGGTGTACTCATTATTTCTTCTTGTATAGACCTTGTATGGAACTTAGGCGACCAAAGCAGCCTACTACTGTTTTGAAATGGCTTTGCTGCAGGGATTGTTTTCCCTCCTGACCCTGTAAGATCAGAGAGCGACAAAGACATGTTCCTTTCTATATTAGGGGGTGACCTCCGAAACAAACTGCTTCTTTTGAAAGAGTCTATGGCTCCTGTGCTCATGTTTCCACAACCTCCCACATTCATGTGGTCCTCTTTTTAGGTAGAAGGGCTTCGTCTGGCGTTCTGGAAGATGGGACACTTCCATCCCCTGGCTGTATGGTTGCAGTCACTCCCTGGGTTCTTCTCCCTGCAAAGAATGCAGTTGGGTGGCTCCTTGCACGTCGTGCCCTTCTTGACCGCACCTAAAGCAGGTCTTGCTGCAGTCCACTCTCTTCCTGTAATCCAGAGTTTGTGGCCGAAATGCCCACACTTGAAACATCTGCTTGGTGACACTTTCTCAGATGCGGGCTGTGCCCCAGCCTACTTTTATCTTGCCAAGCTCCGCCGCAGGCAGATCACTGCTATCTGCGTCGAGACCCAGGTTTTTCTTAGGGATTTCAACGCATCTGTGGCGAGGTCGTTCAGGTCTGGGATGTGATCTTTCAGAATTTTGACCACTTCTTCCTTGTTCGCCCATTCGTCCAAGTCTCTGACTTCTATCTCCGACTCCGGGATCTTGATCTCTACTGTAGCTTCCTTGAGGGTTTCACTAATGGTTGCCCGATAGGTCTCCATCTCCTTCTCTTCTGTTTTCAAAAACATGATCAGCAGGTTGCCTCTTGCCGTCCTCCTCATTCTTTCCACTTTTTGCCCGATGTCTTTCAGGGCAGGGTTTGTCTTCACCTTCTGTATTATGGCGGCGTAGGTCGTCTCGTCCTGAGCCTTGTGGACCACTAATGAGTTCGGCGGAGGTGGTTTGCGTCGAACTTTTGCCGGTGCCTTCTTTTTCTTCTTCTCTTTTCTCCGTCCGACCAGCTGCCAGTGTTCTAACTCACGAACTGCACCAGCGAATGTTCCTGTCTGCTTCTTCTGCTGCTCACGCCTAGAAAGCGAGTCGCTTGGGGAGGTATCTCCACCCGCCTGGTGTCGCTCCTACTGGTTTCCCCTCTCAAATTTGAATTCACGATTCTTGAGGGTGGTACTGCTTGTTTGACCACCCGCAGTAGGTTTTGCGCGCGTTTTGCTTCTTGATGTTGGATCTATCCTGAATCCCTTGCGTCTTGTCTGGTGTTCCACAAACCTTTGACCATCTTCTCTGTACAGCCGGACTGGTTTGCTTATCGTTAGAAACACTGTGTAGCTCCACTTCGAGTCTATTAAACACTGTTTGTATGCTAGCCAGCAGTCTTTTTATCTCCTTGTAGAAGTTCGTTTTCGGTTCAAGGAAGTCCGCGAGCTTTCTTATTAGGGAGCCCATCTTCATGTATTGCAGTGTCTCAAGGCGAAGTCCTACACTGGGAAGATCACCTTCGCTGCCGCTCTTGTGTGGGTGGATTGGTGGTACCAACCCGAGACCCAACTCTATTGGCTTCGGTGCTGAAAGCACGAAACCCCCCGACCTGTTCTCCTGGCTGCCAACCACTATCATCTCAGCAACATTTGTAACTGTTGCAAGTCGTTAAGGCATACTTCGAACCAAGTTATTCAAAGTTTCTTGAGGTATAGGCTCCCAAGCCTTTCGCATAAGCTTTCAAAAAACAAATCTTTATTGTTTCGATTATCTATCGAGATTTTTTCGTCCAGTATTGCCCATAGATTTTCTATCGGATTTATATCCGGTGACTGTGGAGGCCAATCTAAA
This sequence comes from Tipula lateralis, assembly GCA_963932295.1. Classification (NCBI taxonomy): domain Eukaryota; kingdom Metazoa; phylum Arthropoda; class Insecta; order Diptera; family Tipulidae; genus Tipula; species Tipula lateralis. The sequence continues at coordinate 110,739,473 of OZ010737.1, forward strand.
ACCTTAACATTGCTGTTCTGCAAATATTGCTTAGATACTTTTAAAGTATGCTTTGGGTCATTGTCTTGCATCAACAAAAATTGATCAATCCCAAGTTTCCTGATAGATGGCATTAAATTTTCTTGAAGGATATTCACATATCCTGGTCCTGTAAGTTTTTCGTTAATTCTTACTAGGTTACCTACTCCTCGTGAACTGAACCCTAATCATCCCATTATGTTTCCACCGCCATGCTTCACGGTCGATTGAATTCAATAAATATTCTGGCGTTGTTGAGGCTTACACCACACCCGTTCTTTCTTCTTGGAATTATATAACTCAAATTTGGACCCATCAGGCCAAAATATTCGATCTCAAAATTCATTTGGCATATCAATATTTTTTTTTGCAAAGTCCAGTCTTTTCTTTATATTTTGTTTCCGCAAAAATGGTTTCTTTTTCGCAATAAAGCTATGAATTTTCATTGCATTTAGTCTACGGCGAACGGTTCGTGATGAAATCTCCAAATTTAAACGTTCTTTTATCGTGCTTTGGCAAATTTTTAACACTTTTAGTTCGATTAAACTTGTTTATTATTTTTTTCACACCGTTAGAGTTTTCCAGCTTCTCGAGCCTCAATGATTAATAATTTCTTGTCGTCGGAGAAAACGCATAACAAATTAGAACTACAAATTAGACCAAACAGTAACCATACATTAGACAGCGGAATTTATAAATTAACATGTTCAGATTGTCCATCATTTTACATAGGACAAACTGGTAGATCCTATAAAATAAGATTTAACGAACATATAAAGGATATCGATAAAATATATACTGAGTCAAGATTTTCTCTCCATATCAATAATACACAACTACACATATATGGATACAAACTTAAAAATTCTCTACAAGATGAATAAAAGCGACCAAATGAACAGGCTAGAAGAATTTTGAAATATATAAAAACCGCCACATTAAATTTGTACTTCAACAACAAAATTAATACTATGACGAACCAACTTTACGAACTAGTTTTGAAAAATACGTCATAATATATACGCCCATTTTCAAACAATATACTCTAGAGAAAAAAGTATAAAAAGGCATGTAAATTAAATTTATTTTCTAGAGAATAAAATATACTGATGATGGCAAGATCGTTGCCGAAATAATTATTTATAAATAAAAAATTTACGCAATTAATTTCACGATAAGGAATATTTTAAATAAAAATATTTTAATAATATTTTATTTTATTAATATTTTTCTGTATAAGTTTAAATATAAGGCCTTTATGCCATGCAGAGTCAAATGCCTTCTGGATACCCAAGAGGGCAATGACAAAGTATTTTCGTTTATCAGTTTGTTTTAATCGATTCATTAAATATATTATATTTGGATGTCATTTCTCTTTGTTTGTTGTAATGTTGTAAAAGTAGTTTTGAAAATTAATCCAAACATATTGTGATTGAACTGGATATTCTAATTGAAATAAGTAAAATACAATATAAAAGCAAATATTAATTGCTCGCAGAATAGAATAGAATTGATATCGTATTCCATCAAAATAAACTAATATTTGTTTTGGGTTCACGACACTGCCATTTATTAATAATCATGGTTGAATAGATTTGTTATTTGAAGTTGCAGGTTTTCTTCGACTTCCTCCACAATTGCACCAATAAGCATTAGACTTTTCTGTGAGTCTTTTACTGAAAAGTGCACATGCTTTTTTTTATTTTGAGAAGTTTTAACTTCTCTTATTGTGGGTGGTAACAGATAATGTAAAAGATGTATGATTATCGCGTGAAACCAATCTGCGAATGATTAAAAAAAACACGAGAAAAATAAATATTAAAGATAAAAACTGGTGATAAATATGAAATATTTTAATTATAATACTTAATATCGTTCACCAGCTCTCTGTCTGCAATAATATTTAAAAGCTTCCGATCCTCTTCATCTTTTATTTTTTCACGTAGAATGGGTATAATTTTACTAGGAAAATGGCCAAATTGCGATGCTATGGACGGAGCATTTTTATATGTTTTTTAAAATCTATTTCAACCTGAGTAAGTTAAATAATGAAGATTAAATCTATATTTTAATTTTGACAGTTTTAATTTTTACCAGTTTATAACCTAGTGGCCTTTGGTAGTGTGGCCATTTTAATAATATTTCCATGGTACTTAAAATGTTTCGAATCTCGTTGACTATTTATTTGACCACTAGTTATTTGCCAATGCGTTTCAACCTCTGTCCAACTACAGTTGTAATGTCCAAGCACATATCTGATTACGTATATAATTCTTCTAAATTTAAAATTCTTAATTTTTCCAATTCTTAATTAGGTTTCTTTATACTTTGATTTTGAAAATTTTTTTAAATTCTTAATCGGTTTCTTTAAACTTTGGTTTAATTGGATTTCTATCGTATTTTGCCCTACTGCAAATATCGCAATTATTAGTTATTTTATTTATTATAATTTTTATGTTTTTATTTTAAATTTTTAATTTTATCATTTCATATAATGCTACTATCCCTGGATGACCTTGTTCTTTGTGTTGAATAGATATAATTTTTATTAATTCGTCTTCTGATTCTATATCTTGTGCAATATGTGTGCATTTTAAAAATGTAATATTGGGGAATTCGTTTATTAATATTTGTTGAATTTTATAGAATTCATGATCTGACATTTGAGTATATATAGCAATTCTTCCGTTACTTAAAAATGATTTTAATTTATTAACTAATTGTTCTTCACTTAAATTAGGGGTTATATTTATTCTTCGATTACCTAAAGCTATCTCTACTTCTTGTGTATTATTCTCGGTAAAAATTATTTGAGTTTTGAATCCATTTACTATTGTATCTAGTATCGACATATTATCGTTTAAATTTTCTTCTTGTGAATGTTTGGTAGCTTGCATAGATAAATTATCTAAAATTTCTGTTTCATTTATATTAACTTGAAGTAATGAGTTTCTCCTTTCGTTTGACTGAAGCTTTCCTTTAATTTCATATGTGTTTATCCTATACTCAGAAAATCAGCTATTTTCTTTTCTTTTCCTTTTAAGTATTTTATTGTTATATTATATCAAAGCGATCCTAAATAAAGAAGCCGCAATGATTGACCTTTTAAATTTATCGAGCTTTTTTATGGGGTCTAGATTTTCATACACTCCATAAGAACTAATGTAAAATTGAAGATTTTTGGCTCAACTTTAATGAATGAAAATTACTGAAAACAAAAATTATTTTTATGTCAAAATATAAATCAAACATTTTCATATAACATATATGGAAATCAAATGAAAATACGAATTATTTTAATAGTTATGATAAAAATAAAAAGGGTTTGATTTATTCAATTTGTATACATGTATATGTTATAATTGGTTCTAAACGCCGTATAAAAATATATAAAACGAGATCAATGACGTATGAACTACGAAAAAGAAACACATACTTCAAATATTGAATAAGAGATGGCACTTGATAACTTTAATAATATAAATCGTATTTATTGATATTTTAAAGCATATTGTTAATGCGATAATACGAAGTACACAATTAAAATATCCATACATGTTAATGAAAGTGAATACTTCAAAAATTATTTAAATTTGTTTTATTTCCATTCAATTGTTATACTCGATGCAAGATGGCATCATAAAAGACAGCAGTTGTTAAACTCGATACAAGATGGCATCATAAAAGTCGTTACGATTTTTGACAGTGTGAATTTTTAAAACAATTTTAAGTATTTGAATTGTTTTTTTAATAAAATACATTTATTTAGACACAAACAGCATTTAACAACAAAACGGTAACTCTTCAGCTTCGTCCACAGATTAGTATTCAATGGTTTCAATTTTGTTTCATTAAATGAATTATCATGACTATGAGGACGATTCACCTCAGTTGGATATGAAGCATTCATGTATGGTTTTCTTCAACATATATATTAATTCATTGTGTTGTCTAAATTCTGTTTTAAGACATTGTCATGAGCACATTTAAACGTCAAATCGACTTTTTGGCTGAAAATAATTCTTAGCGACAATTTAACACTTGCATGACGGTCCGTTTAAAAATAAAGCGGAACCTAAAGCTTAGTTCGTCTACATACATTAAGACGCAATTCATATAAAAAAATATCATAAATTCATTCAAACATTTTCTATTTCTAATTTAAATTACCATGACGACTTTGTAAACTTTCCACTTCCATTTCCACATCATTTATATGTGATTTCGTTAAACAGATGCAGCTTCTGTGTCAATAAGTTCTGTTTTAATCTATTGCCATGTATACGTCAGACAAATTTTTTGGCCGAAAAAGTAATAAGAAGACAGTGGATTTTAAAACTTATTTTGATTCCAAAACATATATGAAGAAATCATTTGCACGAGAACAAAAATTCTTCCGAGATCTTCCATTTTTATATGGAAATAATAACTTCACATTGGCTGAAATTAAAATAATTGTTCAAAGTCCCACCTCCAAGCACATCAAAAGACATCTACGAAAGAACAATTACATTGGTGATCAAACAGAAATTCCTACACAGCATTTTTGGCCGAAAAACGAAATTTCCATTACACCGTATATTGAATTCAACAGTGGAAATTCAAAACATGACTTCCTCGACATATGTCAATATCATACAAGTTAGTAAATGATTTTAAACAGTCGATATCGTATCATGTCTCATGGACTCAAATGCGACCTAAATATTAATTATCATTGGAATTCGTCTAGACAATGATGAACTATCGAAGAACCGATGAAGAACGATCATTTTGTGTGGTTGAATTATATTTTGTGACAAGAACACTATTCCCTCACGATGCCGAAATCTTATTTTACGGCAGTTGCACAAAACACATTTTAAAACTTCAATAATCGCCCGTCGAGTCATACTAACTAAAAATTGATAATAACATCACAATATTGGCTAGTTTCATGTCCTTTTTCGAGAACTTCTAATGGAAGTGGTACGTCGTATTACTTTCCAATGTTTTCAACGTTCACTACTGCTCTAAGTCTAACGTCAACGACTTACATCGAGAAGATGAGTAAATTCTTCACATAATTGTAAACTGGAAACTTGTATAACCGACAACGGGACTCAATTTAAGAGTAAATATTTTAGTAATTTTTTCGTTGCCAAGGAGAACGAATATTAGCGTTGTCTTACCACAATATATCGCATGGGTAAGTAAGCTGAACGATTTGGTGAAACACTAAAAGAGAACAAAAACGATAAATATGTTGGGAACAAACAAGTAAATTCTAATCTAATTCCATGAATTAGTACAAATACACAACCAAAACACCAACAAACTAAATCACCGCAGCAGAATTATTTTAGACCCATCAATCCACACGGAACAGTTTGATTTAATTAGGAATAGTTAAACCTAGTGAACGATGATCTACATCAATGTAGATAACGAAGACGATCACGATCTTCAAGAGTAGTGATATTTCCACAATAATTCTAAAACCCAAAGATATAGTGGCACAAATCACATTCACATTTAACATATTTATCCACAGACCAACAATATTAATTATAATATAAATGTTTTATTATAATAAATAATTTATTATTGTCTACGGACGGGTATAACCTATAAACATTTTGTGAACAATTTTTGACGGCAAAAACCAAAACAAAAATAAAAAATTTTTTTTTTTACTTTTTCTTTGCTGTACGCTGTTCAATTTTTTAGTAATAAATATGAACTGTAGAGCGATTTTATTATTTTTTTTAATGACGTCACAACTTATTGATGTGTTAGTAAATATGGGGTATAAACTTTTTAAGTTCAATTTCGATGATTGCGGTTTCTTTATTTAGGATCGCTTTGATTATATTCTCCTAGTGATAATATCCTCCTTTAAAGTTTCGCATTTAAATCTTTACCTAAATATTTGGTATGTAACCATTTTAATGCCTGGTGATCTGTATTTAATTCTAATTATTTTCCGTAGATATAGGGTTTAAAATATTTAACTGACCATATAACGGCTAATAATTCTTTTTCTGTAGTGCTATAATTTATTTCATGACTATTTAATGTTCTACTTGCAAATGCTATTGGATGATTATCCTGAAGTAGTACTGATCCAAGTGCATATTGACTTGCATCTGTATTTAATACAAATGGTTTATTAAAATCTGGGTATTTAAGAATTGGGTGTGATGTCAATATTGCTTTTAATTGTTCAAAACTATGAGTATTAGATGAATCTAATTTATTCATTTTGACATCTTTTTTTAAATACTGAGTCATTGGTTTGGCTATTTGAGCATAATCCTTAATAAACTTCCTATAATAACCTGTAATTCCTGAAAATCACTTTATTTGTTTTTGTGTTTCAGGTAGTTTTAATTTGGAAATATCATCTATTTTTTTTAAATAAGCTTTAATACCATCCCTAGTTAAAAGATGACCTAAATATTCTGTTTCTTTGCGAAAGAAATTACATTTATTTATTTTAAATTAGCTTTTCTAAGTTTGTTAAAACTTTTACTTATTTTCACTATATGTTCTTGTAAAGATGAATTAAATATTAATATGTCATCGAGATATACTACACATATTCTATTTATGTGGTCTCTAAGAATAGAATTCATTAATCTTTGAAAAGTGGCATTTGCATTTTTTAATCCAAATGGCATCCTGTTATATTGATAGTGTCCATATGGAGTAGAGAAAGCTGTCTTCTTTTGATCTTCATGTTTTACTAAAATCTGATGAAAACCTTTAGCTAAATCTAAAGTATTGGGCTCTTCCCAACTTGTCTAAGATATTTTCAATATTTGGAATCGGGAACTTATCATCTATAGTTCGTTCATTTAACTTTCTATAATCTATTACAATCCTCCATTTTTTCTCATTAGAATTATCAATTTTCTTTGGTGCAATCCACAAAGGTGAATTGAATGGTGAATTTTATTCTGTTATTATATTTTGTTTCAACATATCTTCAATTTGCTTTTCTATTTCCTTTTCATGTATTTGGGGATATCGATAAATTTTACACTAAAAAGGATTTTTGTTTTTTAATTTTATCTCATGATTAATTTCATGAGTGAAAGTCAAATTATCGCCTTCTATAAAAAACAAATCTATTGCCTACTAACAACTGTTTTAAATGATTTTTTTCTTCTATATTCAAATGTTCTTTGTTTATTTTATTGAATATCTCCTCTTTTGAATTACTTATTGGTTCAATGTGATTTACTTTGGTAAATTAATGTGGATGTTGAACTGTTTCAAAATGGATTATATTTAAATTAAATATCTTTAGATATTCATTATTTTTGGTTTTATTAAACTAGTATCAGAACCAGTATCTATTAAGCAATTAATAGATTTATTTTCAGACGTAAGTTTTACTATGGTAAATTGATTGGTAGAGCAAGGTAGTTCTGTAAAATTTACCTCCTGATTAATTTCTGGTTGATTTGTTATATTATCAACTTCCATTGGTTCCGTTTGTCTCTGACTGTTATATTTATTTCTGTATTGTATACTTCTATTGTTGTCAAACTGTCTTCGGTACTGTCCCGTATAATTATTTTTATTATAGTGATTTAATGAATTTTGTGAATAATCGTTCTTTTTATAATTATTTTTGTAATTATTATTAACGTAATTATTTTTATTCATATGATGTTTATTATTATTTAAATTTTGATCTTTAGAATATTCATTTTTCTTAAAATTATTGTGATTTTAATTTTTAAAGATTGTTATTTTTTAAAGATTGTAATTTTTAAAGATAATTGTTGTTATTCAATTTTGTTGTCTTAGCGCCGACACTATTTCCACATTTTCTAAATTTTGTGACATACCAAGAATTTTAACTCTTGGGTTACGCTCCATTGGAAGTTTCACATCATATTCAGCACCCATCTTTTCTGTAATAATCGTTTTTAGCTTTTCCTTGTCATCATTCGTATCGTACTGTAGGATAATTCCTCCATTGGAAATGTTTCTGCAGCCCATTACTGGCATGCTTTTAGGGTCGATTTTCATTGATAATTCATCTCTAGTTTTCTTGTTTTCTTGAGGTTGCTTCAGTTGTAGTAAAACCAACTTAGTTGGATTAGTTTTAACTAGTGCTGCAAACGATGTAGGTTGATCCACAGGCTTCTGGATATATATATATATATATATATATATATATATATATATATATATATATATATATATATAAATATATGTATATACATATATATATATATATATATATATATATATATATATATATATATATATATATATATATGAATATATATATATATATATATATATATATATATTTTTATATATATATATATATATATATATATATATATATATATATATATATATATATCTAACAGGTTTCTGTTTTTGATGGTATCGTGCTCAATTGCTGTCATGTTCTGGATTGGTTTCATCTTGCGTTCTATCTGAATACTATGTATGGCTCCTTGTATTTCTTCGTTTTCTGTTTTTATTTCGAAAGCCTGGAATATTTCGCTGTTAATCGTAGCTGTGCAATTTTCGATTGTTATTAGAAGGTTTCCCGTCACGTTCCTATCGTCCGGGCCACAATCAGTAGACAGTTTGACGTTCTTGCCATTGTTAATTAGTATTTTACCCTCAGAGAACCATCGTATTGCCGTGTTTGTCTCTGATGTAACGTTACAGTTGCTCTGTTTTCCCATAACTAGAGGCTGTATGCATTGGTCTTTGAATTCTTTTATGTCCGAGTATCTTTGGACATAATTGTCGTAATTTGTAGTAATGAATAATTTCTGCTTATTTTTAATGATGTATTGAGGGTAGTTATCTATAATGGTGTTGTTGACAACTAGTGGAGTAATCCTTATTGTTGTTGATGTTTCGTTTTCCAATTTTGGTACCTCTAATATGTAGAGAAGTGTTTCATTACATATAGCGATTTTGGGCTTGACAAATTTAAGTCCTTCATCCGGAACTGTTATATTTACACCTTGTTCTGTCAAAAGGTTTTTCAGGCCGATGATTTCTTTTAACGAAAGTACTTTATTGCTTGGTAATGCTATTTTTGTTCTCACGATTGCGTTTTGTATGTCTTCTATAATTTTGTTAATGGTATCGATGTGTATAATTGCCGTCATGACCTCTAGTTCGTTAAGGACAATTTTGTTGGCGACTGCCGTGTTGGTTAAAACTTCGTTTATGTTGTTTGTTAAAAGTTCAATTCTGTTGTTGATTTGTTCATTGACTTGGTATTGCTGGTTGTTCTCGTTTATTAGTCCATCCAATGTGGCGTTGATTATTCTTAAATCGTCCGCATCTAGGCTCCCTGCCAACCATTTCTATCTTGATCCTAATGCGTACCATCTTCTTTGCCTGAGTCGTTTTGGTGGTTTTTTTTGAAGTAGGTTGTTCTGTAAACTTTTACATTTTTCTTTGACTATAGTATAAAGTTCTAACTTATCTTTATCTAATTTATCTACTACATTTTTCATAATTAATTCTATGGTAAATTCTAGATTGGTTATATTTATTGGGTGGATAATTCTAATGATTCCTGTTTGAATCCTACATTCATTTATTTTTTGTATTAATATTGGATCTTCATTTAAGTTTTTGATCTCTAATCTTTGAGCATTAATATGATTGAAAAAAATTAAAATTATTGAATATGGTATAATAAACATTTCTGAAATGACAAAAAAAATTACAATTAATATTTTTTTAATCTTTTGATTTTGTTTTTATTTCTCTTAATGTCTTTGTTTATTATGAATGTCCTAAGTCCGATATTTCTTGCGCTAACTTTAATTCCCCTTGGTTTCGTTTTTGACCTTATATTGGGTTTCAAAAACACTACTTGATTTTCCGTTAATTCCGGGAGTTCCTCTTTATTGTTATTTTCTTTTAGCATCCTGCTTACCGATTTTTCCAAATTTCTACTGATCTCATTGAATATTAAGTTTGCCTTTTCTACTATTTCGCCGGGGTTCGTGGTATTGTTCTGATTAAAAATAATTTCATTCGGTGTGAAACCGGTTGCCGAATGAACTGAATTATTATAAAGTGCTACTGACAACTCTATAATCTCCGTTGTAATGGTGTCTGGGAATTTATTTTTGTTCAGGTTAAATATTTCGATTATGGTAATGTGGGTTCTTTCAACTTGACCGTTGGATTCTGACGACGATGCGTATTCTATTTTTATATTGAGTTTACTTAGAAATTCATGAAATTGGATCGAATTAAAGGTTGTTTCATGATCTGAAACTATGCTATTGGGTATTCTGAAGGATGTGAAATATCTTGTTATCGCGTTTTTAACGTCGATTAAATTTTTCGATTCGAGTCTAATCATCTTAAGGTGTTTTGAAAAGGCGTCGACGACTGACAGATAGCTTGATTTATCGATGCTGAATATATCGATGTGTACCCGCTCTAGTGGTTTACTGGTGTTCAGTCTTTACGTCTTTTTTACGTTATAGGGTTTTCTGTCATATTTATGTGTATTGCAAACTATGCAGGAATTTGTGTAACTTTTAACTTTTTTGTTATATTGGGAAAGAAATATGATCGCCGAATTTGACTTTCGACCTCTTTAATACCTCTATGGGCCCTGTCGTGCTCTTTCATAACTATTATGTCTTGACGTTTTTCACTCGTTACGTCCTTTACCATCATTGTTACAAGGACGAAGTGGCCCTTTTGGGAGAAATTTTCCCTGAACGCTTCTTGAATCTTCTGAAAAAGATTTTCTGGTGCCAAGATTGCTGACTGTTTGCCATTATGAAAATTTTTTAGATGTTTTGTAATTTCGCTTTTTTCAAAAGATTCTTTTACAATAGTGGTTCGTTTGAAATTGGGAAACATTTCTTCGTTTATTATCGTGTCGATTTTTGATAATCTAAAAATTATCTGGTTTCGGTAATAATTTATTGGGCGATTGGCGAAGTGTATGTTATAATCGTTAGAGGTGTCAGTCGAGTGTATTGTTTCCGATTCGCTTGGAGTTTGCCTTACGATTGAATCGTTGTCTGAATCATTAATCCTGTAGATAGTTTACTTCCCCTGATTCCGTCTTTGGCATTCTGCTGAGGGCATCAGCAACTACGTTTGTTTTCCCTTGTTTGTAAACGACGTCATAATCGAAGTTTTCAAGTTCTAAACGCCATCTTAATATTTTTGATTTTTTTTCTGAAGTTTTGATGAACGTCAAGGGTTTGTGGTCTGTGAGAAGTGTAAACTTGTTACCGTACAGATAAGGTTTGTATTTTTTACGGTCCAAATTATGGCTAAAGCTTCTCTTTCGTTTGTCGCGTATTTCGTTTCGGTAGTGTTTAATGTCCTAGACGAAAAAGCGATTGGTCTTTCCACATTGTCTTGTATCTGGGAAAGGACAGCACCTAGTGTAAAATCTGATGCGTCTGTCGTTAGAATGAAGGGTTTTGAAAAGTCTGGGTAGGCTAGAATTTGATCAGTGGATATAATTTTCTTTACTGTTTCGAAAGCCTTATTATATTCTGGATCTTTGATGTTAATAGCCATTCCTTTTTTTAGAAATTTGGTCATTGGCTTTGTTATTTGGGAATAGTCTTTGATAAAGCGACGATAATAGCTAGATTTTCTAGATTGCAACCTACAATGATAATGTCATCGAGGTATACGTAGCAAATTTTACCGATTAGTCCGTTAAGGACATTGTTCATAGCTCGTTGAAACGTAGCTGGACCATTTTTGAGCCCGAACGGCATTCGAGTAAACTCAAAGTGTCCTTCTTCAGTCGAGAGCTTTTATCCATAGGGATTTGATGGAATCCTGACTTTAGGTCTAGCGTAGTAAAATAAGTGGATTTTCCCAGGTTGTCTAAAATTTCCTCTATTTGCGGTATCGGAAATTTATCATCGATCGTCTTGTCATTTAGTTTCCGGTAGTCAATAACTACCCTAATTTTGCGTGTACCTGAAGCATCGGGTTTTTTGGTACCACCCAAATGGGTGATGAATAGGGGCTACTAGAGTTTCTAGTGATCCCGCTATTCAACATCTCCTGTATGTGGTCCTCCACGTCACTTTTAAAGTGGTGAGAATACCTGTATGTCTTTGTATAGACAGGAGTTTCGTCTTTGGTCAGTATCTTATGCTTATGATGAACCGAAGACAACCGAATTCTAAAATTTTTTCCTGGAAAACAGCAAGGAATAATATGGTAAGTAAATAATAACAGCCAACCACTAACACTCTGGCACGGGTGGTACCGGGTCTACCAACCGTCTCGCAAGAGGCGGGAAGACAGTCGAGCATTACTGCTCCGTCTTCCCTTCTGTTGGTAACGTGGTACCATCTAACCCCTCTTACTAACAATTGGGTTTTTTTTTTGCTGGTTATTTTTTTTAAAGATGGTGCGGCCCTAAGCACACCATCTAACTACGGGGAATAACACCCCAAACCTTCGCATACGGAGGTATACGGACCACGATTTTCGAACCTTCTCACAATCTTATTCAGGCAGATGTCACACACATCTAGCCTCTGATCCCCCTCCATTATTGCGGTTCTCTAGGTCTCTAGAGACGGATCTCGAAAACCCCGACCGCTTCCTCTACCGATCTGAGCTGCGGGAATCTATGCCGCACGAGATCCAATGTTTCTAGAGGCAATTGTTGAAACCGGGTCTGCCAGGCGTAAGCACAGGCTAACCCGTTTCAAATGGCGCCCAAACAACGGAACTAACTGTCACCTAGTCTCACAAACTAAATATTGTGCGTCCATTTTTCAAATGGCGCCCAAACAACGGGACCGACAAACATCCGTTTCAAATGGCGCTCAAATAAGGCGTATTACCACCTAGTCTTGAAAAATACAATTTGTGCGTCCATTTTTCAAATGGCGCCCAAACAAGGCTTTTACCATCTAGTCTCAAAAACTTCTTTAGTTAATTTGCGTTCACTTTGAAAGTGATGCGCACAAAACCAAGGGACTGTCGATAACAGTTGGGTTTTAATTAAAGTGTCCGTAGTACAAACTACGACATGAAATTTCTTGTATCTTACAGGTACTACTGTTTTCGTACAGGTAGTACCACAGTTTTTCCATATGACCACCAGCAAGGGTGAATGTCGCGATCCCTGTGTTAATGTGCACTATCCCTTTCTTGCCGAAGAAAATTTCGGGAGTATAAAGGGCTGCACATTACCAGGCAATCGGGTCATTCCGTATCCTGGTGCGTATGGTAGAACAATCGCCCCCTATTTTCATTCAAGAATTAGAAAATATGAATTTCCAATAGACAACGTTTAGTTAAGTTTGCGATTTTCCACCTTGCCATTTAATTAAAAATTCACATCTCTCGGGATGAGGTCGTTTTAGTTCCTCTTAATATATTTACGTCCAGGGTACAACCCATTGACTCCAAGCTTGAACATAAGCTAAATGTGGTTATGTGCTACGTTGTGGAAATTCTTAACGATAACCGGCGTGTTATCGTTCCTACTGAAAAATAACCGGCTGTTGAAAGACTCAACAGTATTTTGGTTAGCATGACAATTTTCCTGTCACTCTCATAGTCGTGGTCCTCCGAGGTAGGAGTAGAATACCAACTGTCGTCAAGAGGACAGTAGTGTTGTTCATGATCAGTGGGTGAAATCAATGAACTTAGTTAAATTACTTATAATAGCAATGTGTATCACTCATGTAGTTTTACTGAGTTATGAAAACCATTGCAAAATTGTAGATGATTTAACAAGTTCATTCCAAATTTTAATAATTTAATCCAACTTCTTTCTCTATATTTTTGATCTAGTTCGTATATATACGAGTATGCAAGGATGAAGGTAAAAGGACCCGTAGTTGCTTACAATAAATAATTTATTAGGTATAGAACAAAAAGGTTTCATTTCGATGAAGATTAGTAATTTTAATCGTACGCGTTTAACAAAAAAAACCAATCACAGCGCATTACATTTGTTTGGTCATATACGATATTGGCTTCAAAAATGTGTGCAAAACTTACTTTATAAGTTTATTTTGATCTAATAATTTAACCAGACAACGAAAATCTGCAACGATTTTTATATGAAATTTGTTATATTGGATCAGTCTGCATTCCTAAGTGAATGAAAAGAAAATTTTTACAGACGACGCGACGCGACACGCAGAAAAGAAGACGGACTAATTTACCACACCAACAAATGGTTGTGGAATTATAAAATAATGATTCAAAACGAAATTAATATATTTAAACAGATCGAATTGGACAAATTTTAATCAAATATATAAATATTGAATTTTTCAAGTTTTGGACATTATCACATACGTAGAACAATCAAGTTTCATTGCCAACATACACTTCTTAAACATGATTTCATACAAGTTATATTATTGTCATTATTTTTTTGTAAAATCACAATTTTATGAATTGCGGTGTTTTTTGAACTGTCAGCAATATTGAAATAAAAATAACAGAAAATGGCAGGGAGTGAGAAAAAGAATAGGAAGTGAGGTTAACCCAATTCAACACTATTTACTATTTACAAAGAAAAGTAGAGAATAGTAGTCCGTATTGTGAGGAATTGAGTTGGCGCCACGCCAACATTTAAGAAAGGTTGGGTTTTCATAAAAATTAGATAAGTAGAAATAGTTTCAGAATTAATGTAAAATAGGCTAGAGTTAATAGTAGTCTAAAATAAAATTAGAGATACATACAATAGATGAGGAATTGAAAGTGCGATGTTTGGAAAATTGTGGGAAACAATAGTCCGTGATGGAAATATCATGAATCCCGACTATGGAAGCGATCCGAAATATGAGAAACGTCACAATTACTGTAGGGTGGAAGATGCACGTTGAAACTGAACTATAGTGTTGACATATTGAGATCGGTGGACGGCAGACGATTATAATAGTAAACGCGTCGAACTGGAAAATTATAAATTCCCGAAATACATTCAGTTAATTCAACCATATTGGACGAGCAATGATGTAAAAAAATGGACTAAACTTTCTTGTGATGCGACTTAGTATATGAGACGTGAACTTTTATCCCGTCGAACGATACAATACACGGGGTTGTTCAAAAAGTGTGGAGACATGCACAAGAAATGGTCAATTCAGAATGAGTACAATCTGAAAAACAATTCTTTTGCGGCATACCGAACTTGATGAAAGTTTAATTGCGCAATCGTTTGAAGACATATTATCTTATAACGAGAGGATTACACTTGAAAAAACCTTCAACGCAGGATATGTTGCGCAAAGATTTGAATTTGGTCATTACACAACTGATGAGAAAACTCTACGGAAAGTATTTGAACCAAATTAAAAATGGGGCAATAGAGTATTCATTTAACAATGAGCACAATGAATTATTATTGGATTTGTTTATATAATGGCGACAAGCATAAGGCACCTACTGATGTATGGCCTGAAAGAAATATTAGAAGATGAATATGAACCACCTTCCTTACAAGCTACCAGTGAAATCCTATTATCATCAAAGTTGTTGGTATCATCCAAAAGACGGTTATCTTCCAAGGAGTAAATTTTAAGATAAGCTTAAAGGAGAATAGTACCAAAATGTAAACTTCTCATGACGAAAATATTACGATTATCAACGAGCTTAGCAAGAAGACAACTGATCGGCAAATTCAATGCGGAAATTAAAAATTTGAATTCAAAAACTAAATCGACGTAAACAGCAAGCTAACCGAAACTACGAGGCCAGGTGCAAGTATCAATGTGGCAGGCTTGGGATGGAAGAAAAAGGATTAACTTGCGATCGAAGAATTTTGAATGAACAAAAACACGAGCAGGCAAAAGCTGAAGAAACATAAGCTACACTTGCAGCGTTGAAGAATAATATTTTCAAAATGTGTCGAGGCGGCATCACTTGATGACAAAGTGGAAATGACAAATCACGACAAATAAGCAATCACAACATATAATGCAACAACTTGAGATAACGAATAAATAATTCTGAGTTCATTTATTCTATTAAATCCAGTTAATAACATAACGTCTACGCTTAAGGCGCATTTAGTTGGTATTCAGCGTGAAAGTAATTTGGCTTCTATCGAAGAAACCAAAACAGACGAAACAAAGAAGCACGAAACAACACTTAATCGAATCCTACAGAAGAAACACAAAATTCATCCAACAATTAAATCTAGTCGAAGGAATAAACTTACCATCAGTTTTCACACCAAGATATAATCCTTCAACGAATCACCACGAACGATAAAAGAAGACTATTTCACCAGTTTCAGGATCAAGAACCAAACAGAAAGAATATCACCTTTAAAGTCAACAATGAAGTTGCGCATAGATAAATGTAACATTAACAGTAAATTATAACTAAGATTAGACATAATAATAATAATTGTAATAGATATAATAATAGAAAAATAAAATTGTAAAAACTTATCAAAGACCGAAACCAAGACTTTATATTCAAGAGTTCTATTGTAAAAATGTTTTTTTTGGTTTTTCTATGTAAATTGATAAAATAAATAGTAAATACTTATATATAAAAAAAAAATGATAAACCAAAATAATAAAATTAAATAAATATAGTAAAGATAAGATAAGGATTAATTAAGTTTGTTAAATATACTAGTATTAAGGACAAGATATGTACTGCCCGGCTTTGTTCTCAGGGTGTGGGACGTCCGCCACGTTGGGTCACTAATAAACTGAACTACTCACAAATCTTCTCCAACAGAGTATGAGATCTCTTTTTATCTCAGGGATTGGGTTTTCCCCACGCTGTAACGGGCATATGTCACTACCCGTTGTAGCCCATTCCATACCTTTAATCGTATAATCCATGGAAATACGATTCTTACAAATTCAATGTCGTTCATTGAACCGCTACACTGTTCGCATTTTTCTTAAGTAGAACATTGTGTAATGGTTTCAATGAACGAGAATATGTGGTGGCATACGACACCAATTCTAAAGTATGTTCGCACATTATTGCATAACGTTCCATTTACATATTCATTTATGTAAACTTGCAAAATTTATGTAATTTCAATAAGCGAAAGATATGTGACACCGATTCAATAACACAAATTCAAAACTAATGTAGGTTAAATTTGCGGAATTGAATTGGTGTCAAAAATATCAAAACACTGTAATGGGCGGTGTTTATACCAAAATTATCAACAATTAGGTGAGCGAAGAAACTTCCGTATTTTTCTTCAATTTTTTTTCCCTCTCGCTCAACTGATTAATTTTGGATAAATACCACGCGAAATTTGAGTAGAGGGTCAGTCGGGGATACAGGTGACGGAGATGAATTCGAGTGTGAGGCTCGGTCCCCAATTAGGGTGACGGACCGAGGGGGTCAGTCGGGGATACAGGTGACGGAGACGACCTCGAGTGTGAGGCTCGGTCCCCAATTAGGGTGACGGACCGAGGAGGTCAGTCGGGGGATACAAGTCAGTTGGGGATTCGAAGTTGATAGACAGAAGCGGCGTTGGCATCCGAAGGACAGAGAGGGCCAATTCAACACTAGTCACAAAGAAAAAAGTAGGAAGAATAAATACAACCGAAGACAACCGAATTCTAAAATTTTTTCCTGGAAAACAGCAAGCAGTACCGGGTCTACCAACCGTCTATATATATAATATATATATATATATATATATATATATATATATATATATATATATATATATATATATATATATATATATATATATATATATATATATATATATATATATATATATATATAATTAAGTTAACGAAACAAGGTTTCGGAGAGTTAAAAATTTAATTTTTATTGCAAAACATTACGATTCACTTCTTCATGTATTTTTACTCTGAATCTAAGCTAACAATTTTCTGTTTTTATATGAAAATAAATGTTAAACTAAGCATTATAAAATTTTATATAAAAATAATGTTAAAAAAGTATCGAATGAAATTAGACGCGTCGTAAGCAAAACTAATATCACGCGAAGTGAAACTTGTTGATATGAAGTTTGTTGACTTAAGATCGTGTGTTGTTGGTATTCATCATTTTGCTGATTCGATGTTGAACTCGTGTTAACTCTTCCCCTCTTAAATATCCATGTCCCATGGATGTTAACTAAAAATTCAGATGGATGGGTTGAGCTCCAAGTGGTACTGGGTTGGTAGTTGATTCGTTTGGAAGCATGATCGTCTTGTTTCTTTTATATCGTAACCGTAGTATGAAGATTATAAGAAGAAGAATAACGGCTGTTGTAATTCTAATGTCATTTAAGTTGCCAATTTGATGATTTCTGGTCAATTTTTGCAGCTTTGCTATATTCCGAATGTGTGAGCTATGTAGGTATTCCAGGTTTAATTTTATTCCTTGTTCGGTGATGTTGGTTTGTAAAATTGCTGGTAGTATTTGGTAGGTTTTGATTTCCTTGTTTGTGAAAATCCAATCAACGAAAATTATTTCAAAGGTTCAACGAAAATTATTTCAACGATTTCATTCTGTTATTGAACCAAGAAATTTCCCTTCAGATGTTTACTCGAATTGTTGTAGGTTAGAGACCCATTGAAAATACTTAAAAAAATAGTGTTCTCATTTATAGGCTCGATAACTTCATTCTCGTTGAAGAAAAATTCGCATAATGCGATGGTTCCCTTTTATTTCTTGTAGATGAACAGGTTCGCATTTAGTAATTTGTCTTTTATCGAGACACTTATTTAATATGCCGAACATTATATTTTGGTTTATTAAGATTTCGTGATGTTCTAGATGAATCTCTTTGTTATCCTTAATTGTTGACCTTATCTGGATGTGGTAGAAATCTTCTTTGCTTGTTTTTGGCAATGATATTATGTAAAGGATCGTTAAATTCCTTATTAACATGGCTGGCTCTGCATACTCTATGGCTTCTATAACGTTTGTGTAAGGCAATGTTGCTATTTCGGTTACTAAGCGGTTGATTTCTTCTTTGTCCAGCAGGTTTGAATTTATTATTTCCCCTTTCGCCAGTTGTACTGCTCGCACGATTTCTTTCACTTCATCTTTCACTAATAGGAGCCGGTTAAACATGGTTTGTTGAAAGACCTCATTAGTTTTTCCCTCCAATTGCAACTGAATCCTGTTATGTTGATTTAAAATTTGCTGCATTTTTTGTGTAAGAGCTGTATTGATCTTATATTGCTCGTTGTTATTTTCGATAATTCGATCTTGGCTCCTGAGAATTTCATCCCAATCAGTAGCGTCGGGTGAACCTGCAACCCACTTCCAGGCAGAACCTATCCAATTTATTGAACGTTTGGTCCTTTTAGGTTGACCTTTAAGTTCTTGTAAGAGTTTTTTAATTTCGTTGATTTGGTATTCAAGCTGTGGTTTTAATATGCTTGATGAATCAACTTGCTGGGTTTCTGATCGTATTGCGTCTAAGATATCTTCGTAGTTGTTGAGATCGATACTATAAACTATCTTGAATGTTCCACTCATTATTTTGCCGTTGCCTCGTTTGATCGACACAATTGGGGTGTTGCACTCATAGATATTTAGTGTTGTAGTTATTGTCCAAAGACAGCAGGATAAGATTATTCTTTTTAACATAGTTTTGAATCAGAAAATTAGCGTTTCTTCGGATTGCGCGGTTCTATAGATTAGCGTTTCTTATAGATTTGCGTTAAAATATAAATGCGGTTTTGTGGATTAGTGTTTCCACAGATTTGCGTTTTTATATTTTTTTTTGTTTATGGATGAAAACGTATTATTCCCGTTTAGCTGTAATCGTTGATAGTTGAATACGGCCTACTTGTGGTACGTTGATTCTTCACTAAAAAAATGCGGTTCTGTGGATTAGCGTTTCCACAGATTTGCGTTTTTTTTGTAAGTGTTTTTATGGATGAAAACGTATTATTCTCGTTTAGCTGTTATCGTTGATAGTTGAAAACGGCCTACTTGTGGTGCGTTGATTCTTCACTATTAAGACTTTACGTCGAGTTAAATCTGAAGATTAGAATTTCTTCAGGTGTTTTTAAAGTGTACTCCGGGTGTTGTACACTTGGGACCTGTTAGTTGCTATTGGATGATTAGTGTTTCTCTCTTTTAGCCGTTAGCGTTGACAGTTGCAAATAGCCTACTCGTAGCACTATGATCACTCACTGTTGCTCGTAAACGATGTAGTTAATTTCGATTAGCACTATGTTCTTATGTAAATAATGCAGAATCACTTTGTTTCCATGTGTAAAGTGTTAATATCGATTGGTACTATGTTCTGATGTGTATAATACCGAAACACTTTGTTCCCATGTGTAAAGTGTTATTTTAAGAGTTCGTTGCACTATTTAACTTTTTTTTCCTCAGCACTATGTTCTCATGTGTATAATGCAGAAACACTTTGTTCCCATGTGAAAAGTGTTATAAAGTTCGAAGCACTCAGAATCACTTAGTTTTTAACTACACTGTTTAATTTAACTAGTCCCTGTTTCGGCGCCAGTTAACGAAACAAGAATTCGGAGAGTTAAAAATTTAATTTTTATTGCAAAAAATTACTATTCACTTTACGCGTCGTAAGTAAAACTAATATCACGCGAAGTGAAACTTGCTGATATGAAGTTTGTTGACTTAAGATCGTGTGTTGTTGGTATTCATCATTTTGCTGATTCGATG
>OZ010737.1:110765303-110912803 GCA_963932295.1 Tipula lateralis
TAATAATTTCTTTGAGTGTTAGTATTTTATTACTTGGAAGTTCCAGTTTTGTTTTGACAGTTCCTGAATATCCTCAAGTATCGTATAAGTCATGTCCAAGTTAATATTCATTTCGATTTCTGTTAAGATGATTTTATAGACTATGGAGGTGTTCGTCATTGCCCTGTTCACTGTATCTGTGATAAGCTGAATTCGATTATTAATTTGTTGGTGTTTTTGATCTGGTTATTTTCGTTTATTAAGTCGTTCATTGTTCTGTTGATCAACCGTAAATCTTGAGCGTCCGGGTTACCCGCAAGTCATTTCCACGCTGAGCCCAACTCGTCCCAACGCTTGTGTCGTTTGCTTTGAACTGGCTTTATTTGATAAAAATTACTGATCAGTTTTTTATATTTTTGATCTATTATATTATACAAATCTAATTTATCATTTAATTAAGTTGTAACAATTTTACTAAGTGATTCTACAGCTAATTCTAAGTTATTTAAGTTAATCGGATGTACAATTTTTATACTTCCTGTCTGAATTTTAAATGGTTTTAATTTTATCAATAAAATAGGATCTTCATGTAGATTCTTAATTTCTAATTTTTGTGTGTCAACCAGATGAGTTAAACTGATTACTAATACTATTATCAAAATTTTCTTAAACATTTTAAAAATTGAAATTTATTAAAAAATTTGGAATTTATTTATTACGATACTGATTTATGTATTTTTATTTTTAGTATTATGTATTTAATAAAATAAAATTTTTGTAAAATTTTGATCTTCCGAAAAAAAATTAAGAAATTTATAATTATAACAGTTTAATTCTCTTAATTTTGTTCTTGTTTCTTTTTATTTTTCTTTGTGTCTCGAATGTCCTAAAGGCTACGTTTGTTATGTTATGCTTAACTCCTCTCGGTTGCATTTTAGAACGAATATTGGGTTTAAGGTACACCACCTGGTTTTCTACCAGTGTTGGTGGTTCTTCTTTTCTGATGTTTTGTTTTTCCATTCTATGAATGGTTTCTTCTAGTTTAAGATTTACATTGTTAAATAACTCATTCGCTTTTCTTTGGATTTCATTTGAATTAACCATGTTATTTTGGTTAAAAATAATTTCGTTTGGCGTGAAGCCAGTAGCTGAATGAACTGTATTGTTATAAAGTGCAACGGACAGTTCTACGCTAGTTTGGACACGAGGATATGGGAATTTATTTTTTTTAGGATTAAAGATTTCAATAATTGTCGAATGAGTTTTTTCTATTTGCCCGTTTGACTCGGACGAAGAGGCGTATTCCAATTTAACGTTAAGTTTTCTTAGATACTCTTTAAATTGGAGGGATTGAAAGGTTGTTTCATGATCTGAAATAATTGTGTTGGGTATCCCAAACATTGTGAAGTACTTGGTTAGTGCGTTAGTAGTATCAATTAGGTTTTTAGTGTTCATTTTGATCATTTGGAGGTGTTTTGAGAAGGAATCTATTATGGAAAGGAAATTGGTATGGCTAATATTAAATATGTCGATGTGGACTCTCTCTAGTGGCTTTTTCGTGCAAAGCCTAGGAGAGATTTTTATATTGTACGGTTTCCGTTCGTACTTATGTGTATTGCATGTGTTGCATGCATTTATTACGCTCCTTACCATTTGCCCATATTTGGAAAAAAAGTAAGCACGTTTAATTTGTCTCTCCACTTCTTGAACTCCTCTATGTGCTCTCTCATGTTCTTTACTGACAATAGCACTTTGTCTATCTTCGTTGGTTACATCTTCGACCATCTTAGTGACGAAGACGAAGTAGCCGTTTTGGGAAAAATTTTCTCGAAAGCTATCTTGTATTGTCCCGTCTAACGGTTCTGGGGCTAGTATTGCTGTTTGCTTCCCATTGTGAATTTTTTTTTGGTAGTGCGTAATATCTGCCCTTGAAAAATTTTCTTTTACATTTATGATTCTTTTATAGTTCGGGAATACTTCCTCTGAGATAATGGTATCGACGGTACTGGAGAGCTTAAATATTATTTGATTCCGATAGTTTTTTTTGGACCATCGACGAAGTGTAAAAAATAATCGGCTGAAGTATTAGCTGAATGGATTGTGTTCGTCTCACTGTCGGTTTGTTGTTCTATTGGGATATCTACCGTATCACGTGAAGTGTTTACAAATAGTTCATTATAATTAATTTCTTCTGTTGTGAGCAACTTACTTAGTGCGTCTGCAACCACATTGGCTTTTCCCTCTTTGTATACCACGTCATAATCGTAATCTTCTAACTCTAATCTCCATCTTAGTATTTTTGAGTTTTTTTCAGATGATTTTATGAACGTGAGTGGCTTGTGATCTGTCATCAAAGTAAATTTGTTACCGTACAGGTAAGGCCGGTATTTCTTCACGGCTCAAGGTTAAACTGTGATAACCTTTGCAATACTGTGTCAAGGTGCTTTATATGGGTGTCCAAATTTTCACCCACTAATGTCATCTAAGTATACGTGACATACTACCAATGAGTCCATGTTAGACGTTATTCATGGCACGTTGGAAGGTCGCGGGTGCATTCTTTAAACCGAATGGCATTCGGCTAAATTCAAAATGCCATCCATTGGTATCTGGTGGAACCCAGATTTCGAATCGAGGGTAGTAAAATATTCTGATTTTCCCAGATTGTCTAGTATTTCCTCAATCTGCGGAATGAGAAATTTGTCGTTTATCGTTTTTTCGTTTCATTTCCGATAGTCGATAATGACTCTTAGTTTACGTATGCCAGATGCATCCTCTTTTTTGAGCACCACCCAGATAGGTGAGGAATACGGGCTTTTCGAGTTTTTAACTATGCCGCTATCCAGCATTTCTTGTATCTGATTTTCGACGTCAGTTTTGAATTTGTGAGGATATCTATAGGTTTTGGTGTAGATTGGATTTTCATCCACGGTTTGATTTTATGCTTAATGATTGATGTTGCGGACAGTTTTTCGTCTAAGCGTAACAAAACAGCTTGATTTTTGTGGATTAAATTAATAAGAGTTGTCGTTTCTATATCGCTCAAGTGATCTGTTCTTAGTAATTTTTTGATTGTCTCTTTATTAATGCATGAATTGCCAAAGACAGGTATTGGGTTTAGTGTTTCAAAATTATTGCATTTTAATTTTAATTTAGGTAGATATTTTGGAGGTTCTGGCTCATTGGTCAGAATGTTAACGGCTGTTTTGTTTTGACTTGCTCTATATAGACCTAGTTTGATTATTATGTTCTCATTCAGTTTATTGAAGTCTGAAACTAGTCAATCACCGTTCTGTTTGGGTCGAATGTGACTGTGTGGTTGTAAAAACTATTGTTAGGGTAATATTTGTAGAAATTGAACGTTTTATCTTTGAACGAAATCGTACTCGTTTCATAATTGATTTTCGCATTTGTTTCTGCCATATATTCAGAGCCTAGAATCCATTCAAAGAAGTTGTGAAATCTCAGTTCATAAAAAGTTTGTTTTGACATTCCTTTTTTTCCAAAAAAAATTTGTTATTTTTTTGCACCTATCTTGTAGTATGCAATGGCAAACGTGCATCGTGGTATTGTTTTCTAATTTCTTTCACTTTCTGTGCCTATCTTGTAGTACAAGTGATAGGATTTCAATACGAAAAATGAATATCCAGAAATAGAATAATTTAGTGCTTCCGCGCTTGTAGTGGGCGATAAAGCAAATTGGTAGAAAATTTATTAAATTTTTTTTTATTTTTATTTTTAAATTACGTTCTGTTCGTGCCTATCTGGTAGTACACGACACAAAATATGGCAAATATATTATGGGTACCAAACACAAATTGAATGTCACAAAAAAAAATTTATGTAAATGAAAATTTGAAACTTCTTACCTGGTTTTAAGAGTCGATGGAAGCTGGTTCAAATTTAGTTTGGGCGTAAAGTGGCAGAACCTCAAGTCGTCCAACGGTATTCACCTTCAGTTAGAGATGTTTCACTTGTTGAATAAAACCGTTTCACTAAACTTCGAAAGAGTTTGTGTTTTTTTTTATTCACAAATGTCACGGGTTCACTATCGTAATAAGTTTTTATTCCCTTATTTCGGCACTTTAACACTTTACTAAAATTTACTATACTTTAACACTGCGGCTGCGCCAATTATGAGCTGAAGGATAACGTTGACTTAAAAAAATTATTTATTTTAATTTTCTTCACTTTATTCTTAAATTAAGTGTTACACGTTTTTAATCTAACTTACAACTAACTAAAATTTTAATTCTTAAAATGTTACATCAAAAAGTGCTTATTCTATTTTATGCGTTTATTCTATTTTATGCTTTACTAGGAAAATTGGTCTTGCACATTTCCATGTGCGGCTCAAGTTTTTCGACGTTTCATTTTACGCTGATGTTTGTTTTGCCATTGTGGGAACGACACGAACATGATCTTGGAATATTGTATATTATGATGAAACGATGTTGCTATATCACAATATAACTATATATTAATAAAAATATTGTTTTGGTCTAAACATAAATAATCCGTTGGTTAATTTTGTATAATTGATTGGAGGTCTATTGAATTCAGTTATATTTTTTGTAACTACATCGCTTTTAACTGATGGATCTACCAAATAAGCAGCAAAATGGCTATCAAAGTGCATCACTTTTATAGGTGCACATAACACAAATATTTCTTTTGATGCATTATTTACAACCAGCTCTTTTATTTCAAATGCACACATTTCATCCCAAAATTTAGTTAAAATTAAATCACATTTAAACTGGGTGCCTTTATAATTAATTTCTGAGTAACTCTTTAAATTTATGTTTAGCAAAGTTCCTAATAAAAGTGTATACTTGGTGTTTATTAAAAATTGTTTTTTTGTTATGAGTTCTGCAAAATCATATGGTTTATCGACGTAAATTTTGTTGGCAAATTTTAATTGGTATTTTTTGCAACTGTTAAACAAATATTTTTTCTATATGTTATAGAGTGAGCATAAATTTTAAACTCTTTGTGCTTAGCCTCATGTCTAAAACACCAATACTGTCAAGGAGGTCCAGAATATTTTATAACAGTCGGGTAATGTGTCATTAAATGATGTTTAGGCTTTAAAGAGTCTTTAAAAAGTTTTAAGTAGTTTGAATGATGATGTTGAATTTTATTAGCTAAAATGCTGCAAGTGGTTTGAGTCATTTGAGACGACAATAACAAATCTAAAATTTCTAAAAGATTTAAAAAATAACCAAACTTATATAATAAATAATATCTCCAATCATCAGCAGGAAAAAATGAATGAAAGTTTTAATTTCTTTGGCAGACATTTTTAATTTAAAGTTCCTTAATTGGTTATTTTAATGGGTTGCGAAATATTACCCTTTTCGACATAACCATAGTTAAATAGTTGTTTTCTCGTGTTCAAAATATCGAGAGAAAAATATTGCATGTCAATAAAATATAAAATGATATGGCACAAGTCGTAATGGCAAACCCCTTCATAAAAGTCGTGCATCAAGTCGACTGCAAAATTTCGAGTTACATTAAATGATTCAATTTGATTGAAAACTGAGATTTCATTGATGCCCGTTATTTTACTATTTCCTTCATGATAATCATTACAATAATTAGTTTCATTACGTAACATGCCTGTTTTTTCATATGTCAATGATTTCGATTCGTCCTTCAATACCTTACATAACCTACAAAATGAGATTGAAGAAAATAATTTACTAAAACCCAGTAAACTATTAAGTCCTAAATTATCGCCTAATACTAATCCGAACACAAAATGAACTTATTTGGTGCCACTAGGCGTTTGAATGATAAGTCCATCTGTTTCTAAAAGTTTTAATTTGTTAATTAAAAATAAAACACAATTGTCATTTCCAAAATTTTTGTCATTTTCCAAAACACAAATTCAAAACTAATGTAGGTTAATTTTGCGGAATTGAATTGGTGTCAAATTGATCAAAACACTCTAATTGGCGGTGTTTATACCAAATTGCCAACAATTGGGTGAGCGAAGAGACTTCCGTGTTTTTCTTAAATTTTTTTTTCTCTCGCTCAACTGATTAAGTTGGGTATAAAGACTGCGTAAAAAGTGAGTAGGAGGTCAGTCGGGGATTCAGAGTGAGGGATACAACCTCGAGTGTGGGGCTCGGTCCCCAGTAAGGGTGATGGACCTGAAAGATCAGTTGGCAGTCAAGAGGACCGAAGAGTTCACTCAGAGACGGAAGATGACCAGCGAGTCCAAATTGGAAATAAATAAGATCTACAAAAATATTTTTTTCTCCTGGGATAGCATCAGCGAGGACAAAAAAATGATAAGTAAACACATAGCCAACCGCTAACATACGAGCACCGGTGATACCAGGTTTACCAATCGTCTCGCAAGAGGCGGGAGACAGTCGAGCATTACTGCTCCGTCTCCCTTTCTGTTGTAACGGGGTATCACCTCTAGACTTACAAACAAAGTAGTTCTATTTCATTTTATTATTTTTTTAATGGGACTTGCAAAGATGATGCGGCCTTAAAGCACATTATCTAACTACGGGGAATGTCACCCCAACCTTCGCATACAAGTTGTAGACGGATCATGATTTTACATCCTTCTCCATGATTTATTCAGGCAGATGTAACACCTACATCTAGCCTCTGACCCCCCCCCCCTCCATTATTGCGGTTCTCTAGGTCTCTAGAGAGGAATCTCCATAACCACGACCATTTCCTCTACCGATCTGAGCTGCGGGAATCCATGCCGCACGAGATCCAATCCCTCTAGAGGCAATTGTTGAAACCGGGTCTACCAGGCGTAAGCACAGGCTAACCCGTCTCAATTTAATCTGATAATTTATGACTTGAAACTACTGGAATAAAACTATTATTAAATTGATCGTTTTGGTTTTCTCATTTAACAATTTGAAAGTTGAAATTTTCAAAATATCTGGATTAAATTAGATTACTAATTGAACGCTACATTATGTTGATATTTTTCGTTATTTTATTAGAAAATTGTTTTAACATTAGTTATAAATTAAAGGTGAATTCATCAAATTTTATTGATTTATATTTTATTTTATTTTTGTTTTCGTAAAAATATTTGAAATTTCTAAAATTTGTTTTAGTTAAAAAAGCATAAGTAATAATTAATACTTTAAATTTAAAATGATTGTATATAAATATAAATCATTGAAAAGCAATTCAAAGAAAAATCATTTTTTGATGTGCAGTTTTTAAGATGGAAATCTTCATCTTCATCTAATTTAAACTAGTTAGAAATTTAAAATTATTTGATTTAAAATGGTTATTCATTAAGTTTCATTTTAGTATTTATGCATTAAGTACATATTTGTAAGTTTATGTATTAATTTTTAAGTTTATGTATTTATTATAAATAAACAGTAATAAAATTTGTTATTAAACGATAAACTGTAAAAGCAAAAATTAAAAATATTATGTTAAGTTTGTAAAAGGCATAATTTTACTAAGTGTGGTAAGTATCGCAATTTTAGGGATGATTAGAGGTTTGTATATAAATCTTAACTAAAAATATTTCCGCAGTAAATTGTAATCATCAATAACAGCCCACAATAAAAAATGTATGTTCCCCTTTTTTATCGTTTGGTTATTAAACAGTTAATACAGTTAACATAAACATGAACTGTTTAAAATAAAATTGTTTGTTAAACTATTTCAAGAGACTTTAAATTAAATGAATTAGCCGAATATGAAATCAAGTACAAAACTATGTAACAAACATTTCATAAAAAGTGTGAAATGCTTCAACATTTATCAAAACTATGCAGGTATAGTAAAAAATTAATACACCGAAATTATTTGTATGCTATATGCAATAGATTTAAATCACAAGCCACAACAGCTAGATTTGAAGAGTGTGCAATTCTCGAAAACAGAAAAACAACTTAAGTTGTTAAGGTTGCTGAATGGGCATTAGAAACTCGCAAGTATGAAACAACTTGCTCGACAATACTGCTGGTACTCCCAAACATCGAAAAAAGTCTTGAACGACTAGCAAACAATTGTCAACTAGTCAAATAACCTACAGTAATTCAATGAGAAATATTTTCAGTTGTCTTGTTACTGCAAAGCATTGGGAATGAATACATATAAATTTTGTTGGACGGATCTTTTTGTACCAAATATGGCATATTTGAGTAGATACGTTCTGAAAACACCCGTTTGTAGTAGAAAAGGCTAGTAATCAAATAAAAATAAAACAAACCCTCCTTTTTAATAAAACAAGCCACTTTGAAAATATTTAATCGTCTTTAAATTTAGAGCCATATTATATTGCAAACGTTTTATAGGCAATCATTTATATAACATTAATAACCACAATTATGTGTCTACCAAAAATATAAGGTTTGCCTAAAGTCGCAATGTATCCTCAACTCGTTTCTTATAAATTTGACAGTTTTGTAAGTTTCACTCAATTATCTTTTAGACAACCGAGTAGTGTCACTCATTGTTAAATGGTCGAGAACATCATTCACCATAATAATACTAAAAGACACGAACAATCATCGGAGTTTGCTGATCAGATGCTGTTGGTTAAGCTGATACAGTTGAACCAAGTTCACTACCATTACAAGAGATAGGACAACAAAAATCGTATCAAAACGATGAAGTTTCAACAACACTTTGTAAATTGAATCGCTTAAAGCTTAAGATAGTGACTTTCCAAGTATTCACTCGACTGATTCTTCAAATTTTCTCTATATTACAAAGATAACAGTTGCTATCTAATCGACCAACCGCTAATAGTTCGGTTCTTATCTATGCTTAATAAAGCATAGGCAATATACCAAAGTTAAAAACCGAACTACTAGCGGTTGGTCGCGAACAAACATTAGCGAATGTTTTGTTTTATTTAAATTGTTACCGCATAACTTAACGTTTTATGAAATAGAAAAACTATGTGCTTAGAAATAAATAAAATGCATCATTATTAGCACTTTTAATTTTTTTATTTGTTTAATTAATTTAAATATAATATTTGAGGTTTTTTAAATTATTTTTAATTTTTATAATATCTTTAACTTCCATTCAGGTTCAGAAGTTTTCCATGTGTGAATGTTCAGTCAATTGGAACACCCAAGAACTTTGCGGTTTCAATAGATTATATTCTAATTCACATGCTAACGTAAAATAACTAGGATGAATAGTGAGTGGTGCAGTTCCTATATTCAAGGGGATCTATAGGAATTGCCTTATAAGAATTTATTGAATTTTTTAAAATAAATAAAAAAACAAATAGCAATTTCATCATCTGAAGTTACAGAACCAAAATAATTCTTCAGTTAATTTAATTATTCAATTTCTAATTGAAGTGAAGAGTTGTGAAACAAAATGTTGTATATTTTTAGTTAGCTTGCAGTTCAACTTTATGCATCATACAAAAAACTTCAGATCTACCAAAAATTACTATGGTCTACATTTAAGTAAAAGTAGAAGTTGTTCTCTTGAGAGTTTTTTTTACTAAGAAATTAAAAGTAAATATTGTTTGATCACACAAAATGTTTGTAAAGTGTATGATTTCGAGATGAGTAAAAATTGATATTCACTAAAGCAAACGAATTTTCGCAAAGTTCTACAGTGTTACATTGCAACAACAAATAAAAATAGATAATATCAATAGTTCTTTGATTTATTATGCAATTGTTTATTTATTTATTTATGCAATTGTATTTGCACTATGATAATGCATTTTTTAGTTTTGAGTTTTAATTGATAACAATTCTCAGCACTCGAGATGATGATGATCCACGGTGCATGTTGACAAAATGAACGGAAGACGATAAGATTATATGCTTCAAGACCTCCATCACAAATATTCAAATTTCTTTCATCAAACAGTCCTAATTATTGGAGTGACGAAAAACCAAATTGGTTGCGTTCCGTTGAACATCATCGTTCAATTGGTGAATCCTTGTGCTTGAATAGTTGGATCTTGCATATTCAAACTTTTTTTGAGGGTGACAAAAAGAATTTAGACTTTAATTTAATTTTTTTAATCAAAACACTGCGAGAAAGAAGAAATGTGGCTTCAGTTGGGTGGTGGCCTTCCCATTATGGTACAGAATGTCAACAAAAATTAAATTTAATGCTCCTGAATAAATGGATTGGACGAAATAGATGTAGTCTTTTCCAGTACAATCACCCGATTTAACATGTATAGGGTTTTTTTTATTGGAAAGAGTGAGAGATTTAGCCTATTTTGTGGCGTTCAAAATTAGAATGATAGATACGCCACAACAGTAAGCACTGTTGAAACAATGCCTCACAACATATAAAAAAACAAAAATGCAACATACATCAAGTCCGGTAGCATATGCCTGATGAAATGGATTTATCTTTTCGATCATACAACAAATCAATAACGTCATCAGATCGAACCCGGCCTAGCGAACAAATATTACAGATCACATAAGATATATGCCATACATTTCGAAGGACAAACCTCTTCAACGGATGGTTATTCAGCACCTACCTGTGAATCAATGCCACACCAGAGTTCTGGTTTAACTCCCTTTATTACCTGTCACGTTTGCAGCTCGCTCTCAGCATCATTAACAACATTCTACAATTTTATCTGAGTCCAAGAATTAAACACATATTTAGAAATTATATTTAGAAATTATATTTAGAAATTATATTTAGAAATTATTAGGAGTACAAATTGAAAATGCGGGATTTTTTCTATTTTTGAACGTTTATTCTGAAAAAATGGTAACAACTGAATTATTCAAAGTATTGTCCATTGCTAGTCACAACTTTTTCCCATCTTTCTGGCAAAAAAACTATGAATTTGACACTGCAACAAATTGACACATACTGAAAATTAAAGCTATAAGACGTAGCTTTGACATGAACATAGTCACAGTACTGCCTGATGCGTATAGCGTTAGTAACGCCATCTGTTATCAATCCCGCATTTTCAATTTGTACTCCTAATATATTTCAGAATCTAAATTATAAGTTGATCTTAATTTTGCAGTACCATATTGTTTGACGTCAATTATAGCGAAAATTTTGAACATTATTCAAATTAATAAAGTTCTCAACTTTAACGCAGCATTGTGACTGCGTTACTGTCATTTTACACAGATGTACGCATTTGTTCGATATTATAAATATTCAAGTCATAGGCGAATCATAGGACTGCTTGAAATCTAGGAATACGTGGTGTACATCGCGAAAAGTTTCATAGAACTTGGAAAAATCATTCGTAGTGAAAAACCTTCATCAAAAACTGACCTATTTAGATAGAATCCTTCTTGGTATTTCACCAATAATTTGTATTTCACCACCAGAGGAATAATTCTTCCCAAGATAATGTACGACAGTAATTTGTATGCTGTGCAAAGGAGAGCTATACCGCGATAAGTCTAGCATGTGAACTCTGCGGTCTGTATTTGAGGGTATTCAAATACAGCTTGTAATACATGTGGAACATTAAAGGAGGTCGGAAAAATGTTCACGCCATGTTTCCATCCTGGTCCCGAATTACAGCTGACCGAGATCTTAAGGCATGGTGCAATTCGGTGATTCCTTTAAAGAAATCACGCGAATTGTGCTCATTGCTGAGTTGTTGTACTGAGACCTTAGTCTTCCACCATTCGCGATTCTTCTGTCTACAAATGCATTATGCTGTCCTCAGAAGGAACTGCTTTATTCTGAGTTGTATTTAGTTGCTCAACAGCAAGACGACACTCCTCATCAAACCAATCATGTTTGGGCTTAGTTTTCATGATACCGAGAATGTGCTGGGCAGCATCGACAACCAAGGTTCAACACTTTCCAGACACTGTTCATTTCATCAGATTGGTAATTAGATCGATAAATGCTATTGGTGACAAAATCTCTCGTTGTGTTTCTTCATTTATCAGACTTGTACGAAAATTTCCATCGTAGCTTTGCAGTTAATGGTCACTGGCTACAAATTTTGTTGACGACCGATACGATCTCACATCTTTGACAAACTGAGCCCGGTCTGTTGAAATCAACACACGGTCAATTGGCCTCGGGATGTTTTACGTGAATGTGTTTATATTTCCAAATGGATGTTTTTTATGAAGAAAGAATGTATTTGCCACTTTGAGATAATAAGCGATTGCAAAGTACATCATTCTATCCCTATTTTCTGTCGCAGTTGCGTGTCGAGAGTATACGAACCTATATTATTACGTAAGTCGGTCTGATTCCTACCAGCTCAAGCATTATAAATACCAATCTGACGATAACATGTTAAATGGCGAGGTTTCGTTGAACGTTGGTGGCTTCAATTTCATCGAGCTGGTTGGTCGAACAGTTTCGGCGCTGCCACTGATTTTTAGATCCATGAGCTCTTGTTCGATCTTCATTATTCGTTGGTCTGCCGCCTCAAGTTGTTGATCGATCTCGAGATTGATGATGATGGCCAACAATCTCTCCTGATCGACTCGCATATGCTCCTTCAAGCTTTCTTGACCCATTGATATTTTTCTTCGAGGCCGCTTTCTATATCGGTCTTGAGCCCGTGCATCATCTGTTGCGTTTGTAACTGCATATGTTGCATTACAGCCATTAACTGTCCCATGTCGAAAACATTCCCTTCCTCCGCTACATTCTCTTCTAACGACAACATTCTCTTCTTCCGCTCTGGTCGTTGATTCTGTAGTAACTTCAACCTGTTGAATCTCGCTTGAGTCTGGTGGTATTAAAATCATGTTGATCTGGGTCAACATTATCAACCAACAAAGCTGTACGGAGTCTTCACTGCAACTCATTTTGGTTGCCCGCAGTTGGTAGATTCCATAGACCCAACTCCTTCTTCAAATCTGCCACTTTTAAGTCCAATAATTTCCTTTTGGATATTCAAAATCCCACCGCTATCATCAATTGTTACGATTTCGTCGAGTGGTTATTCAAATAATTTATCCGGTTCGATCACTGAATTGTGAATATAAACTCGCAAACTTGAAATTTTTACAATAAATTTATTTCCCAATAAATTCAACAAATATTTCACAAATAATTATTATTACATTACTTTTCCACAATAGTTATCACTACAATTATTTTAACACTTCACTTTCACTTTTTATCACTTCCCGATATTAACATTTCGAAATTCAAAATTGAACTGT
The DNA here is from genome assembly GCA_963932295.1 of Tipula lateralis. NCBI lineage: Eukaryota > Metazoa > Arthropoda > Insecta > Diptera > Tipulidae > Tipula > Tipula lateralis. Next base: position 110,778,410 of record OZ010737.1, read on the forward strand.
TTCGTAACTCAAACGTCTTCACGTATTTATACGACTCAAATACCTGTAGAACCATCCATTATTTTTCATCTCTACACTTCGAGAAGTTTCGTTGCGTCGTATTTGGTTCGCTTCGTCTATTTCATTATTTGTGCTATAATTTATAACTTTTTTTAATTATCACTGGTGATATCTGTGATTCGTCACAATATATATTTATTTAAATATAATCTAATTTTTCCAGTCTGTACATTATTTCAAATCAATTATTTCTCTTCAATATGACAATACATTCTCGTATATCTTCATATGTATTCGCAAACGGTTGAACTTGTTAATAGTTGCTTTCCAATCGACCAACCGCTAGTACCCGCTAGTGAACCGCTAGTAATTCGTTGTGTGTCTTTGCTAATTTATCTACTCGTAACTGCTCTTGCTATTTTTCACGAGTAGCTAGAAGCAGTTACGCATAATTTCACCACTACGTGGCGAAGTGTAGAACCGCTTCGATTTTCCGTTAAAAAATAATTGTTTTATTTCTATTTAAAATAAAAATAATTTTATTTCCATCGTAGCAACAATCTTGACTAACAAAAAAAGTTTTGATAAAGATTTTTGACAATTTTTTTGCATACATTATAAAATATAGGTTATGTGTTACACATATAGGTTATGTTTTACACATATTCATCAATTTTAGCGTTCCAATCGACCATAGCAAAGACACGCAACGAACTACTAGCGGGTACTAGCGGTTGGTCGATTGGAAAGCAACTAATACAGTAAAAATCTAAACACCAACGTATACCACCTAAGTATTATTGAGTAACTAAAAATGGTAAGTTAGGTTAGGTTAGAGTGGCTGCTAACGCACACTTAGACCGTTGCCGGTCCATTGTGATACCACAGGATCTTAGTCCCCTAATACCCCTAACACTCTATTGGATCCATCCTGAGCTACTAATGTAGCGTAAAATGTCCCGCACCTTAATATGTGCAAGATCTGAAAGGTTGTGCATTACGTACTTACCTAAGTGTAAATGCCTTCTTAGTGCCAGTGCACGACAAGAGCAGTGAACAAGCGTCTTTTCCTCCTCCTTGTCCATACAGCTTCTACAGAAATCATTTGTTTATAGACCCAGCCTTCTCGCATGTTTACCGAAAAGGCAGTGTTCCGTTAATATTCTTACTATCCATCTTAGATCTCTTCACTCCGGAGAGATTAAGGTCTAGGAGCGATTCAAATCCAGCCTTGGCCACATTTGTCTCGCCCTCTCGCATGTGTGGGTGTTGGACCACCGCTAAAGCTTCTGCCCTTTTCCTCAGAGTCAGTCTAAGCTACGATGTAGGCCTCCCCACATTGGCCCTTTCAGGCTTCAGCTGAAGAGTTGTACCTTGCGTAGCTAGTTCGTCTGCCCTGCAGTTACCCTCGATGTCAGAGTCGCCAGGGACTCAGATAATCTGAATATTAAAATGCTCACTCATCTTGTTAAGATACGAGTGGCAATCCAATGCCACCCTAGACTTCAACAGCACTGCTTCCAGCGACTTGATCGCCCGCCCCCTGACTGTCCACATAAATCGTGATATCCCTCTCGTAAGGCTTCCTCAATCGCTATTATCTCCGCCTGGTACACACATGCAGACGAACGGAAGTGCTTATATTTAATGCTTCACAGAACAGCCCAGCTCCGACCTTACCATCTAGCTTTGAGCGGTCCGTGTAGAATTGTCTAGCTTCGGTTTCCAGTGCCCGCTTATTCGTAAAGGTTTGAAAACCTTTTTCGAAGCATAATATCGGTGTAATATAATCAAGGTTCGCCATTTCCTTCTTTAGCGAATCAATTATTGTCGAGTGACCTGCCTGATGGTGTTTCCACTGAGACACGGCCATTATGCTTGAGGCTATGTTAGCCGCCATCTGTTTGCTGTTTGATAGATATCTACTGGAAGAAGGTGTAACATAACCTCTAAGGCCTGAGTAGGTGTTGTTCTCAGTGCCCCGCTTATGAGCATACAGGCCATCCTTTGCCCCTTCTCAAACTTCTTTCTATAGGTTACTCTATTCAGTACTCTATTCTATAGGTAACTCTATCCGAACGGGTCTTACTACGGCAGTGTAGAGCCAGATTACCAGCTCCGGTCTAAGACCCCAACGTCTGTCTTTTGCACTCCTACACGAATACATCGCTGTCGTAGCATTGCTAATTCTCTCCAAGATGTTTGGCTTCCAACTTAGTTTACTGTCTAAGATTACACCCAGAAATCTCGCTTTATCAGTAAAGGCCAGTTTAGTGCCATGTACGGTAGGTAGGTCAACTGATGGATTGACTTCCAATCTACATTTACTGGCCCATCTTGTAATAATAAGAAGCGCATTCTGCACTACCTCCTTAATGGTCGGTAAAAATTTATCTGATACCATGATCGACACGTCATAAGCGTAGGCAACCACTCCTATACCCTCCCTTTCCAACTCCAGAAGTAATCCATTGATCACCATGTTCCAGAGAAGAGGGGACAGGACTCCTCCCTGTGGGGTTCCCCTAACCACTCGCCTTCTTATAGTTGCCTCCCCCAACTCTGAGTTTACAGTCCTGCTTCCCAGCATATGACTGATCAACTTGATTATGGAGGTTTCCACTTCCATGAACGATAATCCTTTCAAATTGCATCTGTCTGAACGTTATTAAAGGCGCCCTCAATATCAAGAAAAGCTACCATACAATACTCCTTTTTGTGAATTGATCTCTCAATTGTGCGAACCAAGGCATGTAGGGCCGTATCTACCGATTTACCCTTACAGTACGCATGTTGAGAGGCTGACCATTTCTCCTGTTTTAAGTTCATTCTTATATGTGTTTCTACCAGCCTTTCCAGGGTTTTCAACAGAAAGGATGATAATGTTATAGGTCTTAGGTCCTTTGGATAGTGATGCGACGTTCCCGCTTTCGGAATAAAAACCACCCTGACGTCCATCCATTGCCTAGGAATGCACACCAATTTTAAACAACCCTTAAAGATCGCCTCCAACCACGGGAGAATAATCCCCGAGTTGTTCTGGATTTCTGCCGGTATAATCCGATCCGGTTCAGCCGATTTGTACGGCTTGAACCCTTTTATGGCCGACAGAATTCGTTTTTTATTTACGATAACCGGTGCGCGCAGCGAACAAGCTTCTCCCGACGCTCTCAGTTCCATCGAGTTTTCTAAACTACCCGGGAAGAGAGTGTTGATGAGAATCTAGAGGGATTCCTCACTGGATTCGGTCCAAGAAGCATCAGGTTTAATTAAGTAACCTATGTTTGTTGGATTTGTGGAGAGAATCTTTCGAACGCGAGAAGCTTCCGAGACATCTTCCATTTTGTCACAGAATAGCCTTCAGGAGCTCCTTTGTGCCTTCTTCAATTCTCTCTTATATAGTCTCAGCGTCTCCTTGTACGAGTCCCAGTCCTGAGATTCTCTGGTTCTCTTCGCGTTATTAAACGCCGTTCTGCACGACTTCTTTTTGGCCCCCAATTCTTTTGACCACCAGGCCGGTTTCTGTTTCCCCCTGGGTTTAACCTCAGGGAAAACAGCACCAAAGGATTGGTTACAAGCTTGTGAAACGGATTCCACCATGTGGTCCATATCCTCAAAGGTCGCTGGGACCCCCGACGGCATTAGTCGCTTAAGAACTTTCCTATACTTACTACAATTTGTTCTCCTAGGATTCATAAAAAATTTCTGGGAAGCAGGGCAAATGTTGAAATTAAAGGTTATATAACGATGGTCAGAGAAGGAATGTTCCTTCCCTCCTTTCCACTCTACAATCATAAGAAAAATATTCTCTGATGCGAAGCTCACATCCAGAACCTCCTTCCTATTTTTAATAATAAAAGTGGGCTCTCTCCCAATATTACATACATACAGGTTCGTTTCCAACAAATAATTGAAAAGTGTGTCACCCCTTTCATTGATATCCGAACTTCCCCAGATCATATGATGCACGTTAACATCGCAGCTCAGAATTATACCGGTTTTTCTGCGTTTCGCCTCGAGGATCAGTTCCCCCAGGTTATCCGGTGAAACTTCTTTCTCCTGCCCCATGTAGGCCGCCACCAGCCAGATTTTGTTGTTACCAACCTCCAGACTGACCGCCGTTATATCCCCATAGCTGTGCTGGGAAAGAAAGAAAAGATTTAGGTTATCCTTCCCTAGAATACAGGATCTGATCCTCTCAGACCCCTTTGAGTATAGAATACTCAAAGTGGTCTGAGAGGATCAGATCCTGTATACTATATATATACTATACCTCTTCATTCGAAGACCACAAGATCTTGGTTTTGTTAATCCAAGGTTCCTGGATTAAGATTATATTCTCATCCGATCTAGTCACTCTGAGGAGCACAGCTTGCATCGGCAGCCCTCGAATGATGAAGGTTAATTTGAAGCACCTTCAGCATACTTCTAATTCCCTTACTTACCTAGTGCTGAGTGGTGCTGTGGGATCTGCCGTCATGCGCCGTCGCACTGTCCATCGCCACCACCGTGCTATTAATTTCATCATCTGAGACATCCTCCTCAGAGCCCAGAGCTAGAAGATTTCCTAACCCCAGAGCTTCACTGTCACTCGACTTGTCCTCAACGGCTAGTTCAGCCGTAGATTGTCCCGAGGGCGTGCCAGCTGATTGAGTGCTCGTGCCCACCTCCTCATCTCGTTTATAAACGTTGAGGGTTACCGACCCGAAACCGATAACCCCCTTTAACTTGGCAAGAGGAGCAAGGGACTCCCTGTTGATCGCCAATACTGACAAACGAAAGCTTCCCTTGGCCTCCTCTTGCCTAACGACCTTCCAATTGTCCGTCGGAAGATCAGGGTTGCTGATCCTAATGGTCTCCAGCACCTCACTCTTGCTTTCTGGCTTGATTGGTAGCCAGACGCGTGCCCTCGGCCTACAAGGAATTTCTTCCTCCAGGCTGCAAGCTTCGCGCCTGGCCACAACTCGCCTATTCCTTCTATCGCTTGTCTGTACAGATCCAATGATCTCTGATCCAAACAAGCAATAAGTTTTGCGCGCCCTTGATACCAACCCGCATCTCTGCAGGACGGTGGAGGCCCCGGATGTTCATTTATAAACCTCATGAAGGTGTCGTTAAGCGCGTTAAACACCTTCCACCATTTCTCAACAGTGATGCTCCCATCTTCTTGACTCTTGTCAACGACGGCTAACATCATTCCGTGCTCCTTCATGATGTAACTGAACAATCACCTATTCGAGGATCCCCCAACGACACCCTTCCTTGGCGTCCGCTTGTAGCTTTGCCTGCTTACTTCCACTAGCTTCCGGTTCGTCCTGGGACCACTGTCGTTTAGGCACGCTGTCCCCTTCCGACCTTCCGCCGCAGAACGTTTCTTTGGTCCAAGCCACGGATTGCCTTTGTTCTGATGTAAGCTGCCCCTCAGGGGTCGCAGCCCACCTATCAAGTATTCTCTTCGTTAAACGTCGAAGTCTGTACCTTTGTTTAGAGATTAACCCACCTTCTCGGCTCTGGTTTACCTCTTTGTTCGTCTTTTTAAGAGCGACGGTCTCTTTATTTTCTCTCAAAATTTTTTTCATCCATTTTTGCTCCCACGAGTGTCGGAGAAAAGAGGTCCGCCTGCACAGAGATCCGTATGTGCAGGTAAGGCTATATACAACTGAAGGTCGTCAGGTATTCAGAGGGCTCCGTTCACGACTGGGCTTTGTTTAGGGAGCCCCAAGCCTGGCCGATCGTCGGCACGGGTCGCATTACACCTTAATCCAGCCCCCTGCCGCCATTTAGCGTGACCCGCCTGCACCTAGGTTAGTTTACCACACCCGTTTATTGAACGACAACCTGGAGGCGACGGCAACTGTGAGGCAACTACTAAAAATGCTAAGTAATTAAAAAAAAATTATTTGTATAAATAATGTACATACATATATTAAATGCAACATAATCATTGCGATCGTCAGTAGAAATGAAAATGAGTATGAACATGATCAAATCACTCTAAAAGTGACTCAAGTTCAAAAGTGATAACAGCTCAAGTTTGTGTGTTAAGGGGGTTTTGGACGAGACATTAAGAAACGTGTAATTTTGAATGTTTTTTATAAGGAATTTTTGTTTACGAAACACATGAAGCGTTGAAATAATTGTTTTTTCAATGTTAATTTAGAAAAAAACTGTCTCCATGTAGTTATTTATCTCTGTGAGCAAGACATAATTTTACTGTCAACAAAAAATTTGCTGAGTGTTAAATTTAATATCTGTGTAACTTATAAGTGTGTAACACAACAAAAATACTAGTAATATCATAATGGAAATTTTAGATCAACATAATATAAGCTGACAATATATATTTTTTTAATTTTGTAGACATCAATATAATACGTATTTATTTCATCAATCTTAATGTAGCGTGTATGTGATCCTTTTCAATCAAATTCGAAATAGCGGGTTGGATACCTTTCTTATTTGACAGAACTTATTATTTGTTTGAATTTAAATTGTGTAGAGTGCTCGCTCGAGTTATCGACAGTCTATAAATTATGCTATATAATTTATCACGTTTAAAACAAAATAATTATTTTTTAGTATATACATAAATGGTAATTAATTATTTGTAATATTAGATGACAAAAAGAAAATTATTTCCATTTTTTTTTATTTATAGAAACTTTGAATCACATCTTTGGTTGTGGAAGGAAATTATTAAGCATTATGAAATGAGCTCGAGATAAAGGTAAGTGGTCAACCTGTTATTTTAAAGAATATTTTGCAATTCTAAATTTTGTTTTTACTATGCAGATAATAAAACCACACTACATGTAATGATTACTGATAATGATAAACACAATTCTTTGGTTATATTAAAAGTTTTATTGTTAGAACTTATAAATAACAAGTTACGAATACGTGCTAAATGTCGTCAAAATACGATTTTATGTGTTTGGTGTGCTAAAAGCAAAAGACATCAAATTTTCCTTCCACGATATATTCACGTGATGTGATAAATATATATTTCAGAATATATATTTATATGGAAACACTCTTAATATCGGTTGTTGCAGTTCGATATGGAATAATGACACGTGAATTTTGGTGCAAGTGACCAAAGAGTCATCGAGCATCCTTGAAACAGACGAGTTTCTAATTTAAAATTGCTGTAAGGTAGGATTAGTTTAAGTCGAAAATATCCACCAACCCAAGACAAAGGGTTAATCTTATTATTAAGATAACTGATAATTCTAGTATTTAATTTAAATTATACTTGTGATAATAATCGTTTTAGCTGATGATTGTGAAACCAATTCAAATATAATTCTGTTAATAGGAAGTATAATATATATTTATGTATTATGTATACATAATACATATTATTAAGATGTGATTTAATAATATAAAGATTGGATTTGACTATATCTGTTTAAATGGTCGATGTCATTTCATGTGAAATTATTTCTGAACAATATTGATTAAAATTAGGTATTAGAAAAATAATTTTGGTTCTAAAGTAACTTTAAAACAAGATTAAATATATACGATCACTCCAGGGTTACCAGATTTTAGTCGGCACACAAATTAAAATAACTAATAAGAAGTGAGATGCATCAAAGGTGAAATAAAACTGCTGTAACTGCTTTTACGTTTTATTTTCTGAGTTTCCTTTTCGGTATAGAATTACTTCCATGCTACAGAAAATACCAGAGATGGAAATCAAAGTTTTTTTTCAGTTCGTTCGGTTTTGGTTAATTAATACAGTTTTACTATAGTTTTTGGTTTTGTTTCGGTTTCTTGATATTTCAAAACTTGGTTTTGGTTTAAAGACTGTATAATTTTTTTAGAACAAATAAAAATTAAAATGTAAAAGAAAAATAATCAACATAATAAAATTTAACCTAATTCATTAAATTAATTAAAAGAATATCTTCAAGAATACAATTTTCAATGTTAACACGTTTAGAGAGTATAAATTTTAAAGTAGAAAAGGTTCTTTCAACTGATATCTGCGTCGCTGGCAAAGCAAAAATTAATTTTCGCAAGCTTACTTAATTGTTTATCTGGAAAATTTTCCCAAAATTCTATTATACTGAAATTTGAACAAAGATTGATGTGTTTAACATTTTCAAATGATTGAATTCTAAAAATCATTTCATTTGTAAAATAATTAAGAGAGTTATTTAAAACATTCGGTAGATTAGTATTTCCACAATCTTCATCCATTGTGTCCGTTTTTCGATATTTTTAATTAATTCTTTCATTTCATTGCCGACTACAGAAACGCTAGAGTAAGTATTTTCAGGGTTGCTGTTTATATGATTAATTGCTGCTATTTTCATTTTCAAAATGTTTAGTGTAATATGAATAAATTTTAATGAAGTGTTTTTTTGCTTCCATTTTTTACACCGTCTTTTGAAAGGATCTAATAACTTGGATCTAAATACATGCAAACTAGCATCGGCTCACTATCCATTATTTTTATGCTTCGCTTGTCTAATGCAGTAATAAAAAATTGGCAAATTTTTTGTTAGTTAGTTTTTGGAGTTTTAGCTGCCCAAGCACAATAAAAAATTTCCAATGTTAATTGTTTATTTTCTAGAGCCATAAACGTTTCATTGATTGGCTGAAGTGCTGTCACAATTTCCATAAGATGATCCTAATGCTCGACACTTAAACGTAATTCTTTAAAATGATTCGAAAATTTATCGCTAAAGGATCTTAGCTCCAGCAGTGTTAAACACATTATAAAACGCCTTGTTATACAATATAAAACCGTTTTACTCAATTTAAGATTGTATTTGTACGAAGTTTTTCACTTCTTACCATGCTTTGCATATAGTTCTGCAAAATAAATTTACTTCATAGAATCACCACCGAATAACTTAAAGACAGTTAAATAATGGAACATTACGAACACGCAGTGAATTTACAAGATCGTTCAACAATTCGTCATCAAAAATATTTGCAATATTGTAAACTTCTATGAAGCTATGTCGATTCCTTCTGCATCTTCTTTTGTAACGAATAAGTATTTATGTTCTGTTTATTCTGTTCTTCAATAAGCTGTACTCAGCGGCCTTTATCATATTGGCTCAATTATCGATTGTAATGGCATAGACTTGACATACTTAGATCATATGTCGTTAAAATCTCCATTATTTTTTGAACTAAGTTTTCACCGGTGTGTCTCTCTTTCTTTTCTCATTTCTATGTACTTATTTGAATTTCAATATTTTCAATGTATTGCACGTTTATACTCAAAATGGATTTTAAGTGAGAACATTCTGTTTTTCAAAATTTTTGTGGTTTCTTGTCTGATAATTTTTGCTTTATCAATAATATTGTCTCGTATATTATGTCCTTTTATTGTTATTTTCCACTGTCTTCCAGTGCATTCTGATTCCAGTGGTCTACCATTTCTTGTTATTATTTCCATATATGCTTTTATAACTTCATTGTCCGTTATTTGAATATTAATATTTGGCCTAATTGTAGTGACAGAAACAAAGGAGTCCAATGTACATCTGCTGCTTGTCAATTTCTTTTCAGTTGATTTGATTTATTTCTTTTAAATTATTTCGTAAGATTTAATTCAAAATATTGCAGACGTGAAAAAAATAAGGTAGTAGTTTCAAAAAGAAATGAGTAAATTTTTTCAATTTATGGTACTAGCATAGAGAACATACAGAGAACCAGAGTCAAGTATACTTTGTTGTGTACTGTTCAAAAATCAACAAAATTTTAGAGGAATAAATGTATGTATAGTCAACGGTGCAACTATACATTTTATAGCCTTCTCATTTCTTCTTTCATATAAAATATGAATTCAAGCAGCCGAATTAAAATAAAGTAATTAATATGAATTAAAATGAAGAGGGTATTGATCACATACAAAAGTTGGGTTCTTTTTTTATTTTACTGCTGATAAGAAATCATTACTTTATTTTAATTCGGTTGCTTGAATTCATATTTTATATGAAAGAAGAAATGAGAAGGCTATAAAATGTATAGTTGCACCGTTGATTATACATTATTTTATTCTCCTAAAATTTTGTTGATTTTTGAACAGTACACAACAAAATATAATTGACTCTGGTTATCTGTATGTTCTCTGTGGTAATAGAACTAGTTTTTACTATAAAACCGAACCGTGAACCAGACAAAAAACCAATGGTTATGGTTCGATTCAACTATTATTAAAAAAATTAGTTTTTTTTATTTTTTTTATTGGTTATGTTTTAGTTCAAACCAATCGGTCTTCATCTCTGGAAAATACTGACATCGGAGCGCTTTCTTTTTAATTCTTACTCAGTAGTTGTGAACTTCTGACATGAGTGTCGTTTTATTGATTCTGAAATGCGAGCACTATTAATATCGAATTATTAATCACAACGGGAACAAACTTAAAGGGTAAATGATGCTTAAACATCTTATAATGAAAAGTTTTAAGGAAACAAATAAAATAATAACAATAAAAAGTTATAATAATTTCATCACGTACTTAATTCAAAATAAAAATTTTCATTGCTTAAATATGTGTATATTTGAATGATTTTATGGTATGGTTAATATAAATTACTGACAAGATTTTCCCTTAGTCGGGGTACATACAAGAACAAATAATATAAAATTTTCAAATTTAAATTATTAAACCATGTTGATCATGATCGTGGCAGTTTTCCGTATCTAAACTTTCAGAAACTTCCCCACTAACCGCATTATTTAGGTGGGGTTTAAATCGAAGAACGGATTGGTAGTAACCGAGTTCATCCATCTCTTCCCAATTTTGCCCAAAATATTTTAGGCTGATTAATTGTTTTAGGCTGTATTTATTAAATTTGAGAGCCATTGCCCCGGTGGTTTAATACATGCTGCGATTGCTGTTTTCTAGTCATTTAAAGGACATGTAACGAATTCTAATGGAATGATTTTTCAATGCTTAGAATAAATATCGAAATTTTTCCTTCAAGCTGGGCAAACATACTGTCAGTTGGAATATGTACCCAGGAACCAGAAAAATTACTTGGACTTCAGCAACAGGGGCTGGTAACACCTGGTTCAACCAAACTGAGAACATACCCATAACAGTAGAAATTTTATTTTGAGCGCTTCAACTATTACTAATAAGCCGGACAACAGAAATATTACAGAAGGACATGGTTGGTATCCCATCGATTTCCTCTCTTGCCAGTTGATAAAAGCTTTTGGCTCGCAGATTTTGCACTGTTTTATTGATGATAATGTCGGATTTCGATTTTGAAAATGTTGTGGGAGCAATGCTTTTGTCAACTACAACTTTGATGGCAGTTCGTTTGTAGGATCAAGTGCTTTGCAATAGTTTTGAAATCATTGATCCTCCACTGTTGAAAATGGTTCATTATTAAGTCTTTTTTGCCGAGAAAGTGAGTCTGGTCGTCTCACTTATCTGGATAGTGTTATTTGTTGTAAATTTTTATCTTATCGATTAATTTTTTGAAAACGTTTAAGAATTTATGTTGCCTGTTCAGTTTCTCGTTATGACGTCTATTTTTTCATTGTAGACTTTCTCCGTAGTGCATAACGTGAGTGAACAGTTTATGTCTCCTCTATATAATCGGAAAAATCAAAATCAGTACTGCTATTTGTTACAGGAATGGCATTCGGGTTATTTATTCAAATATTCATTTCATCGTTCGAACAAGTAGCAGGAGTGTTGATTTTGGTTCGTTTATTTAATATATTATCCATTGCATCGAAGTATTCCCACTGTTTAGACTGTTTTCTTGTTCATTGACTTCAGACGTTTCACTTTTCAATGCACTGTTTTCCGAATATTTATTTTTCTCTGGTTTTTGATACTTCATCTGAAACATTAAAAAAAACGGTTCTATAAAAGTTAAAATAAAATTATAAAATTACTTACTAGCAATGTTATTCAATACATTTTTTGGAATAGCGGTCAAACAACGTTATATTATAGGAATAATTCTGGACTAGGCATATCAGTTATAAGCACTTGGTTTATTATTATTTATTTTTTAATTACTTGGGATTTTCCCAAGTCTTTACTTTATTTATTTATTTAGAATACTCGTACACCTTGTGTTAACGAAAGGTTGAAGTTTTTCTTGAGGGCAATAACATGTGTCGGATATGACTTGACATTGGTTTATGAGATATTTATACTGATTGATACCATATATTCGGGATAATATATTCGGGTTGCGGGAAAATGTTTCTATTTTGAACAGGGATAGGAAGAATATTATATAATAAATAAGGATAGAGTGTAAAGTTAGGATTTTTAATCAAATACGCTAGTTGTTTATTATTAGTGATTAATTCTTTTATTTCAAGTAGGTTCTGTTATTTCAAGGGTCATTGAATCATGTGGTTGATGAATATCATCTAGTTGAATATATCTTTTATATACTGCATTTTCACTTCATTTAATAAATGTCTAGATAAAATTTTGTTTTTGCAGAAATCTATGATGTCTAAGAGGTCATCTAGATATTTGGTTAACGTTTCTATAGCATAATCTAACCGATAGTATTGTTATCTAATATAATCAAGTTACTGAATTGGCTCAGTGCATTACTTGTCTTTTGAACTTCTTTATGTATAATAGCTGTGTTAATATTTACGATACCTTTGATTTCGTTAATCCGTATTATCATTTGGTGATTAATTTGGACTTGTTTGTTGTTATTATCCTTGAGTTTGTCTTGGTTGCTGCTTATTTCGATTAATGCTGTTTGGATATCTCGTAAGTCTTGGTCGACCAAATTTCCTGTGGTATCTTTGAGAATAGTTTTTAATCCATTGATTAGTCCTCTTTTTTTCTTTGGGGCATTATTTAGTTGTATTTTCGTTGTAATTGATCTACTTTTAAGAATAAACCAATCTTCTTATTGTTCAGTATATACATAACCTGGATTCAACATTTAATTTGTAGTCAATATTGACCATTATCGTTTTAAATTGGTTGATTACCTTGTTGTCTTAAAGCCTGGTTATTATCATATCTTGTCCTTGGGTCATTGACGACCTGAAAGAGTCGCTTTAGTTTATTTTTGTATACTTTTCCTTTATTTGTTAATATTACCGAAGGATATTAATTTTCTTTGGTTATCTCTTTTCTGTAGATATGTGTTGTACAGATTTCTTTATATAAATTTCAACATTAGATTCTAAGTTTATGTGTTTTCTTCTTTCGTTGTTTCGTTTTTCTAAATATTCTTTTTGGGTTTCGACGTTTTCGTATACACGTCGTGATAGAGTTGCTCAAACATTTCGTTGTGATTCTGAGCGTACTCGATTTCAGTCCCATATTCTGGTGTATTTTCATTCGTGTGACACTATGTATAGATATGTTACAGGATATGATTGCAGATTGCATTATATCACTTAGTTCTTCATTAGGATTTTGTAACGAGCTTGCGGTACAGTTGAACGGTGTCTGCGTGTAATTGTATCTTATATTTCTGTGTTAGATTTTTAATATCGTTAGTCACATTAATTCCATTGTCTGCAACTAATTATATTGATTTGATTGATATGCCGTGTGTACCGATGTAATTTTTCAGACATTCTTTCATTCTTTTCACTGTCTTTTCTCCTATTGGATATGCCGGTTCATGTTTGAGAATTTTTCGATAATTTTAAGAAACGGTTCTTTGTTTAGATAAAATATATCTGTGTGTATGATCTCCATTAGTTTTTTACAACTCTCCGTGAGTACTAGTTCTATTTTTGTCGGTTGCTTTTCGTATTTCACTATACATACTGTATGTTTGTATTTCTTCCTTGGGTTCGGAAAATAATATTTAGCTCTGGGGGGCTATTATGAAATTTTTACGATTTCGGAAAATACGAAATCGTAAAATACGATCCGCGGCGGATATTCCTATTATGAAACTATATTTTTGATCGTAAAATTTAAGACAATGAAGTTTGCCATTTTATGTTATTTTTAAAATAAAAAACAAATATTTTAATTAAATAATAACAAAAAAGTTTGATCCAAATTATAATTTAATTTATTTCTATACAATAATAATATATTTTACATTTTGAAATAATTAAATAATGTTTTAATGTTTACAAAAAAATGTGTTTTGTATTTCGTAAATACGATATTCGTCACCTACAAAGCAGTCGTATTTTGACATACGATTTTCGTAAAATACGATTTCGTATTTTCCATTTTGTTTCATAACACGGCGGAATTTACGATCTTCGTATTTTACGAACGAAAAAAATTTCATAATAGGAATATCCGCGGCGGATCGGAAAATACGATTTCGTAAAAATTTCATAATTGCCCCCCTGATCTGTTCAAATTCTCATTAATGTCTCGCTGTTCGTTGCATTCATGCGTTTCCTTAATTAGTGCTTGTTTATCTCTTGGTTCCTTTATGTATGTTAAGAATATTTTGGATCTAACAAGGTTAGCGCGTGGGTTAACTCTTCTTGGCCCTCTCGCTGATATCATTCGTTTATAGATTCTTAAAACTTTTTGGAAGATTTCATCTGATAAGTTGCCTGCCCATTAACTCTTGTAGGTGTTTGACGGTTACTGTTTTATTCTTACTGTTTTTAGGTAGAATGACGGTTATTATTTTTCTCTCTCCGAAGAATGTTTGTTTGTTGATTAGCACTTGTGTAAAAGTGTCAGAGATATATAATATGAATTGACTATTGAAGGGATTAACGCTGTTCTTAGTATTTGGTATCAAATTCTCAGGTGTAGATAGCATAGTTGCTTTTTATTCGTTCGATGAAGAATCTATTGTTTCAGTGTAATCGATCTCAACTGGTGACAGTGCTTCTGCATTAGCGGTAAGTATGCCCTTCTTGTATTCGATCTTGTAGTCAAATTCTTCTAGCTTCAAACGCTATCGAACCAATTTTGAATTAGATTCTTTCAGTGAAAATATCCATGGCTTATGATCAGTGGCGATGGTAAACCTTCTTCCAAAGAAGTAGGGTCTAAAGTATTTAGTTGACCACACTATTGTCTATAGTTATTTCTCTATATGGTCGAATAGTTGTTCTGTACTAGTTAATGTTCTACTAGCGTAACAGATAGGAGAGTCTTGACCTATATTACTTTGCGATAATACGACTCCTATTGCCATCTAGAGTCGGTAGTAAGAATGTATGAATTCTCTCGAGAAATTATGTTATTGAAGTAATGGGTCTTTAGTTAGTTCTTCCTTAGCCAGTTCAAAGCTTTTTACGTAATCGGGGACTTGTACATTTATGATTTCAGATTTAGGGAAAAATTTTGTCAATGGGTTAGTAAGCTTGGCGGAGTTCTTTATGAATTTAAGAAAGTATTCCAGCAGGAAGCTTTATTTGCTACTCTGTTCTCGGTAAGTGATAGTTCTTTATTGCATTGATCTTGTCTAGATTTGGTTTAACTCCTTGAAAGGACATAATATGTCCTAAGAATGCAACTTCTCTATTCATAAGCTCAGACGTATCGAGTTGTACTTTAAGATTTGCTTTTTCTAATTTTCGAAAATTTTTTGTTAAGCTTTCTACGTGCGCGTGTAATGACGTGGAGTAAACAATAATGTTATCCATTTGGCACATGCATATGATGCCTTGTAGATTGCCGAGAACGTTTTCTATAACATGATGAAATGTGCTTGGAGCGTTCTTTAACCCGAGGGGTGTTCAAATGAATTCCTAATGCCCAAATTCGACACTAAAAGCTGTTTATTCCCGATCTTTTGGATTGAATTTAATCTGGTGAAATTCAGATGCCAAGTCTAAAGTAGTAAAGTATTGGCATTTTCCAAGCTTGTCCAATATATGGTATCTATGATATTTGGAATTGGATTGTTATCGTCAATAGCTTTAGCGTTGAGATTTCTGTAATCTATAACCATGCGCCATTTGGTTCCTCCTGAGGCGTAAGCCTTTTTAGGTACAATACAGATGGGTGAACTCCAAGGTGAAAAGGATGATCAAATTACTCCTTGGGTCAACATTTTATTCACTTGAATCTCAACTTCCGCTTTGTACGAATAGCGATATGTCTTTGTTACTATTGGTTGGTCATCAGATACGAGTAGATCAATATTATGTTTAATCTCATTGGTAAAAGAGAGATCTTGATTTTCCCTATGAAAAATGTCTTCGAACTTTCGACAGTGTTTCAATAGCTTTATTTTGTTCTAGATTTTGGTGTTCTGTTCGAATCAGAGAGTCAATTTCTACCTGTTCTGATTCAGAGAGACAGAAGTTTACGTCAATTTTTCAGCGTGTTTCTGTATCAGTTCACATTCTAAAGGATGCTCTACTGAATTTTTTTTGAATTTTAGAGCATAATTAATAACTTCTGTTTTGATGAAATAATTAAAACTACGATTTACATCTTCTGGAATAATTAAGCAATTTTCTAATTCGAATGGTTTTAGATAAATATCTCCGACTTTAATTGAACTTACTCTCACCAGTAATTTACTGCGTGGTTGTACTATATAATTTTTGGAAAAAAGATTGAATTTATATTTAATTGGTATTTTAGCTTTGGTGTTTCTAACATAGATTCGGTAAGTTTGATATCGGCTTTTAGCTGTCGCATGAAATCCATGCCGATTAATCCATAAAAGTAACTATGGTGCTTGAAAACTAGGAATTTCCGTTTTTTCTGGATTTCAAATTCTTTCAGTCCTTGAATCTCGGCTTCTTTGTTTAGCTCGGTGCTATTAAAGGGCGTTGAGATTTTTACTGGTTCTACTTCTTTAATGTATTTTTCGTTTAATGTTTGAGTCTATGAAGGATTTGTTTGCGCCAGTATCAATTAAGAATCTTAGTTCTTTGTTGGCTATATTAAGAATGATAAAGGGTAGCCTTTTCCCTAAGGGATTGGTGTTGCAATTCTGTAGACTTAAGAATCCGAAATCTCCGATGAGGTTTGTTGAAAATCCTCGTCTTCAATTGGCACAATAGGTTATTCTTTAACTGGTTCGTATTCCTTCTCAGGTTCTTCGTAATATTGATTTTGGTAATCATATTCTTCGAATTCTTCTACGTTGAATAATTCTGTGGCTTGAAGCCGTGCAGGTCCATTCTGTTGGAATCTATAGATGGAGGCACAAAGTTTTTATGCGGTCTTTGGACTTGCTGTCCTAATGTAGATTGTGAAGGTTAGAAGAAGTATCGATATCACTGAGTAAAATTTTGGGTAGAATCAACGATTATTTAATATTTTTTCGTATTAATTAGGGAATCCAAATTTACCGAAAATTTCATTTATCGGTTTCGGTATTTTTTTTCTTAACTTACCGGTTTCCCGGTAAATTTCGGTAATTGTTTAATCTACAAAAACTTCATTGAAACATCTAATATATCTTAATTGTTTACTTATTATTTTTGTATTTTGAGAAAAAAGACATTTTTAAGTTAAAATTTCATTTTTGTTATATTAAAAAATATACATTATATTACATAAAAGTACTTAGCAACAATACCGTTAATTCAAATTCAAATTTATAGAGTTCAGTCTCATGGATTTTCTTATAGAAAAAAATAACAATATTAGAATAAATAAAAATAATCTATTTTATAAATTTAATTTATAAATGTCGTTTTGTTGGTAGTTCGTTGATAGTTCGTTTTATGACACCAAAAAGGCTTCTCTCAATATATATTGGCAGAAAGCTTTTATTTCTAACAAAAGCGCTTTCAACTTACAATATGAAAACAATTGGCTATATCATCTAAGTATATAACCGTAATTTGGAAGGGGAGCTTAATTTCTTGAAACTCAAAGTAAAAATTGAGCTTCTAATATTTATAACTGAAATGGCTGTACATTCTATTTGTATTGTGAGAGAGAGAGAAGAAAAGCTTTGTGCGGCCATCTAAAAGAGATTACTCATTTCTTAGTATTAGATAACCTCATAGCATAAAGGGTGGCCCATAAGTAAATTTGGCTCTAAATACAAAGACAAACGAATGTTTTATAAAGCGTTTTGTTTTATTAGCAAGAGAAACACTGTCATTAAGAATGAAACACCATTTCATTCAAATGACTATTTGCTTTACATTCTGCCAACCCCTATTTTTCAGTATATTTTCGACTGTTTGGCATTTAATGGTTAGTATAATTTGATCTAGCAAATCTTGGATAATCTTTAGATGATAAGCGTAATACATATTATCATGAACGGCTTCCTATCCAAAAAGTCGTTCGAGTCAAATCGCATATGCTCCATGTCATTTTAATCTCCGTTACGACTGATTATTTGTTGTGTCCAAATATCCTGTTGGTCTATTTTAAGAACTTTGGGTATAGCAAAAACTCGTTTATCATGGCCTGGTAACGCAGCGTTTAATGTAAGAGCGGCTAGTTGCTAATTTTTCTAAAGATTTTTTAGTTAGTAAAACAGTTCATTTTCTTCCAATCATTTGTGCGTTCCACAGCCCAATTTACGAACGGAAAACCGAAATACAAAATGCGCATCACAAAACAGCGAGAAATGTTCAATTTTTGAGCAGGATGGCGACTCTTTTCACTAATTGTCTTGTAGTTATTTTGTTTCTACTGAATTACCCACCAAAATTTCCTACAGTTTGAGTAGAATACTACTGATTTTGTTAAGGGGTAAAACAACCCGTTCCGTTAACCATGAGCCATGATTAACCATGAATTGACCTTAGGTCTAGTCACATCTGTGTAATGAAATGGATGAGATGAAGCAGATTTATATCTGCACGGTTAAAAATATCAGTATAAAATTAAATCAAAACCCCTATTCATATAGATCCATAAATAAAAAGAATGAATAAAATAAGAACATTTCTTATAATTAAATTAGTGAATATATTTTATTTTATACAGTAAAAGTATTAAAATTTTGAAAATTTCGGTAAAATTTTGTAAAACCGGTTTACCGAAAACCGCGGGCATTGGATTCCCTAGTATTAATTTTGATCAATACTAAGTCTACTTTTACTTTTACATATTGTATGTTATTATATTAATATTAATAACTATATTAAAATAACACGATAAAGTATAAAATAACCAGAATCTAGTATTAATTTAAGAGGTACAAAGGTAATGCAGTTTCCATAATTGCTAACTTGTAATACAAACATTTTTCTTTCTTATTACTAAACGAGCATCATCATTTAAACAATATGCATTAAATGGCTCACCATTGAAAAATTCAATATTATATATTTCAGTAATATTTGGTTTCTTATAATTTCATGTATATAGTACGTTCATCGAACGATAGAATTTCATATAAGCTTCAAACCAAACTTCAATTTTCTGTAACATCTACTAATATATGTTCAATTTTATATTTTAAATTTCATAGCCATCTTTAACTGTCATGGTAGTACCATAAATAATCATAAATTTGTTTACAATAAAATGGCATAACTTCTTATGATAATATTCGTATAAAATATTATCTTTCATGTTGAGGATAATTTTTTCCCAAATAGCTTACACTCAACTCGTGCTCTAAATGAAAATATGTTACACCTTTTGAAGATGACTTATTTTAGATGTTCAATATTCATATTATTAGCTGAAATAAACAATTAAATTAGTAATTTGGTAAACTACGTACATTATGCGTCTGTGAAAATGTTATTTATCGTCCGACACGTACAAACAAAATTGTATTTTATACAATACTAGATATGTATACTTACATGCAAATAAAACATAAGTCTCTATTGTTAATCCAAAATTTAAACACATATTAAGTGATACAGTGAATCATTGTTCAAATTTATTTGCTGCATTTCAATAGTTATGTTACAATTTAACAGTAACTCACTCGATGGATCTGGTTCTTTTTAACTCCCTGATCGCTCATAATGCTGCTCACACTATTGCTGTTTTGCAACACCACACTTTTACTCGGGATGATTATTCACATCAATTCACTTTTGAACTGATAATTTATACTTGTACAATAATTGCCAAACTAACGGAAGTATAATATGAGTTTTGTATGATTTTAATATTTAAGGTATTGATTTTCTATCTTGTTATTTATTGTATTAAATTAATATGTTAAATTTATTAATTTAGACAAAAGGAAAAAGTCACATAAAAAATTTCTTAACAAGTAATATTTACTACGTTTAAAGTATTGTTGTAATACCTGAAAGATATTTTTTTATTTAAATTTGTATTAAAATAATATTTATGTTATTGTATTAAAATAATAAAATAAAATGAGTTAATTAAATAACATTATTTTATCCTAATTTTTCAATTCAATACCAAATGGTATGATTTATATAGGATTATGTATCATTATAGACAAATTTCACAAAAGTTAAATTAAACTTTCAATTTGATTAATTGTACATGTAACTTTTTTCTCGGTGTAGGCTCAACTTTAGGCATAATTAATCTTGGTTGACCCAAGTTACGTTTTGGAGGAAATGGGTTATGATTATAATATTGGTTGGGTTTTTTATTGAAATTATTATTGTTAAATGTGGGTTTAGGGTACGCATATGTAGAAGAGTTAGTTTTGTGGTCTATATGGCATAAAATTTCGAGAGGGTACGTTTGGTTTGTGTTGCATGGTTTATGACTATACCGTAATCCTGCTAAAGATTATTCGCTCATGCAAATGGATCTTGGTTGCGGTTGGCAAATCTTCTGGTTGCATAGAGCGAACATGTGATCCCATAGGTTCACGCAATTTACAAAAAAATATGTTCAAGCCAATTTTGTCGTACCACTGACTTTTTTGCACGACTGCTAAAGTTTCATTAATTTTAGCCCAATTTTTCAAATTATTTAAGAGCTCGGAGATTTTGGCGAAAAATATCTCTACGCTATCGTTACCTTGATGTAAGTTATGTAGATGAGTACACTCTCATCTCGCTTATCCGCGAAGTGAGATATTGAGATAATTTTTTTTATAATTCTTCAACTGTTCGGTATATTATATAATTCTAACGATTCTTTCACTTTTCCAATAATTTTATTTCTAATGGATTGCGTAATCATGTTTGGATATACCTCATTCTCGGATTCAGCGATCTCTATGATTTCATCAATATGTTTTCAATTTTACATGACAATTCAATTTAAAACTTCGACAGTTAAACGCATTTATTAAATAATTATTATAAAACACTTACACAAATATGATTAAAAACTTTAATAAACTTGTATCTGGTAAGCAGCACTCATAAAATTGCACTTATAATTTGTATATGAAAATTCAAAACCATATTATTGTTCCGGAATTATTTTTTGCGTTTCAACATCGGAAATGTTGGGTTTTTGCAATGCTATATGTTTAAGGGAAATGTATGGTTTTCGCATTTAATAGGTATATTTAGACTAATATTCTATAAGAATTAGTAGTTTTTGGATTAATAAACCAAAGGTATTAGCGCTTCCTATAATTCGGTATCAATAACCTTTTTTTATAAAAATGGCAATGGGTTTAAAACTGGACACTAAATTATTTAGATGTCCGGATAGTTTGATAAACAATTATAGAAAACATGAAGGTTGTTATACTTGTGACTAACCATTCAGCTTGATTGATGCTGGATTGATATAGTTATTTCTTGAAGTTATTGCTAATGACCAGTTTGTTAACTTAACTTAGGTAATTATTTTAGTTCAAAGAGTTGTTTAATTATTATTTCATGATATGATTTCATATTGAACATGTTGCTGTATTTTAGTGCCGTATTGTAGAAGTTTATATGTCCTGCTATATTAACTGAACAATTTTAAAATTTAATTAATGTTGTGGTTGGAATTCTTTTAGTTTTTTTTGCTTTGCACAATCATAGGTTACGTGAAAATGGTGTATTTTGTCCGTTTACAATTAGGAAAGGTTCTGAAAGATGGATATGCGATGTTTGTTAATTGTTATTGGTATAATTACAAATTGAGTGAATTTATTTTTGCACACTGATATTAAGAAAATAATTAATGGTTTTTGGTATAATTAATGATTGTTAAAAATACAAATATTCTTTATTTTGAGTAAAGTTCAATTTCTTGGTTTTCCAGAGAAGAAATGACTCTATTTGTGTCATTTTTTGTTGATAAATAATGAAATAAATATTGTTTCGTTGCAACTTTATTGACGGGTTTTGAGATATAAATTGTGTAATATGATTTTAATATAATGTTGAGAATTTTTTTTATTGGTTTGGCCAATAATATGTTAGCTGTGAAATATTTTTATTTTGAATATAATACATATTTTGTTTGCTAACCCACATTTCTGATGCTTCTGCTAAATCTGTATTTCTTGCTGTAGTTGTAGTTCCTCTTGATTCTCGAATATTTGCTAGAAATTGTGCTTAGAATAACTTCTTTTGCTTTAACATTTTCATTTTTTATTCTAACTGCTGACTTTAGTTTAACCTTACTAAAATATGCCTCAATTTTGCCATATTACTCATATGATCTTCGGTGAAGATCTTTATTTCGTTTAAGTCAGTTGATGTTCCATAGATATTTAATGCTTCACTAGCTTTACATTTTATAACGACTAGTACAAAGGAATGTTATGAAGTTCTCGTTTACATTATTAATTAATTCATGCAAATTATATTCGTTTCCCTTAAATTCTAGGAGTTCTTTAATACTATTTGCTATTTTTAGGGTTTGGAAAAACTTCATCTGTTTAATTTTTTCCTAAATCTTTATTCATTGTTGTATTTGTGCTATTATCCTCTTTTATTTTAATCTAATTTTAATATTTAAACTATTTTAACTATAAGCATATTTCCAAAGAGATCAACAAGAACTATAAAAAAACGGTTCGTAGTCTAGTCTTTGAATTTGCGTTTTTATTTTGACTTAGTCTTTGTTATTCAGGTTACGGATGATCTAATGAATGACCCTTATGATTTAAATAATTCTCTTTTTCATTGATGCCTAAAAGAATGTTTGCAAGTCCAGCATTTTAGCAGTTTTTTTAAACGTTACATTAATGCTTTTTTAACGTTGTTTAAAATGTAATCCAGGTTGATCAATTTAACCCAATTCTAATGCCAATACTCGTTTTTCTTGTGATATATCAAAGTATTCAAATGTTTGGGCTGATAGTTCCATGGTCAGCATGAAATGATTATTAACAGTTCAAGAAGAATGTCTTTGTAAATATGCAAGATTATTGAGTGTTGAAACAATCTCAACTAGGTCCCGATCAATGATAGGTTCCCCGATTTAATTTTTCTTTGTTTTTCGGGTTTGCCGCTTATGGACCTTCCGTTTATTGAACTGTAACGAAGCATCACCATCAAATAAGACTATGTGCTCAATATACTTAGGAACGAGCTAATCTCTTGTCGTCCTCGTATATTATTTGTTGTATTATAGCTCGCTATTTTGCAATATTTGCTTTGTAATTCCTGAAGGTATTCGTCTAGATTTTATTAACTTTCCTTCTCTATAATATTTGCAGATACGATATGTTCTTGATATAGTCCGAAGGGTGTTTTACCCGTTGTTAATGAATGAAAAGATGAGTTGTATGCAAATGTTGCTTCGTTCATTAGTTCCGATATTCATATTTTATCGTTTTTGTGGGATAATATGCGAGAGAGCTCCGTTAAGGTGCTATGACATCGTTCTATAGGACTGTTACCTTTAGAATTTTTTGCTTGTGTTGTATGTATAAAGTTTCGGAAAGCCTCTGAGGTAAATTCAGTTGCTTATAGTCTAATTTTTTTAAGAATAGCCTCTCTAGAGAAGAAGCTTTTACATTTTTTTATAATTGTTTCTGACTTTCTGTTTTTAGTTCAAAGACTGAGAGATATTTAAAAAATTGATCAACTATGGTTCAAACAGTTTTTGACCGAAGTACGAACGTGTCGCAGTGTAAACTTCCATTAGTGCCTTAGGAATTTTAAAATTTTTGTTTCATTGGTCTTCATTCGTATTTGTTGATTAGCAAAATTCATTAACTCATCGTTAATGAATTTTGCAACTTTATTTCTCAATTTTGGAAAGAAATATTTTTGTTTTATTTTCCCAAAGTTTGCCTGAATGTTATGGTAGGATAAATGAACATTTTGAATTATTTCTAGTTGCTCATTGTCGGTTACGATTAATAGTAGAACTTTCGATCAGATAACCTGGTGGTAATGTCTCGTTCGTAAGTGCTCCTGGTATAATTTCAATGTGTGCTGATCAGTACATAATCCCGTGGCTACTATCAATATAATTATTGTATATACGTTCGATGTCTTGTAATTCAAATACTTTTTTTCGTATATTGTTAGTATGTTTTTAATTTAATTATAAATTATTCATTCCAATCCTCCAAGTTTTTTTAAATTAATTTGCTTGCAATACTGCTTGTTGTTTTGCCATTTTATCAGCAAAAAGTGAAATTATTTATTCGTATTTCGTTCGGCCAGCAATATTATTTTTTAAGTAGGCTGTAATTAAAATAAATTTAATAATATTAACATTTTTGCAATATTCTTATTTAATGATTACCTTTATTTATATTATCACTTACCGATTCTTCGGCTTCCATAATGTTGGATGGTTACGAATCGTTTTGATCATTTAAATTATCAATTTCATTTTCAAACGAAGGAATTGATTCTGGTGCTGAAGATTGTACGTCGTACTCTAAAGCTGCTATATTTTTTCGGCCTATTTTCGAATAATTCGCGCGTCAAACTCATATATATTTACCTCCACCATAGCCACTTTTATTCATTTTTTTTTCTAAATTATATTTTAATCTTAAAGCTTTAAATTTCAATTGGGCCTGTTTAGCACTATTATCATAGCCATGTTCTTCTAACTTTGCAGTTATGTTTTTAAAAATTTCATTTTGTTTCACTGATTTTATGTCTATATGTTTCATCACATTTACATCTACGCATATTTTTAAGAAAGTTTTAATTTCTTCTTTTTCCCACGTACATTTTTAATTAAAATTATTGTCATTATTAATATCACTATCCATTTTGTTTTTAATATACGATCTCAATCCCGAATGATTTTGAATTAAAAATTGTAACATACCACAACTGTCTAAAGGAAGTACACCACAGTACGCTAAGTGTTCACGTGGTGCCTAGCTACGCTTCGCTTCACTACAGCTTTTTGACCGTAGTTCATAATAAACTTCGGTACTGTTTTTTCTTTGTTCACGTGGTGAGATAATACACTACACTACACTACGAACCACGTGAAAAAGATAAATGTTTCTTAGCGATGTCTATAAACGATTGAAGCGAAGCCGAATTTTCAATCGGTTTGTATTTTCATAATGATTTCACATGAAGTTTTTTGAATAATTATTTCACTGTTGTACCAATCTGTTAAAAATTTCCATGCGATGGGATAGTTTACACTTGAAAGTGGATAGTTTACACTTGAAGTGATTGCATAAATTTATATGCTTTCCCATTACGTATACAAGACACAAGATAGTGGAATTTGGCAATATTACTTAATTTATCGTTATGTTCGATTAAATCAATTCCTCAGAAATCTAATCACCACAATTCATTACCATCAAATTTAGGCAGTTTTATTTCGGGCATTTTTAGTGATACGGTGATATTTAGTTTTTCTGAATTTATTTGAATTTTTAACCGAAAGTCTCGTTTCTGTTTTCACATTCAATTGTCGAATTTAATAAAGTAGACTCTACAAAACCAAAATCATCCTAGAATATGTGAGTTGATCTACCATTAGTCTATCATCTAAAGGTTCTAACGTCGTTTGAGTCTTATCTTATTTCGAGTATACAAGACGAATCCGATTTAATGCGGATTCAATTTCACCGATTTTATAATCATTATTCGATAGTTTATTTTTAAAATACGTTACGCGAGGTTTAAGACCGCATCTAACATTTTTCAAATGTTGAATGCCATCCTAGCCTTTATTTATCGATTGTTCGTCGGCAGTCGACATTTTAATTATTTAATAAAACCCTAAATTCCCAACTGATTTACCCATACAGGATAAGATGTATTGGGTTCTCAATAAAACTGGTGTCCGACTGATTTACCCATACAGGATAAGGTGTATTGGGTCCTTTTCAACAAAACCTTCGGAAGCCTCTAAGGACTATTGTTAAGGCAAGCAGGTTCACCACATTAAAAGACGCCTTGGCTTATGAGGATAAGTTATCGATCTCCAACAGCAACAAGCGTGGTTCTATTTCTCATTCAACCAACTCTTCACTAAATCAACCATCACCCACTCAAAAATCCCAACATAATCAGATCACACATAATTATTCACAACGGGCAAGCCCCACACAGTGTGTTTATTGTTACATTCAAAATAATTTGGTAAACTCTCATGGACAGGCTCAAGGTCCCGAGCTGCCTGTCCAAGAAATATATTAGGGCAACTAAATAATCTAAAACTACATGTACCAGAGCTGAAAATCATTAATCGTATTAAAGAAGTAGCTCAAAACGATCCCAATTTTGTTGAAATAATGTTGAGCAACTCCAATCTACAACCACTCACATTTTTAATAGATACGGGTGCAGAAATCAGTATTTGTGAATACAATGAATGTCCAGTTGTAATTTCATGATTTAGTATAGCGTTCATTCTGTCGATGAATATCTGGTGGTTGTCTGGTTCAATTCTGTGTATCAGTTTAAAGTGTCCGTTTTGTTTCTCAGTGCGTACGTAAGTGGTCGGTGGTCAGTGAATATACTAACTTTTCTAAATTCGCACAGGAAGTTTCGCAAGGCTGATTAGTCCCAAATGATGGTTAGGATCTCTAATTCATTCGCTGCGTAGTTTTCCTCGGTTTTATTTAGAGTTCTGGATAGGAACATTATAGGTTTCCTATCTTGAGATAATATCGCACGTAAAGTGAAGTTTGAGGGAGGCGTCAATATGGTCAATTCGAACTCTTTTTGAAAATTTGGGAATGTAAATATTACGTCGTTAGATATGAGGGAGCTCCTGATTTGTTCGAAAGCCATGAGTTCGTTGTCGTTTAATGATTTTTGTTTTTGAGAGAAATTTGGACACATGTTCGTCATCCCTATTAAAAGTGAGCTTCGCGTAGTCTTGTATAAATCGTCGATAAAAGCCTTCCATTCCAAGATTCTCGAGATGTTGTTTCTCGCTTCTTCAAAAGTTAATGATGTCGTCAATATAGACATAACATCGTTTACCTATGTGATTACGTTATATCGTCAAGCGTACGTTGAAATATTGACGGCGCATTTTTGAGCCCAAACGGTGAATTTTATTTTTACCGAGAATGTTATTTTTTCTATGTCACTTTCTCTTAAAGGGTTTTTGACATATTGGATAAGTATATGGTCTGGAATATACTGCTTCCGTGTTATAAGTACGGATTTCTACTATTGTAGTGTAACTTAATCGAAGTTCAGGATCAGAGAAGACGTTTTGAAATTTCGAGATTTTTTTATTTAATTTTTCTTTTAGATCGGGGTTGAGGTGAGAGTTCCTAAGGTCTATGTTATTGATTGAATCGGAAACGTTTTGTTTAAAAGAGATTTGTATATATTGTCACGAAACCGTCGTTAGTATATATTGTTGCTTGGAGTTGTTTGAGACTGTCATTACCTATGATTCCGCCAAAGGAATTTTATTTCGGTAAGATGTAAAATTTTAACTTTCTATCTGGTCCGAAGAGGTTTATGAGAGCATGGTAGGTAATTTTTAAGCTACCCGCTACAGAGTTTGCTATAAAAGGTTTTTTATTTTGCATAAAATTTTTTACGAATTTTTCTTGTACGTAGTTGTTGTTAGAACCGGTATCTATATGAAATTTGAAAGTTTTGCCGCTCTTCGACACATACTCAAAAAAGGCAGCGAAGATCTCCTTAATCTAAAAAATGGCCACCGTCTAGTTGTTCTATTTTTATTTCTTCGATGTCATTTCTGCTATCGTTAGTCAATGTGGGATTATCTATGGAGTCTGTGTATTCCATCATATTTTGATCGTACTGGAAATCGTATTCGTTCAGTTGTTCTTGGTAGATCTCGTTATACGGGTTTTCTCCGTGTTGCTCGGTATGGTATATTCTCTGATGTTTCACCCGTTGGTGTATTTGGTTAAGGTCTTTTATTTACTAATTGATTCATCCTAGGTCGGTTCTGGTAATTAATATTACCCGAGTGGATGGATTTATCTACCGACATTGTCTGTGGAAATGTTTTGTTAGGAATTCTGGGGGGTGGTTGAAATTGTTTAAATGGTTGTGAATGTTGGTGCTGATTTGAAAGTTGGTAGTTATTTACATAAAATGGTTTGCCCATGGTTTGTGATTTATGCTATAATTCGGGATAAAAATTACGGATTTGCGTATGGGGTTGATGAGTGGTATCGATTCTTCTCGGTAATGGTGGTGGAATTGGCGCAAATTGGGGCGTTCGAATAGTGTGATTCCCGTGGCTATGCTGTTTGCGGTATTGCACATTGTTTAATTTAAAGCATAGGTGTAATGCGCCGGGTAAATCCTCTAGACCCCTATTACTTAATAACCTTGAAAGGTCTTCTCTAAGGCTCCTCACAAAGGTGTCGAGAGCTTTATCTCTGTTGGATTGCGTCATTACGTCAATTGCTTATTGACTTATTTCTTTAGATGAGGGTTTAGTTTGGATTAGCAAGAGGTGCTGGTACACCTGTTGATATAATTCTGGGATAGAATTCTGTCTTTGTACGAGTGTCGTCATTTTGTGCTCAAGAGTACCAAGTTCCCATTATATGCATAATGCAGTGTTAATCATTTTGATATTTTTCGCCAATCCTTTAGATGTGTAGATATCACACACATCCCCTAGATGTATGTGATACGACTCAAGCGCCGTATCCGCGTGATCTGTGATTCTATTATGGATAACGCTTTGTATCCCAAAGTATTTCGGAGTGCTTTTGAGATTTTCGTAAATGTTTATTATGCGATCTACGCTTTTCCTCCAGGAGCCAAATTCCCCTGGTTCACCAGAAAATTCCCTTAGGCTTTTTACAACGTCGGGAATTTTGTCCATGTCATTCAGATTGTTTAGATTAATTATATCTATTTTTTGGTCAGCATCGGTACTTTTTCGATGAGTGCCTTGCGTTAGTCGATTGATCATTTGTTCTCTCTGTTTCGTGACCATTTGAGAAATAATAATTTGGAGTTGCGTGAATTCGAATGTGTTATTGTTATTGGAGTAGGAACTTGAAGTTTGAGTGTTAAACCGTGGTGTTAGTTGGGATCTATTCATTTAAAAAAACCTCTTGAGTTAATAAATAAAATCATTAATTTATTGAAGGGTATTGGCAGTTTAACACAAAATACGTTTTAAATAAAGTAACACAAGTATCGATGCTGGTTAGATCTAAAAAATAGGTATTTTCTTTTTGTTTATATTATAAGAGGATAATTAAGTATGAAGAAATCGTTGATTTCAATGGTCCCCTTAATATAATATGAAACCAAGTTCTTTTATTTTCTGTGATAATTCCAGTTTGTAAATTGATATAATAATAATAGATTAAAGCAAATTAAAGAAACAAATGTAAGAAAATGTAAGGAAACGATCAACACTAACCCTTTTTGCTAAAATCATACGAAACATAAACCTTTACTGGTTCGAAATATTTATTCTAGACAAAAAGTATGTTTGGTACTAGTTCTTTCGATAAAGAATAATAAGAAAATTTAAAGAAACAAAAATACAATTAAAACCCCTTTAAAATTACTTTTATTGATCGATGTAGGATAATAGTGCTCAGAAAGTATCATATAATCATTAACCTGTTTCTGTCTTTCTTGTTTCTTAATGCATTCCGCGATTAACATTTTTTATTTATGTTCCCAGTGTTCCCCATAGATTTTTTTTATCATAACGTGCAGCTTCCTTAACACCTGCTACTAACAGGTCGTAATTTTTCGGATTGTAAATATCAGTAAACTTTTATGTCCTGGTTTTTGGCCATTTTTGCCCAATAATCTCAAGTGATTTCGTATCAATTCAATATGTTGATCTAATGTATATTTGTCATAAAATTTATTTCCAACAATAATTATGAGTTTATCCTATTTAATTGACCTTGTTATATTCTCATCATCAGGTATGAATTTTTTGAAGAGCAGCATTGGCTCGATTGTGGACATATCCTCACATTTTTCTCCGTAGTGCAGTTATTTCACGAACACTTTTTATGTTCCATATTGCATTGTATGTAATGAATCCGAATTATACGTTTTGAGAAAGTTCCTTTAAAACTCGTACAAACAATATAGTCATCTGCACTATTTTGAGAGTTTGACTGTGTCGCTTTCGTGTTAACAACCTTGCTGGATATTTCATAAACAATTGCACATCTGGTTGTTTTTGATGTTCTTTTGATTGTAAGTGTCGGACAAATTGTCCGACTAATTTTTTACAAAAAATACAAAAACCCTTTTTAATTGTTTTTTTGCGCGACTTTGACACAACCAAATAGTGGAAATCAACTCTTGGTCCAGGAAACGATGTATCAGTTGTTTGATACGCCATATCACCTGAATTTGAGAGCGGTGCTATGATTTATATTAGTAACTTCTGATACTCGTATTTGATTATGAAAATTTTGTGATTTTGATGAATTTAGATTTTCGAGCAATTTTTAATTTTGATCAACTGCGCAAAACCAATCCTTTAAAATAATTTATTTGCGTATTGTGTTTTGTTATACTTTTCATGTTATTGTGAACATCGTTATCGTTACCTTGTTTAGGACTGATTCGATCATTTTGCGACAGATAAACACTTTCAAGATCTGGTATAAGATTTGATTCGCCAAAATTTTGCGGTACTTGTATAATTTTATCCTCTGATACACAATTTGATTCACTGTATTCTTCGACATGATATAATTTTGTTTCATTAATAACATGGGAAACGCTAGGTTGCTGTTAAAAAGGTTGATCGGATTTTTTGTTCTCCGGTTTATAAAAATGCAGATGAATCACCAATGACCTCTAGTTGTACTATTACTTTATCACAATTATCTTTATTTAATTTATTTTTCACTGAAAATTGATTTTCTTCATTAGTGATAGGCGATTTTATAAAATAAGTCCATGAAATACAAAGCGACCAAAATTGTGAATTTCTATAATAAGACGATAAATGTGAACCAACAGAGTATACATAAATTTTAACTTTATATAAATTTATAATAAGACTGAAATTTATACTTTACAGTAGCACAATGTAGTTCTTAAAAATGGTACTCATTGGTACTCGTAGAGCACTCATATTATGCACAATATTGTAATTAATGTTTAAACTAATAGAATGATTTTGATGTAAACACTTGATGAGATATTGTATTTCGATCGTTCAATTTAGAATTATGGTTTTATCTAAGCTACTAAAATTATTTGATTTAAACGCGCAATGATATAATATACTCGTAGTATCTACGATTTATTTGTCAATTATAAATTTTTTTATTTAATTTTTTTATCACAAGATTAGCCATGAGATATAATAAACAGTTAAATATTTTTATTTATTTATTTTATTTATTTATCAATAATGAAATTTTTTTTTAAATCTTATAACCTTGAATTAATAATACATAATTACTATACCTAATAATAGATAATTATTATACTTAATACTAACTAAATACTTTCTTTGATAAATACATTCAGTAATCCAATAAATTGGCTGTATTTTAAATCTCGTAACTCTCCTAAAATGTAAAAATTACTCATTGAATTATACAGTTTAACTCCATTATACCCTAATGATCGTTGTGAAAAAAATTTGCTGTACATTGGTAACCGATAATGAGTGTTTCTGTTGTTATAGTTATGGATTTTTCTATTGGAGTATAACATTGAGCTTAAGTAGTTTGGTAGATCTCCGTTTTCAAGGCGAAACATTAACTTTAAAACATTAAAATGTATTCTCTGATTAATAGACTTCCACCCTAGTACTTCAAGCATTTCACATATATG
This sequence comes from Tipula lateralis, assembly GCA_963932295.1. Lineage (NCBI taxonomy): Eukaryota > Metazoa > Arthropoda > Insecta > Diptera > Tipulidae > Tipula > Tipula lateralis. The sequence continues at coordinate 110,810,330 of OZ010737.1, forward strand.
TGTCCTATGTTCTACTCTTAAAATGCCTCGCATAAATCTGTTCTGAATTTTTTGTAGACGGTATATTTGTGATTGGTTCATTATGAATAACACTGATGAACAATAATCAATATGTGGCGCAACAAGTGATTCATAAAATATAATTTTCGTCTCCCGTGGCATTTTACCCTTAATTCTATTAAACAGACCTAACTTTTTATTCATTTTGTTAGTAAAATAATCGAAATGATCGTTAAAATTTAAATGTTCATCTATTATAACACCAAGGTATTTATACTGTTTTACACGTTCAATGACTTCATTATCTATTAATATAATTGGATCACATTCTAGTTTGGTTTTTTTTTACAGCACCATGTACTTTGTTTTAGAAATATTAAGAGCCAACTTATGAAAGCTAAGCCATTTACTTAGATTCTTCAAATCTTCGTTTATTTATAACTTCGTTTATAACTCCCACTATATCATTGATGTGCAGGATGAAAAGCAATGGTCCTAACGTAGATCCCTGCAGTACTCCGAGATTATTTGGTATTGGCTTAGAGATACAGTTATCGACTTTTGTATATTGTTGTCTATCCTGAAGGTAATTGTTGAACCATTCAAATTCTGTGTCTTGTATCCCATACTTGCGTAATTTTTTAGTAAAATTTGTCTATCGATTGTTTCAAAAGCTCATTTAAAATCCAGGAAAACTGCTACTACTACTTTATTATCATCTATTCTAGATTTCCAATCATCCAACATTAAGTTTAATGCAGTTTCACATGAGTGCAGTTCTCGAAATCCCGATTGTTGGTCGACTAGTATATTGTTGTTGTTAATGTGGTTCATTAATTGGTTTTAAACTACTCGTTCTAATACAGCTTCATATGTTGGTAGCATATTTATTGGACGTAGTTCTTCTGGTGTTGTTGGATTAGAAGTTTTCGGAATTGGAATAACCGTTGATATTTTCCATGACTTTGGAACTTTAGCTTCATTTAAACTTTTATTGATTAAATGCGTTCATTTTTCATAGCGTCCAACATGATATTACGGTTTATACCATCAATCCCAGCATTCGACTTCAAATTACTAATAGTTTTAATTACCTCTTGACATTATGTTTTGGAAACTAAATGGATGTTATGTTTTGGAAACTAAATGAAACTGTGTAAAGATAAGCGTTCGATTCATTAAAATTCTTTACATCCAGAATATTGCTATGGATGTCAACCACGCTGAATACACATCTGTTATTTAGAGATTTGGCCAATTCTTGTTTATCGGTTAGTACTTTATTGTTAAATTGAATATCCGATTGTGTTGTGGTTTTGGCTTTATACATAGATTTTAACGTTCTCCATAGTTCTTTTGGATTATTTTGATTTTCTACGAATTTGTTTTGGTAATAAATAGACTGTTCCTTAAAAATTGATTATATATGTTTCTGACTCTTTTGTAATTATCCCAGCTCTCCTTTGCATTAACAATTTTCATAATTCCATAACATCGCAGTTTATCTTGCTTCAGTAATTTCAAATTTTCGGTGAACCACGGTAGTTTACTAATTTTATGAATTAATTTTGTACAAGTCAATTCATTCACACAAGTCTTTAACTTTAACACTTAATCTTCAACAGTTTCGTTTAATTCGGTATCTCTTTCGTTTAATTTCTCATCTTGTCATCCCAAAAATTGTTGATTTAAAGCGTAGTTTACAGATTCATGAGAATAATTTTTTCGCGAAAGTATTTCAATCGGCTCACACTTCTCTGAAAACTTAGTCTTTCCACAATTTATATTAACGCAAGCACATACGATGGTCACTAATTTGTTGTTCTTTAATTATCTCGCATTTCACATTTTTTGAATTAGTTATCACTAAATCTATTAAAGTTTTGCTGGTTGTTGTAACTACTGTATTCTTTAACCACTTGCATAAGCCTATGATCTCTTATTAATTGATTAAATTTGACACTGTAATATTCTGTTCATTGGATTTGACATTAATATTAAAATCACCGAATATGAAATTATTTTTGTTATGGTTTATAATATTTTCCATCCATTCATCAAATTTATCTAAGAAAACTGCCTTCGTTGTTTGAAATGATATGTATACTATTCCAAATATCCCAGTCGTATGATATCCTTTTATAATTTGTATTGCTAAAAACCAAGTGCGATCCTTCTCACAGTTTGAGAGTATTTTGAAATTTATGTTTTCATGAATATATATAGCAACTCCACCTGTATGTCGGCTATCCGAATCGCAGCGTATAAATTTGAAGTTATCAATATACAATTCCGAATCGTACATGTTGTCAGTTGTTCTGGTTTCGCTGAGTAATACTAATGCTGGTTTATAATTGAACATAAATTCGTGTAATTCCCTGAAGTTTGACGATAGACTTTGGATGTTGGTGTATAATACATCTTGTTTTCGAAAGTGCTATTGTAAATTTATTTGGTTTCTTAGTATTTTCAACTTACGCTGATACAATGCGCATTTATTATCCCACGTAGCATGGTTTACATCAATATTAAGATTTAGCTTCTGATTTGTTTCAACGCAGTTGCTACATATGGTTTCCGTGCTGTTACAGACCGCAAATTTTTGCTCTTCGCTCCATTTTGGGCACGTTAGCTTGCTGGTACATTTCTCTCCGTGATGTGAATAGCTGTTGCATTTGTAACATCTTGTTAAGCCAATTGACTCTACTACATGGCATCTATCAAAATTTATATTGAGTTTTTCAGCCTCCATTATTTTCTTAAAGCAACTGGCATCAACTTCAATGATTGTATCGATTTTCCGCGTATTTCTTCTTCGATAAGTCGTTACTACTTTTATGTCGTTATCAGCTAAGAACGAATTTTGTTGCTTCAACGCTGATATAATTTCATCTCTTTCTAGTAGTTCTGACATTCCTTCCATATCTGTCGCGAGTTGCTTCAGCTTTTCTTTTGCTTCATTAGAATCGCACAGTAGAATAATTCCTCCATTCGAAACATTTCTGTATCCCATTAAAGGAGTGCTCTTAGGATCAATCTGGCTTACGATATCTTCTTTGGTTTTTTTATTCTCTTGTGGTTTCTTTGGCTGTAACAGAACTAATTTGGTTGGATTGGTTTTGACGACTGAGGCAAAAGATTTCGTCTCAGCAGGTTTCTGAATTTCTTCTACGTGAGTTTTAATTTGCCCTAACTATGTTCATTAAGCTTCAAATGATTTGCACATAAATGCTGCTTAAATTCTTCAATGAATTTGTGCATCTTATTAAATTCCTCATAAATAATATCCTCCTCATGATTTTGGCATTCTGTACATACATATCTAGCATAGGGGCATTCCTGGAACAATTTCTTATACTTTTCGAAATTCCAATCGACACATGTATAGTGATACACTTTTTTGCATCGCCCAAAACAATACATTGCAAAGTTGTTCTTGTTTTGAGTCAGTCATTTGTTTACACTTTTCACATTGAGACATTATAAGAAATAAGGCAATTCATGTACAGCAGTGTATACAAATGTTTAACTTCACTGATAACAAAATTTAAAAATAATAAGTTGCAGAGTTGCAAAAATTTTACTTTAATAGTGAACGTGTTAATTTGAATTTGACACTTATATATTTTGTATATTTCTATATTTTTGACTATTTATCTATATTCTTTACTGTTTTTCACAAAATCTATATTTTGTTTTTGTTCTTTAGCATATTATACTTAACACTAAAGATTTTCATTTATAACAAACACTATTTACTATTTTTATTTATTAATTCATTTGTACATTAAAAATGTAAGTACTACATATAATAAACAGGGCAGCACCTAGCACATAGCATAATATGTTAGTATCACAAAATTTCCCAGTCTCGTATTAGTCCCCAATCCAAGTAAATTGTAGTACCAATATTTTAGCCCAAAATGGTATTTAATGGTGTTTAACAAATCGAAAAAAAACTTTATTCAATTTCGAAAATATTTTATAACACATAACCAAAATAAATGTAACTAATAAATTATATCAAATATTGGTAATTAAATTTTGATTTTTACTGACTGTGTTCGATAATTTAATAAATAATTTTTAATTGCACCACTGAAAAAATGTACCAAAAATTAAATTCGAGTTAAACGTCAAAATTGTTTTGATAAATATTAATAACATAATAAATATAATATTGTATAATTAGGATCAATCGTCAACAACAAAAAATGATACTCGAATATTTTATACACTTTTATTTTATATTAATTTATTTGCTATTGCAAGTGATGTTTTCGGTGATGTTTTCGGTTTGGCGTCCAAAAGGATAAGGGACGAGAAATAATTTGCTGTGTTACAAAATACTGTAGCAACAATACATGTTTACACACACACACACACAATATTATTACTCGGTGCAGCGCCAATTTATAAAAATTCAATTATTGATTTATTTAATTTACAGGTTGACAGTACAAATAAAAAGTTTAGCTACAATTATATAATATTCAATTTTCAACTGGTTGATTTTCGTTCCAACATACCGCCTCAGTTGACTCATTGAAGATGGAATTATTGATAATTTCGTGATTGGTCTCTTGTAAATTTCTTTGGATGTCTTTACGGTTACGACTCGGATAAGCTTATCTTCACCAGGATGAACTTGCTCTACTCGTCCTAATGACCTTTGACGTGCAGGTAGGTTTTCACTGCGCAACAGCACAATGTCACCAACTTTAATATCGTTGGTGTTACGTTGCCATTTAGTAAGGTTATTAAATATGTAGTTGACTTCAGTTAATGGTAGTTTATTTGGCTGAAGAAGGTTGAACGTATCCGGAACTGCTAAAACTAGAAATTGTTCTTCTCGGTTTCCTTTTGATTGCTTTTGCTTCTCCGTCGGCACTTGTATTGGATCTGTTTGAATCCAACTTGGTCCCTTCCACCATAACTCGCTCGTTAAGATTTCTGATGGTAAAATGCCTCTAGATGCGCAGTCGGCTGGATTATATTTACTTGGTACGTGTTGCCATTGTGAGGTATTGGTAGAGCGAAGAATTTGGCCGATTCTGTTACTGACAAATATTTCTTGGTTTACGGGCGGTGATGATAGCCAATTTATTACAATTGTAGAATCTGTGAATAGATGAATTAACGGTGGCTTTTCTAGAGCTAAGGAATCCAACACTGTGTTTAATAAATTAGTGAGTAGAACCGCTGCGCATAATTCAAGTCTTGGTATGGTCTGGCGTTTCGTGACGGACAAAGGCGCCACCTTAGTTTTAGCGGCTATTAAATTGGTTAACACATGTCCATTGTTTTGCAAGGTTCTTGTTTATATCACGGCGGCGTACGCTGCCTGTGAAGCGTCTGCAAAACCTATCAGCTGGGTATCATTGGGAAAGTTTAACCACCTTGGAATTTCGAGTGATTCCAGCATGTTCAAGTTATCTCTAACGTTATACCATTTGCGGCTTACTTCCACGAGTAATTCATCATCCCATCCTACTTTTAGTTGCCAGAGTGTTTGGTATAGAATTTTAACACCAATTGTAATAGGCGATAACCATCCCATGGGGTCGAATATCCTCGATGCTTCAGATAGAAGAATACGTTTGGTCGTTTTTGTCTTAGGTGGTAAATCAACTTTAAAAGAAAATGTATCTTTGGTTGGCAAAAATCGTATGCCCAGAACTGAAATTGTTTTTGTACCCTCATTTATTTCTCGAGGAGTAATTTCCTGGTCTTCAGGTGGAAAATGAGACAAAAGATCAATATGATTTGCAGACCACTTTCTCAAGTGAAATCCACCTGAATTGAGAATCTCAACTAATCCTTTTTGCCGTTTTAGCGCTTCTTCGATTGTGCCTGCCCCAGACATAACGTCGTCCACGTAAAAAACATTTTTGACAATTTTTGCCGCTTCAGGATACTTTACAGTGAAATCCTCGGCTGCCATTTGAAGAGCCTTTTGTGATAAAAAAGACGCAGCTGCTGTGCCATAGATGACGGTAAGAAGACGGTAGTGCTGCAATGAAACATCAGGTGACTCCCTCCATACAATTCGTTGGAAATCAGCATCGGACTTGCACACCCAAATCTGTCGAAACATTTTTTCAACATCGCCAGAGAAGACAAAACGATGCTTTCGGAATCTAAGCAGAATGTTAATTCAATTTTGTTGAATGGTAGGTCCAACAAGAAGAGATGAATTTAACGACTCTCCAGATTTTGATACTGCGGAAGCATCAAATACCACGCGCAGTTTTGTCGTAGAACTGGATTCTTTAATTACTCCGTGGTGTGGCATATAAAAAATTTCAGCATACGGTTTCTTAATTTCGTCCATCGGAATCATCTGCATGTGTCCCAACTCTTGATACTCTCTCATGAATTGTACATACTGGTTGTGTAGATTCTCATTACGTAGAAGTTTTTGTTCCAGACAGCTAAATCGTTTTAGCGCTTGAGAAAGGGATTCACCTAATTTAGGTGCGTTAGGTTTGAATGGAAGCGCCACTCTAAACCTTCCGTCGTTTTCTCTTGTATATTTTGATAAGAAATTATGCAAGCATAATTTTTCATCTTGAGATAACATGGATACGCGCGGCATCTCCTCAATTTCCCAAAATTGTCTGAGACTCTTGTCAATATCTAATATTTCAGTATGGTGAGAAACCAGATGTGTTGAATTATTGGTATGTGTTGTATAAATTCCTCCTACTATCCATCCTAATTTGGTGTGTTGAGCGGTAGGTAACAGCTCACTTTCAATCATCTGACCTTCTGTAAAGAGGAGCAAGAAACGATCACAACCGACGAGTACGTCAATTCTATCTGGGAGATTGAAATAAGGGTCGGCTAACTGCAGATCATGGAGGTATCTCAATTTATCGAGTGGTATTGCTCTTGCTGATAGATTGGATGTGATTTTTGGTAAAATATAGCTTTCCAAATCCATGATAAAGGTATGGTCAATTCTTGATCGAATTCGCATAGTGGTTACGCCTCTTGAACAACCAGCTTTTCCGCCATTGAGTGTATTAATATTGAGTCGTGCGTTAGTTCTTTGTAATCCAAGACGACGGATACAAGATTCTGTGACAAAGGATCGTGTCGTAGCTGAGTCTAAAAGTGCACGGCAAGTTTGCCATGTGCCAAATTTATCCTGCACTTCCACTACGGCTGTTGGTATTATCGCATCGTGACTTGTAATTTCCGTAGGTGTCGGATCATGATCAGATACGTTTGGTTTGGTAGGCATCAAATAGCAACTTGTTGCGCCAACACTCTGGGTTGAAGTTGAAGCTGATGAGGCGACATGTGATGCGCTTACTGTTGTTGGAGCAAGCTCGGAGTTAGGTGCTTGGTGAACTAATGTATGATGCCTTTTTCCACAGCGAAAACATTTCTTTTTGGTACGGCACTTGTAGACGGAATGCGAATCACTTAGACAATTGTAGCATCGATTTGATTCCTTAATATATCCTCTACGGTTGTTAAGATCCATTTGGAGGAATTTAGGACAATCACAGAGCTTATGCTCTTCACCTTTGCACAGAGAGCAGTTGGGTAAAATTTGAACATGGAATGTCTTGCTTGAAGTTGGTTTTGACGCCGTCCGTTTTTGTTCGATTCGCGAAGATTGTGGCTTAATTCCTTCTAAAGAATCCATACGTTTACTAAGGAATGTCATGAATTGTTCGAACGTAGGGAAATCTATTTCAGCTGTCTCTTGTCTCCAAAGTTGGCGAGAAATTTCATCGAGTTTATTTTCAGCTATGTACAGTAACCAACAATCCCTAGATTCAGCATTTGTTCCAAGTGCCTTTAAGCCCCGTATGACTTCATCAGAAGCATCATGCATGCTTCTAATTGCTTCAGCAGAAACAGAATTTATTATTGGCTGACCCAAGTATAATTCGATGAAATCATTTACAATATGTCGCTTTTTGTCATAACGTTTGACAAGTCTTTGAAACGCTTCATTGTACGACGCATCTTCAATTCTAAAATGACGCAAAAGTTGTTCTGCCGGTCCTCGTAGTTGACCTTTTAAATACTGAAACTTTTGAGCGGGAGAGAGGCTGGTGTTATCGTGAACTGTTGAACGAAACAGGTCAAAAAAGGAGTTCCACTCTCTTGGTTTGCCGCTGAAAGTTGGTAAACTTAAACGAGGAAGTTTGTAGTCTGCTGATAAACCGACTGAAGCTGATGTATTAATAAGAGTGCCATTAAAAGAAAACGTAGGAGCAGTTGTTTTTAAACGCATAAATTTTTGCAGAATTGACAAGATTCCATAATAGTCTTCATCGAACGTTTCCATATCGGATTTAACACTAGCATCAATTGCGAAAATTTTGTTTTCTAATTAAACGAATTCTTTATAGTGTTCATTAAGTTTATCAAGACGAGCTTTTAAATCATCATAAGCCACGTGTTCATCTACGGTGTTAGCAAAATTAACTAATTTAGTAACTTGGCCTTTTACTATGCCTCTACGCTTTATTAAACCATCCATATTGAAAGTTCACAAAAAGTAACGTTGCACGTGGAATTGAACAAATTAAAATGTTCACGATAATCAAAAAACAGTAATTATATCACTCACAACACAACACTTTAGCAAAAGATATGTTCTTATTTAACAAATAATATTTTTTAAGGGTCCCTTATTTAATTATTATTCGATTTAATAACCATATATATTAATTAAACGTGGTTTAAATTAAGAACTAGTTAAATAAAATAAATGTGATGCTCAAGGTTTTGCGATGATCCAATAGCGGTGCTAGATAACTTGATAAGTTCCGGAAGAATTTTCCACGTGGTGAGTTTTTTGGTATAAAACTCTGAAATTCCGCAATGGCTCCAAATTTCTTCAATTAATCGGTAGCTTATTTCCAAAATATCCGGTTCGAAGGACCAAAATGTATAATTAGGATCAATCGTCAACAACAAAAAATGATACTCGAATATTTTATACACTTTTATTTTATATTAATTTATTTGCTATTGCAAGTGATGTTTTCGGTTTGGCGTCCAAAAGGATAAGGGACGAGAAATAATTTGCTGTGTTACAAAATACTGTAGCAACAATACATGTTTACACACACACACACAATATTATTACTCGGTGCAGCGCCAATTTATAAAAATTCAATTATTGATTTATTTAATTTACAGGTTGACAGTACAAATAAAAAGTTTAGCTACAATTATATAATATTCAATTTTCAACTGGTTGATTTTCGTTCCAACAAATATAAATATAAACATATTAAATAAATATAACGTATTAAATATAGGTTTTTTATTTAAGTTTTTATTTTATTATAAGTTTATAATTATAAGTTGAGTTAAATATATATACTATTAATGTTACATTTATTCATTTCTGAATATTATTAATCAGCTTCGTTATTGTCTTAAGTGTGACGTGTTTGAGGTTAAATTGTTTTGATATTTGTGAAAATTTTCGTTTTATACAACATTTTATTATTGTTTTAGCTAGTTTCTACACTCAAAATTTGTACACTTAAATTGCGGGAATTATTTCAAAATGTTTACACTTAAATTCGAAAATTAAACCTTTTCAAACGATGATATAGCAATAAAATTGTGTGAAATTAAGTGTATACCATTTTTTAAGTTTATATACACCATAATCTCAGCTGGTAGTAACTTTAAAATCCCGTTTTTCAGTCAATATTTGAGTTACTATAAAACTCTAAAATAGTGAGAATTCCAATATAAAGTGTTTTTAAATAAATGTATTTTACACATTATAGCTGTGAAAAGTAGTCTAATATGAAGAAATTTTCACATTTGTAGGTCGGATTTAAAATAAAAAATTGTAAATTAATGATAATATTTATTAGTTTTATTTCAATAAAATATAAAACAAGCATACATTTTTTGAGACAAAAACTATTATTTTACATAACATCTCCAATATGTAACATAAAACATAATAATATAAATTTAAGAAAATTAGTCTAAAAGTTCAAGTTTTAAGTTTAAACTAAAGTTGAATATACTCCATTAGTAAAATAATTTTTAGTAAGAGCTTAATATATTAATTAGGGTGTTAATTATTTCGAATTGTTGAGTTATTTTCGTCCTCTTATTCATTCTGGATGTAACTTCAAGAAATATCAAACCAAAAATTCTATTGTTGTGATATTTGCGTTGGATACATATTCATTGTGTAATATAAGTTGTAACATCTCGATAATATCACTTGCGCCGCATATTAAACCTTTTTATATTTTCCTGCCAAACTAAAACCAAATTTTCGTGTCATATTGGTGAGAATGTAATTATAGAAATTATAAACCCTCCTCTAGTTATTGAAAATAATAAGTTTAGAGCTGTTGGATGTGCACCACTAACATTTGGGATAAGGAGAATTTATGCATTGCATGCATTTTATTATTTTCTCAGCCATTTTCCCACATAAATTATTTTGTTATAAAGGTGATAAAATATTTTGTTTCAAAAAATTAGGAACATCAATTTGTGATTCGCGATCGTGGTTAACGTTTTCCAATACGTGGTTAACGTTTGCCAATATCATATTTATCTATTAGATTTGTAAGATCACCATCATGTGGTAAGTAAATAATTTTATTACTTCACAGTGAATTATTTAATTCTGATTGTTGTCTTACTATCGGTTTTAAATAGTGGGATGTGACTTACAGTAGTCAGCAGTTGTGTTTCGTCGTTTTCTCCGACATAGCCGCTATACAACTTTTTAAATGACTATGTACAAGTAATGCTTGTACAACCAGCGATAAATTCACAGTGTAAACAAAACAAACTATTTCGCTTATACCGGATAAATCATTTATCTGACCAAGTACACCAATTTCATTCGATCCAAATGAGTTTTCCTACAAAGTATAAAAAACAAACGTAATCATCAACGTCGAAAAAACTGGATAATAAAAATTATTAAACAATTACTTACATCAGCGATTTTAAGTTATCTTGCGTTTCTGTAGAATCAGATTCACAGATTGGATATGGCTGAATATCAACCACGGTTGGTGAATCATAGGATGTAGAATGTTCCGAATATCATAAGATGTTGAATAAACTTCGAATTTTACATTTTCAGTGATTTTATTTGGAACTACATTCTTGGAAGTGAAAATAAATCTTGCCGGCCCAAATTATAGCATCTGACGAAAAAAGTAGAGAACAAGTACGCAACTTATCATATTTTGAAAGTTATACTATCGCAACTTATACTATCAGTGATTCCCAAATTATCGCATCGCATTTTGTGAACGTTTCATTTTTGAAAAATCTATTTAAGATTAAAAATAATATTTTTTTTATATATAAGAATAAACTTAATAAACTGACGAAGTTATTTCGCTTCGTCTCACAATGTGGCATGACACAGTTTTCTTAAGGTTTGAATTAATTTTTTGAATTTTTCCAAAAGTTCCTTTTTTGAAATAACAAATCACAATAATAAGTTCAAAGTAAAATTCAAAGTTCACTACAAAAGGCTTAGATCAAAAAACGTATATAAGAATATTAATTCTATCTGAATAAAAAATTCAAAATAATAGTTCTTTAAAAATGATCAGTTATTTTATATTCGCATACAAAATCATCATCAACCACCTTAAATTAAAATTTTGAATTTGATTTTCGAAAATTCGAGTTTTTGAAAGACAAGGACAAAATATTTTCTATCTCTGTCACACGCAAGATAGGTGTTTTTTACCCATTCCTTTTGTTGTATACTGTATCCACGTTAGTACAGACCCGTGATACATACCTAGTTTTTCCCTAAAAACAATATACTGTTAAGTTACCAACAACCATCAGATCAATTTATCAATTATACTGATAAACACCAATTAGGTTTAGATGCAATGGAAAAATATAAAATCAAATATTTATTTTACATTTTTCTTTGTTTTTAAATAAGGCGTAGTAAAATTAAATAACATAATAATAATAAATGGTTATACTTTTCATTAATTAATTACCATTTGTTACATGCGATAAGATAGCGCGCAACTCAAATTTTGATGAAAAAGGCGTTCGTTTGTGAATGGTTTATTTGTAAATAAAAATAATCATAGTCAGTTAAAATGTTTAGTTTCTTTAGTTCAATTGTCAAATAAAGTAAAAATAATTTTTCGGACAATTTGTAAAACTAATTTTTAACTTTTTCACAGAACTTATTTTACTACGTTTTGAAATTGTTATATATCGTTTGGCGACTGATATAGTTTAAATTTATTCGTGACATTGGTTAGCGGGAATATTTGCTCGTTGTCTGTTAAGTTTTATTGTTTTGTAAGTTATTTGTAGGGTTTGCGTACATTATTATTTTTGCTTTAGGATTTCAAAAATTAATAATTTAAAGATTGATTTTTAAACTATTATTCATTTTTGATAAAAAAAATAAAATTGATGTTAAGTTTTATTAAATCTTTTCTTCAAATGCAGTTCGCAAAACAATTATTGAAACATAACAAATATTTAACTGAATTTACTGTCGAAAATAACCGTTATCTGGGGGTTTTACATAAATTATAAATCAAATAAATTTATAGTAATTAATTTAAATTAAAATATGTATTTAATTTTATCGAAATTACATTTTCACTGTTTAATTGGATTTAATTAAAATATTTTAAATGTTTAGTTAATTCCTAAACAAGCGATTGTCCTAAACGGCAAAAAATTATTAGATTATTACGAACTGACGAGGTGACCAATATACAAATATGTTCAACCATTAAAAACCTCAGTGGTCCACATGGTATCATCATTAATGAAACGAGCAAAAATTACGTCAAAAATAAAAACTAATCGATTTTATGATATTGTGCACTGTGTTAGACATTTATTTCATTGTATTGAAATCTAGAAAACTGGAAAATTTATGCGTAAGAAGATTTAAGTTTTATAATCTTTTATACATTCTATCGAATCACATCAAAGTTTAAAAAAACCAAATCTAACTAAACGTCAACGAACTTAGTAATCACACGAAATTAAAACTAAAAATCTTTTTGGAATGAACATTCGATATTTAAACCAATAAATGAGAATAATAGTAGTGTTTTGTTGGCAATTGTACAAAAACAATTCCATATACATAATTTCAATCCGGAATGAATGGTTTCATTCCAACTTTTAGTAGGTTTTGGAATAATTTCAACACTGTAAGTTTAAATCCAGGGGACAAAATAATAACTTATTTTGATATATTTCTGAATATTTTTGGGAGTTTCCATGACAACTCTTACTTTAATTATAGCTGCATTTTATTGAATACTGGAGTAGGAATAGGAATGAAAAAAATTCTCAATAAAACGACATAGAATAGTTCATATTTTTTTGTAACAGTTGAAAGTACGTCATGAAAAAAATAACAAACTGTCAAAAATTTAAATTTTCTTCGATAAAAAGTGCAAAAACAGTGCATTTTTCTGCCGTTACAATTACAAAATTTTTGTTAATTTAATGGCCCAAACAAAACCAACTACAGTAATTAAAAAGACACTTATCGCTAGGTAAGTACATGCATTAAATACATATTTAAATGCCAAAGAAAATGATTTGTTTTCTTATATTTGTTTTCTTATTAAATGTAGTTTGTCACGAAGAAAATGGACAAGAAGCGAAACCCGAACTCTTCTGGTATGTGTGTCGAACAGAAAAGAAGAATTTTATCATTTCTTAAAAAAACATGTATATAATAATATTATCGAGGATTTAGGTTCACCTGGCATATCCGTAAGTAGTATACAGCAGATAATTGATTTTGTTAATTTAAATTGGTTTGATTACATAATAAATTAATGTAATATATATTTAAGGAAAAATCATTCACAGTAGAAGATATCAAAAATAAAGTAAAATCGTAGAAGATGGCGTATAAAACTGCAGTTGATAATAGTTATCGTACTGGTGCTGCACCTTCAGTTGCTCCATTTATGGATTTGATGGCTACGAGAACTTGCCTCCTGAAGACTGCAGTACGATTACCTGTTCAGTAGGAATAGGAAGACGGAGTGCCATAAACCCGGATGAAGAATTTCTATCAAAGATAGAAATATCTCTTCCCGATCAAAATGAAATGGACTCTTTATCTGCAACATCACCATCGACTTCAAAACCAAAGCAAAACGTTTATTGCCTAAGCACCAATTACAGTTACGAAAATTAGAATTCGCCGAGAATATGCTTAAATTGCAAGAGGAAAACAAATTTAAACGAATGCGGGAGATAGAGGCTGCTCGGGAAGCAAGGCATCAAGAGCTAATGTTTCAACTTCACAAATAAAAGGGGAGTTTTGTAAATATTGTTAATATTTTTTTTAGATTAATTATAAACATAAACTACCATAAAACCAAACTTAAATGAATTATATATATAATATAAGTTAATTTATTTATTGATTTATGATTAAAAAAAATAATTTTTATTTTTAACTTATTTGTTTTACATCGAAATTACAACTGATTATTTTTCTTACTTTCTAATTACAATTTGCTTAATTAAAAATATGTAGAATATGAAACCATGTCGTTAAGAATATTCACTCAGCATTAAGCCGGATGCGCGTGCATTATGCCGGATGCGCGTGTAGTTTGTTGTTATTGTAAATGCAATGTGACAAATATGATCACGTTGCGTTTCTGGTGGGAACCTAGTTATTACGCGTGTTAACTCCTCCCCCTTAAAGTTCGAATGTCCGCATTGGAACAGTCAGAAAAATGGTGTTTCGTAAAATTTCCGTCTGGGTTCCGAGGCCCCTCTGAGTGTTATCGCCTGAGGTGTTACGTTATGGGTCTTTGGCTCCTCTCCCTGAATTACCACTGAACAGACATTCTCGACTTTACTTTGAGGTTGTGTAGTGGACAAATCCTCAATGTTTGTTGTATTAGTGATTCGTAATTTCTTAGTGTTGGTGCACTTTGTAATGATGACCGCTATTTCCAAAATGATGGCTATTGAGAATGATTCCCAGCTCGTGAATCGCTCGATGGTTCCTTCCTTTTCAAGGAGCCCAATGTGATGAGTATTATTTATATGAATATCTTTCATCATTTGTAATGAAAGTATTTCTTTGAAAGCACTTTCTTCCGGCGCTGGCTGTAGAATGGCTGGAAGTACTTGCATGGTTGTTTTTTCCTTGGAAATGTAGATGTTATTTCCAACTGACAAAGTAGCATTGCTGAATTTAATCAAATATGTTCCATTGAGCTTCTGAGTTTCTTTATTAATATTGATGTCCCCATCAAATTGATTTAGTAGAACTAGACCCTCCGATATTTCGTTAACTGTTGGAATGTGCTGATTGTTGTTGTGTTTGCATTTGGAAGGTCGACTTTTGAGTAAGTTAGGAAGACAAAGAGAATTGCTTATATCTAGGATATTATTTTGGTTACAAATTGAAAGCGAGTTGACCGTTTTACATTCGTTAATAATACTATAAATTTTATCATGATTTTTAATGACATTTTCATACTCAATTTCGGTAACCTTATTGTTTCTTCTGACTAGTTTGACTAATAATTTATCATATAGTTCTGGAGTTGTTATTGGAATGTACACGATATAAAGTAGACACAATTTGCTACTAATGATTTTGATATTAGCGAAATCTAACGCCTCCTCGGGAGTACTATATGGTAAATTTTCAGTTTCCAGTGTATTAATGGCTAATTTAATTTCAGAATTTGATAAAACGAGGAAATTTATAATCCCTGCTTTAGCCCAGTGAATTGCGTACTTAATATTTACTAACTCTTCTTTCATTAATTTTAATTTATATGGAATATTTAATGCTAATGGGTCGTTTAGTTTATTTTCTTTATGAATTTCGTTAATAATTAAATTAGCCATTTTTGTAATGTTATTGATTCTTTCATTGTACAATCGGTTTATCACTACTTGGTTGTTGTTATTCTCTAATACATTATTCATTTTATCTTTAATTACTTTGAAATCCTCGTGATCGGGATTTCCGGCTATCCATTTCCATGCACTACCTATAAAGTTTAGGGATCGTCTGGATTTATGTATTCTAAGGCTGTCTAGTAATGTTTGTAATTCCGAGAGTTCGTGTCTCAAATAGGGTTGTAACGGGTGATCTATTGTCATTTCTTTGTCCAGTATGGATTGCATTCTGTCTATGTAATTTTGGTGTTTGTCTAATTCAATTATATGGATTAATTTGAAGTTTCCGTCCTGTATTTTTGCTTGGCCTGTGCTAATTGAGATGATTTGAGAATTTGTGTAATCAAGAATTTGAATTTCTGCCAATGTGTTGCTTAGGGCGTAACTGTAATTAAAATAAGTTTTGTTAGTTAGGATTTAATATTGCTTTTGTGAATTACTCTTCCGGATTCTGTTAAAACTGTTGTATTTCTGTCTTCCCTTACTATTTCGGGTTTAAATCGTTCCGTTAATTTCGATCCTAATCTTTTGTTATGCTTTACGTAGATTTCTTGACCTGCTTGGTAAGTTTTGATCGGGATACGGTTTTTGTTATGGTATTTCATATCTGTTTCTTGCTTTTGTTTTAGTTTTAGTATGGTATCTTGTCGGATTTGTTCTAATTGTTCAGGATCTGTGTTAGGGATTCTGCCAAAATATATTTCCACTGGCCGTTTGCCAGTTGTCGAGTGGATTGAGTGGTTATATTCATTAACCGCTCTCTCTAGTAGTTCATAAAAAGTTCGTTCTACCCCATCAGCCTTTAGACATCTCATCATTTCTGAGAGTGTCGAGTGAAATCTTTCCACTTGGCCATTCACCTCACTTTTGTATGGGGGAGTTTTGAAGACTTTTATGTTTAACCCATCTTCCATCATTGATATTATGGAATTCGAGTTGAAGGATTTTTCGTTGTCAATTACTACAATTTCTGGTACACTAAAAAAAAGAGTATATCCCTAAGAGGTTGTTTGATGTCTTCTGTCGCTCTGGATTTTAAACAGTAAACTCGCCTTCTCGGTCTGCAGAAGGCGAGTTTACTGAATTTGTCAATTGCCGTTAAAACCAATTTATTTTCTGTTGAGTAAATATCTACACTCTAAAAAATTTTTGTTGAAATTTACTACAATAATTGTAGGTTATCTGTTGCCTTCAATTATTGTAGTTAATTTTCATCGTAGTGTGATTTTAAAAAATCACACTAAAAGCGTGTGAATTATTTACACGTTAAACGTGAGTAATCGCACAATTTAATAGTGAAAATTCTATTTTAAATGTTGAAAAATTACTCGTATAAATTGGAAAAATCCGCTTAATTAGTGTAAAATTGTACTATCAAGATTTTTGAATAAACAGTGATTAAAAATGGCCATATTTCATAATCCTTTAAAGATTTGATGACAATTAATTTTTATAATTTGAATAATTTTCCATTCTGTATTATTTATCTGAAATGAAATCTTAACCTACCCTCCAACGTTGTGTGACGTCATTGTCTCATTACAAAATCTGTTGACGAAAAATCATATCATTATCATAACAAGGATCGTTCTTGTTTATTGATTGATCGTACTATCCACACCCAGTTTGTTTATAAGTCGGGTTGCCAACATTACTCTAGCGAATTTTATTGTATCCTAAATTTGAAACACTCCAAAGAAAATTAACGCTTCTATTTGGTAATTGCAACAAAAATAGTTTTAAACAATTTTTTGGTTGATAATTAACACAGAAAAATTGTAAATCACTACTGCAGAGTAAAAAACGGTTGACTTTTCGGGAATTCGCACAATTTTTGAGTTTTTTACTACGCTTTTCATGTAAACTACTGCGATTGAGTGAATAACGTCATTTTTCAATAAATCACAACGCGAGTGTGTAAAATTAAACGTCGTTGTGTATTTTACAATCAGAATTTGCGGTAAAATACATATTTTTTAGTGTTTATTCACTATTAGTTTTTAGAGTGTAGATGGAGCGTATGTCCAGGATAATTAGGGATAGGAGTTGGGGTAATGATAGGTTTATTGGGGTGGCGATCATATTTATTATTCTGGCATATAGCACAACGTTTGACCAGCAACTTAATTTTCCTGGTCATCCTGGGGAAGTAATAATTTTCAATTATTTGATCTCGATTGAGCATTTCTTGAGCATTACGATGTGCTCGTCGATGGACAGATAATATTATTTTTTCATCTGTAATATCTTGTACCATCTTTTGAGTGAATCGAATTTTATAGTCTCTGAAATGTATTGGGTACACTTCTTGAACTTTTCCCATTATATGTTCTGATGTTTTCAATCCGTTGATCGTGAGTGGATTAAGGTAACGTTTAAAAAAATTTATAATGTCTGAATTTGAAAAACTTGGTTGTGTAATAATATGCCTAGAATATTTTGGAAAAGGGTTTACTATTTGGTACGAACTTTCCCCACCTATGTTTAAAATTAGTTGATTGCGGAATACATTAACTGGGGTATCGACTGTGGGGATCAAGTCATGTGGAGAACTTTGGTCGCTATGTTGTGTAACTGACATTGCATTTATTCCACAAGTGGTTGGTGTTCTCGATAATGCATCCGCTACTAAATTTGTTTTCCCTGGTTGATATTTTAACTCATAATTGTACTCTTCCAGGATAGCTTTCCAACGTTTCCTCTTAGAGTTGTTATTTTTATTGCTTAGGGCATATGTCAATGGTTGGCGGTCTGTAAAGATCTTAACTTTCTTTGATCCATAGAGGAAATTTCTCAAAGATGGTAATGCCCAAATTATGGCGAGCATTTCTTTTTCATTAGCCGCATAATTTTCCTCCGTTTTATCTAAGGTTCTCGAGAGAAACGTGATTGGCCTTCCTTCCTGAGATAAGACTGCACCTAGTGCAAAGTTGGAGGCATCTGTAGTCAATTCGAATTCCTTTTGGAAATTTGAAAATGATAATAGAACTTCGTTGGAGAGGAGTGAGGTTTTTATTTTTTTAAAGGTGGCTTCTTCTTCGGTGTTAAGCTTTACCATTTTATTTCTTGAGAGAGTTTTGGACACATGACCGTCTTCTCCTCTTAGGAGTGAAGTTAGGGGCCTCGCAAGTTTTGCGTAGTCCCGGATGAAACGACGATAAAATCCGACTAATCCCAAGAAAGATCTAAGTTCCTTCACATTCTTAGGTACAGGAAATTCTGTTATGGCTTTAACCTTCTTCTGATTCGCTTTTATCCCATCTTTAGAGATGACAAATCCTAAAAATTCTACTTCATCCTGTAGAAATTCACATTTGTCGAGTTGAATCTTCATATTGGCGTTTTCTAACACTTTAAAGATTATCATCATGTTCTTGAAGTGTTCTTCTTCTGTTTTACCAAATATGATTATATCATCGATATAAACGTAGCAACGCTTCCCAATGTGGTCGCGAAGAATATCATCAAGAGTACGTTGAAATATCGAGGGGGCATTTTTAAGCCCAAATGGGAGTCGAGTAAACTCGTACTTTCCATGATTAACCGAAAAAGCTGTTTTTTCAAAGTCCGATTCTTTTAAAGGAATCTGGTGAAAGCCGCTCTTAAGATCTATTATGGTGAAGAATCTGTTTTCCCCCAAGTTTGCCAGAATGTCATTGATCTCAGGTATTGGGTACCTGTCTGAGATAGTAACCGAATTTAGTTTTCGGTAATCGATCACCATTCTGTATTTCTTTTCTCCCGATGCATCTTCTTTTTTTGGTACTATCCATACCGGGGAGTTATATGGAGATTTGGATGGTCTAATTATTCCATCTTTCAACAGTTGTTTAATTTCCTTCTCCACTTCGTCTTTCAAGCACAAAGGATATGGATAAGGGCGACTGTACACGGGATCGGTGTTGATTGTACGAATTTCTCCTCTCACGTTTTTTGTGAAAGTCAATTTCTCTTCGGGATCGGAAAAAAGGTTTGGACATGTTCTTATTATTCGTTCTAGTTTTTGTTTTTGTTCTGCATTTAAGTGTGAGTCTCTGATATTTATATTATTTACAGAGTCAGAAAGGTGTTGTTTGATGGGTATTTTCGTGTCTGGGCTAATGATCATAAATCCCTTGTTGGTGTATATTGTGGCACCGAGCTGCTTCAGGCTATCGTTTCCGATTATGCCATCGAATGATCTCAGACTAGGTAATATGAAAAATTTTAATTTCCTTTCTGGACCAAAAAGATCTATTAATGCGTGATGTGTAATCTTAACGCTACCAGCAACTGAGTTTGCCATGAAAGGTTTCTCGTTAGGGATGGGATTTCGAATATATTGTTTTTGAATATAATTTTTATTAGATCCGGTATCTACTAAGAATTTAAAAGTTTTTCCACTCTTCGCCGTATACTCTATATAAGGAAGCGAAGAGTGTATTAATCTAAAAAATGGATGTCGTCTATTTGTTCTTCTACGTCTTGTTCCGTAGGATGTTCGTTATGGTGATCATTTATGTCAGATATTTCTACGATTTCGTGTGAGTCGGTATATTCTACAAGAGTCTGGTCATATTTCGAATCCTCTGATTCCATCTGTTCATGGTAGTATTGCCATTGCGTTTCGGGGTCCCCATGAAACGGTTCTGCATGGTACACTCTTTGCATTTTAACCGGTTGGTGTACTTGGTTTGAATGGGGTCGTTTATTTTCGAATTGGTTCATTTGCGGTCTATTTTGGTAATTAATCTTTCGATAGTGTTTTGATTGGTCTATTTCCATTGGTTGCGGCTTAGAAAAAGAATTCCTATTGAGTATGTTGGGTGGTTGTTGATTGTAGTGTTGCGGGATTTGTCTAGAAGTTGAAGGATATTGGTAATTATTTTGCAATGGTTTAGGATAATTTTGAGGAGCTTGAGGATTATACAACAATGATGGGTAGAAGTTTCGGGTTTGATTAGGTAAATACTGTTGTTGCATTGATATAGTTCTTCTAGGAGGGAGTGGAGGAGGTTGAGGAAATTGAGTCTTTTGAATATTTATACTGCCGTGGCTGTGCTGAACACGATATTGCACATTCTCGAGTTTTAGGCATAGAGAGAGGGCTTCTGGTAAATCCATTGGTTCCCTCATACTCAATAATTTCGGTAGGTCTCCTCTGAGACCTCTTACAAAAGTATCAAGTGCCTTATCTCTATATGATTGAGTCATTACATTCATGGCTTCCTGACTCATGTCCATGGATGATAATTTGTTTAAAATAAGTGATAGGTGGTAATAAACCTGTTGGTAAAACTCTGGGATTGAATTACCTTTCTGAATTAGGGTAGTCATTTGGTACTCAAGCGTACCTAGGTCTCGTTTATCCGCGTAATGGAGCATTAAACATTTTGAGATTTTTTCCCAACTGAGAGTAGTGTTGTAGGACTCAAGGGCCGTATGCGCATTACCAGTTATTTTATTTCGTATAACACTGAGAATCCCATAGTATTTGGGTGTTCCTTTTAGGTGTTCATAAATTTTCAAAATACGATCTACGCTTTTCTTCCAGGATCCGAATTCTCCTGGCTGTCCGGAAAAGTCTCGTAGACTCTTAACCACGTCTGGTATTTTATCCAGCTCGTTTAGATCATTGAGATATCTGGGATCTATTGTTTGGTCAGTTTCTATTTTATTGTTTGATGGAATGCTATTCATTCGGTCAAATAATAGTTGATTTTGGCTGCTAACTATTTCTTGTATAATGTTTTGAAGTTGGTTAATGTCAAAAATTTTTGCACCGTTTGCGGTAGGTGTTGACTGAGAGTGGTCTATCGGATTTAATGTCGAGGGTTTAAGAATTGTGTCTCCGTCCATTTTATTTTATTCCCCGGTCAAAGTAGCACTATCGAAATAAGGGTTCTATGTCAATTTTGTGCGAATAATTAATATTAGTGGTTCACGGAAATGGATGTAGTAGTAATTATTAATGATATGATACAGTGCAAATTTAATTTATATAAAAATTTGTAAGAGATCTGGTTTAAAAAATTTTTTGTTACTTTTAAGAAGCTTAATTGCTTATCGTATTTTAATTTTGTAAATATTTTTATTAAATTATTAATTTTAACTTTAAAATGTTTTAAGAAACTTAATTCCTTATCGTATCTCAATTTTGTAAATATTTTTATTAAATTATTAATTTTTTAAAATTTTCCTTTTTTAATTTTTTAAAATTTCTTTTTACTTTTAGCTGAACTTATTGTTATATTCTTATAGTAACTAATAGATTGAATTTTATTTTTGTTTATCTATTTAAAAATTATAACTTACATTAAAATTAACAGATGCTTTATTGACATCTGGAGTTGTAATTATGATTTTTGGGATTTGCTTGCTCAAAATCGCCTTAATTCCTCGTGCCTTACAACTTGATTGGACCGCTGTTGAATTATTGCGAAAATACGGCGTGGTTATCCTTGATTCACTTATTCTTCAACTCCGTTTTTCCTAGTAGGGTACTTCGGGGCCTCGTTTTCCAATACTTATAGTTGTCGTTTAATTAGCGTAGGGTACTTCGGGGCCTCGTTTTCCAATACTTATAGTTGTCGTTTAATTAGCGTGGGATAATTAATTTTCTCCCTTATTTTGAAGTTATGATTAAACTTTTGTAAGATCCGTTAACGTTGGTTTCTCGTTTTTAATCACTGTTTAGGTTATCACTATGATCTTACTTGGGATTTTATTAGTAAGTTATTGGTTAAACTTCACTATTGATCAATTTTGTTATAAAGTTGTTGGTTATACTTCACTTGATCAGTTTATTTTGAAATTATTGGTTAAATTTCACTATTGATCAATTTTGTTATAAAGTTATTGGTTAAACTTCACTTGACAGTTTTATTTTGAAATTATTGGTTAAATTTCACTTAATCACTTTATTTAATTTTTTTAAGGTTTTGGTTAAACCTTTTGTAAGATGTTTACACTAATTATCACTTTGGTTTCACGTTAATATTTAAAACTTTACGGCATAGGACAATTTTACACAAGGGACCCTGTTTCGGCGCCAGTTAATTTATTTATTGATTTATGATTAAAAAAATAATTTTTATTTTTAACTTATTTGTTTTACATCGAAATTACAACTGATTATTTTTCTTACTTTCTAATTACAATTTGCTTAATTAAAAATATGTAGAATATGAAACCATGTCGTTAAGAATATTCACTCAGCATTAAGCCGGATGCGCGTGTATAATGCCGGATGCGCGTGTAGTTTGTTGTTATTGTAAATGCAATGTGACAAATATGATCACGTTGCGTTTCTGGTGGGAACCTAGTTATTACGCGTGTTAACTTATATATATATATATATATATATATATATATATATATATATATATATATATATATATATATATATATATATATATATATATATATATATATATATATATATATATATATATATATATATATATATATGTATATAGATAAAAAATGAATTCACTTTATATAATTTAATTATTTTTTATTAACTTTTCGAATTTTTTTTTAATTATGCTAATGAAGTATACGTATTTGAGGTGATGAAAATCAAGAGATGTTTAACTTTTCTTAGGACTATGTTAATATGAATTTGATAATATTATTTTTTTCAATCGACTAAGATAATACCATCACAATTCTGATAATACGGGTGAAATAGTATATAGTATATTTAAAATAGCCCTTTTGCTATTAGATTATTTATAACTAATTCTCTTTCGTTGTCTAACTCTTGCGTACTTGATTTTGTTATTTCCAAGTCTAGATCCTACAACCATAATTCGATGAATTATCTTCTTCATCCCAATTGTCGTTCTCGTCAATACATATATTATGTAACACACAGCTTGCAATTGTTAAGTTAACGACAGTGTGTTAGTTTATTTGCGTTTTCTTAATCGTCTCAATATTGTAGCCACAGAAACTTACTATAAAATGTAGACTGCAACGATTTTTAGCTGTAAGTGGTACAGCTAGTCCCAACGGTGAATATCTTTTTACGGTGTTTTTACATTAATTGCAGTCCACCATTTCCTACACTCAAAAGAAAAGTACCCAAAAACAATGAAAATCTACATTAATTGAGTAAATTTAGTTATCAGTAAGGTTTCTGTAACCGCAGTTGTTAATAATATTAATGAACATTTATTATTTCTAAATCAAAATAATCAATTGGTAAAGTTTTCATTATCGATACGAACTTGTTCGTTGGTAAATATAAAACCAAAATTTAAAATCTTAAAAGATATTTTACTAAAAAAATAACAATGATTATGAACGATTTATAAAATATTAATGACAAAAATAATGAACTTAATAAATGTTATACTTCAACCAGGTATTTATGTAATTGAATAAGTGTAAAATATTGTATTAATACAAACAATTCATTTATAAAATCTGAAATACTTTTATTAAATATAGAATAATGTTATTAATTTTAACAAAAAGCGGTTGTGAATTCAATGAAAATGTCATATTAACAAATATAATTTTTATTGAAATTAATAATTAATTTAATGAGATAGTGAAACAAAAACTATATATATATATATATATATATATATATATATATATATATATATATATATATATATATATATATATATATATATATATATATATATATTATGTATATATATATATTAGTCATGTGTTTGGAGTTAATGACCGTTTACTTAACGTGGAAACGTTACCACTTTTTAAATAAATGAAATAATTTAAGTATTTTAACAAAGAAAAGGTTTTATATTTATTTAATTATTTTTGTGTGTTAACAATGTGAAATATGAACATCAACTGATTTAACAATCTTTACATGAATATGCATTTTGTGGCACAAAATGCAATATCAATAATAAAATTAAACTGTTTCTTTATAAAGTGCTGAAGGCACAAAATATGCAAAATACATTCTATTACACCTGTAACATGAATACGTTCAATCAATATATTTTCATAAATGCTGGAGGCATAATTTTTATAAATTTTTAAAGAAATATGATGTTCATTAAACGCGTGCATCCGTTTGTACATTGATCATTGATGCCGCCTTATGTAGGGGTGGTTGTCTCGTTGTACGATGACATGACTATATATATATATATATATATATATATATATATATATATATATATATATATATATATATATATATATATATATATATATATTTTAAAAAAAAATTTCTTGAATGACTTGGTTCCTGACCATTCTTAATATAAACTAAAACGTTAAATTAATATAAATAAAATAATTATAGCTGATGGCATGACGGCTTATTAGTGAATAGTAGTAGTACATCTCGGCTCCACGAAATTGTTGTGAATAGTAAGGAAACAATCTCTAAGTTTATTAAAGGCAAACTGTAGTTAAATTATATACAAATTAGTTTATTATTAAATTGTTTAATGAATAGTTATGCTTACGTGTAGGTTTATATCAAATTTAGAAAATATATAGAAACGGGAACTGGTTTATATTTGTTGATACATCTGAACATATAAATTGCAATTAAAAGATCGACGATCGATTGACTTGAATCTGCCATTAATCGCAAAAATTATGTGGCTGGATTTGATTTTTCTTTTCCGTTTAAATTTAATGTGACCATCTAATTCTTTAATAGTCCGACCCAATGATTAAATAAAAATAATTCTTGAGAATACCGACTAGTGCATTACACTACAGATTTATTTCCTACGTGGTTTTTATTAATAGTCTGTTGAGTAGGCACCAGATATCCATGTAATCCACAAAAGAATTGCATTCTGGTTGTCTGTAATAAGATTCAAATATTGGGAGTGTAAAATTTTTATAAAAAAGTTTATTAGCTTATGGTTACCTCTGAATTTTTGTATTGTGCTTTAGGTGCCGCAGGTCTATATTAATGCTTTCATCTTTAATATTGCCATCACTTAAAATAAAAATTTTAATGCAACTACTGTATTGGCTCCATGTATATTAAATGTTAAGATTTCTTGCAAATAATATATTAAAATCTAATTCAATCTGAAAATAAATGAAACGGTTATAGTAAGAAATGGTTTGGGTGTGAAAAGTATACCAATCGAAATCTGGCCGGTGATTTAAAAATATCCATTGTTGCAATATAACGAAAGTGTAATTCACTGTTCTTACATCGTTTAGTCGATAATTATATCACGAATAATGATATCACGACGCAATTTTGTAGACCTTTTACACAATTTCACTTCGAATTGTTCACAATATTTTTATACACTCGCAATAATTTTATTATAAATTGTCAGACTAACTTTTATTTAATTTATTTTATTATTTCACAACACTAACCCACATCAGACTATTATGAAATTTAACATTTAATAAAATATAAATTTCGTGATTAAATACACCAAATTAAATACAAATATATTTAATGCATATGGTTGGTATTGAATTTTTAAATCATTTAATGAATTACATTAAGCAATTTATTATTTCGTTTATATATTTAATAAATCTACTTTGAAAAATATAATGAAAAATAAATTTATAAATGCAGATTTATTAAATATATAAACGAAATAATAAATTGCTAAATATCATTCATTAAAAGATTTAAAAACTCAACTATTTTGAGGGCAATTTGAATATTTTATATTTTCAATGTACGCTTTAATCAATAAGATCATAAATTAATATACACATTCATCAATAACTTGGTTACAAATGAATGAAAAAAATTATTAAAATTTACCAAAAAATCGTATGCCATGAAAAAACTTTCAAAATCATTTAATAAACTCAAATTCATAAATTTATAAACCGGTTAAAAATTGTCAATCGAGAAATCATCCCACTAATTAATAATTTCATATATTTGTCGAATTTGTATGGCTTTATTTTCAATGAACGGCGTACATTAAATTATTTTTTTTGAGTGTAATAATGCTGAGAAATTCTACTAATTGAATTTGGTCCCAAAAATTCTCTGTACTCATTTATTGTTACAATATTTTTGTCATCAAAAATCCGAATCGCGAGTGACACGTTTTGTCTATCAAGCGAATTTGGCTAAAAAACTTTCGGAAGAGGCGTGGAGGCATTTTACACATCCATTTTTTTTCTTTCTTAAAAATTAATTCTAGATCATTAAGCGAACTAGTTAAAACAATATTAAAATCTTAAAAATCCGGGAAATTAAACTAATTATTAATTTTAACCAATTATTTCAAATAGATTTAAGTAAATGAACCGAATCAAATAAAAATTAAATTTTTTTCCCGATACATATTTTGAATTTACATAAGATGTTTATCTTAGTGTTAGAATTTTTTAAAAATATTTTTCGGTTAACTTGATTGCCATCGGAAAAAACAACCTCATGCAAAAATCCAAAATTTCGTTTATCTTACATACCAAGAAATCTGAATCCATCTTAGTTACCGACAGTATCTTCATTTTTAGATAACAGTGACGATATCATAAATGCCTGAATAGATTTAGCTGTAGTTAACAAACTTGCGGAGTTTTCAAGATGGTTATGGACTAAGCCTTCTTTTTTGTTGCACTTGAAGGTTATACCGGATTTGACATGTTTTTCGTGTAAAATCAAGTATGTTATACTTCTCGTGTGGTAATAATTTTGAAAATTTATTAAATAAACAAGTTTTAGCAGCGCTCGATTCTAAATTACCCTATGAAAACGATTTTAAATAATAAGTATGTAGTAATGTTAAATTATGACTCGCAGGTATCTATACGCGGCTGAATATGAATAAACCATTATTAAAGAAAATATTATTAAATCTGGGTTATACCGGTTATCATTTACAAATAAAAGTTCGCATTGTTCTTGAAGAAAATTTAAATTTTTCGTTGTTTTCTCAGTGACACCTTCAACACCTTTTAAAAATTCGAGACTAGAGTTAATGAGAGTTTTGTGATCGGTAACATTTTTCAACGGTAAAATTATATTATTTAAACAACGAATTAAATTATCTAATTAAGAAAAAGTATAACATTTTAAATTATTGCTTAAAATTTTTTGAATATTCGCGGTTTTTGTTTGATATTATTCAATTCAATATTATTCACAATTTAGAAATGGTAAATGAGTTGTCCGATGATAAATAAATATTAAAAAAATATATTTTCTCATCCGACGCGGTTGGTATACTTATCTGATGCATAAATTTCGTTCCAATTCGTAATGGATCGGTTCGTCATTTTTAAGTGCTGCTTATTTATCAATACCTTTTCTTTTCAATGTTTAATTTTCGGTTCGATTCGTTTCTCTACTCTCCGAGATAAGTAAGTTTGGAAGTTCGGGAAATAAAGTCGGGATCATATTATAGCGTAAGTGCCATCTATTTTGTGTATAATGTTCTGAACCACTTGTAAAATAAATTAAATAGCGATAATTAATACTTACAATTATTTAATTTAGAATTATATACGTACCAATACCAGTTGCATCCGAACTAAGTTCAGTCAAAAACTGCGATTCAAAATGGATGTGACAAATTTTGTTCCATTTTGATGATTTCCAATTTGTTCTAGGAATATTTTTCTCCCGTTGCATCATTTTTAGGAAAACTGAAACGATTTAATCTCTTTTGAATTTCGAACTAATGGTTAACAATTTCCTAATTTTGGTTCGTTATCAATATTTTTAGTAAGGATCAATTGAGTTTTAAATCTAGTTACAACTGTTTCTAAAAAGTCATATTATTGTCTTGTTCGTTATTTTGTGAATTTTTTATCGGTTCCATATAAGTTCTAAAATACTTTTTTTTTTTTTTTTACGTTTAGTTTTAATTGGGTGCAGGGCGGACTTTTAGACTGACCTAGCTGCTTGTAACTATCAGAGCTCCTGCACCCAACGCGCGATCCTTCAAGTAAAGGTTGATAGCTGCCTTGAACTTGTGCATTTTATACTTCAACGGAAACTGAAAACTTAAACACCTTTACAACTGCTAGAAGTTCCTTTTCACTATATTAAATTTTATGATTATTTACTGTCCTGCTTGCATATTCCACAGCTCCAATTGCAAACTGACTTGCGGCCGTATTAAGTACAAATGTTTTGTTAAAATCTTAAAATAGGTTAGTACAATTTTTAAATGTTCGAATGATTTTATAAATCTTAAAAGCCTCAATGTAAACGTTGTCAGCGATATGGCCATACTCAAAAGTTCTGCCAACACGAACCTAGATGTGTTAAATGTGCTGAGAAACATTTAACTATTTCTTGTGAGAAACCTAAGAATACTGCAGCAAAGTGTTCAAACTGTGCACAAGGCCATCCTGCAAATTACCGAGGATGCCTGGTAGCGAGAGAACTTCAAAAAAGAAGAAATAATCTAAGTAAACCAACGAATTTACAAAAAAGTCAACCATCAGAATCGTTTAGTCATCATGTAAGAGGTGGTTTATCATATGCGCAAGTAGCTGAGACAGGAAAGGTCAGTTCCGGACCAAATTTGAACCCTACCCATTCGAATACTATGATGGAAATGATGCAAAATGTTATGAATGCCATAAACAACCTTTCTGAAAGGCTACAAAGATTGGAGCAGAGAAATTCTGCTTTATTATACTAATCAACTCTCTCAAAATGATATACCAAGAAAACCTGAGAATTGCTACTTGGAATGCTAACGGTATTAAAAATAAAAAGCATGAACTAGAAGCGTTTTTAAAAATGCAAAATATCGATGTGTGTCTGATATCTGAGACCCACTCCACCAGGCAATCTTACCTTAAAATTCACGGTTACCAACTTTATGAAACAATTCATCCGGATAACCAAGCAAGAGGTGGAACTGCTGTTATAATAAAAAACTATATTAAATACCGTGAATGCCAGCATTATCAATTACCCGAAACCCAGCTTACCATAGTAGGAATTACATCTACCAAGCAACGCCTTCAGATAGGATCAGTGTATTGTCCACCTAGATATAACCTGAAGAAACCGAACTATTTGAATATCCTACAACAGTTCGATGGTAGATTTATACTAGGGGGTGATTTTAATGCAAAGCATGTTGATTTTGGTTCTAGGCTTACAACAACCAAAGGTAACGAACTTAAAAATGCAATAGTAGAAATGGGATGTAACGTCCATTCCACTGGCAAGCCAACATATTGGCCCACGGATGCAGGTTAAACTCCTGATCTACTGGATTTCTTTATATCAAAACAAGTTTCATCAAATTTTATTGAAGTAGAGGATAATTCAGATATGGACTCTGATCACTATGCAGTGATACTTTCCTTAAGCGACAAGATAATTAGAAAGGAAACGAGACCAACTCTTGCCAATAAAACAACTGATTGGGCGAGCTTCAGATCTGAAGTAGAAAACAAGATTAACTTACAAACACGACTAAAAACTATTCAGGATCTAGAAGAAGAGGTAGAAAATTTCACCGATATCATTCAGATTACCACTTGGAATAATACTAATGGAACAGTATCCAAAACCATTGGTAAAAGTTACCCAAGAGAAATTCGGAATCTTGTCTTAGAAAAAAGAAAAGCTAGGAGAAAATGGCAACAAACAAGGAGTCCATCTGATAAGACGATTCTAAATAATAAATCACAACAGCTTAAGCGAGAAATTCAGAAGCTAAATGAAAAATCGTTTTCTTTGTATCTGGGAAAATTGACCGCTGATGAAGATACGAACTACTCACTATGGAAGGCAACTAAAAGTATAAAAACCCCAATTACGCAAATCCCTCCTATTAAGAGAAATGATGGCTCGTGGGCTAGAGATAACAAAGCAAAAGCTGAAGAATTTGCTAACCATTTGGCTGATATTTTCAAACCGAATGAGATTGAATCGGATATTATAATCGAAAATGAAAGCAGCAATTATGAGGGTGGAATTCCTCTAACAACCCAAAAAGAAGTTACCAGTGAAATACAATTCAATCTGAAGTCAGCAAAGGCACCTGGATATGACCTTATAACGGGAGAAATTTTAAAGCAACTACCAAAGAAAGCTATCGCTAAACTAACTTACTTGTTTAATGCTGTTATTAGATTAAGACATGTTCCTTCGGCCTGGAAAGTTGCGGAAGTTATTATGTTACCGAAACCAGGTAAACCCCCTAATGAAGCTAAATCGTATCGTCCGATATCACTGCTCCCTATCATTTCAAAGCTAATGGAGAGACTACTCTTGAAGAGAATGAAGCCAATAATAGAAAGTAGAGACCTAATACCGGGTCACCAATTTGGGTTTAGATGCAAACATTCTACAATTGATCAGGTTCACAGAATAACAGACATTATAGAAAAGGCGTTAGAAGAAAAACAAATTTGTTCGACCTTATTTCTGGATGTGGCAGCAGCTTTCGATAAGGTATGGCACGAGGGTTTAATATATAAACTTAATGCTATGCTTCCGGGGCCATATATTGATCTTTTGAGATCATATTTATCTGAAAGGCTTTTTAGAGTAAGACAAGAAGATGAGTATTCTGAACTGAGAGAGATAAGGGCAGGTGTTCCACAAGGCAGCGTTCTAGGTCCAGTCCTTTACCTACTATATACAAGTGATATACCACAGCCCGACCACGTAAGCATAGCAACGTTTGCTGACGACACCGCGATACTATCAACAGAGCAAACTGTGGAAGAAGCGGCGAATAAACTTCAATGTGCAAGTGGTGAAATTCGCCAGTGGACCAAGCGATGGAAAATCAAACTCAATGAATTAAAATCTGCCCATGTCAACTTTACGAATAAATCATTGGTTAATCCGCCGACAATCAGCTTAAACGATGTGATGGTGCCGAACGTGAACTCTGCTACATACTTGGGTATGACTCTGGATGTTAAACTTAAATGGAAAGAGCATGTGAAGAAGAAAAGAAAAGAGCTTGATCTTAAATATAGACAATTGTACTGGATAATTGGGCGAAGGTCAAAATTAAGCATATGCAACAAAATACTGATTTACAATCAGGTTCTTAAGCCGATTTGGCTATATGGCATTCAGCTTTGGGGCTGTACTAAAAATACTAACATTAAACTTATACAAAACTTCCAGAATAAGGTACTTCGGAGTATAGTCAATGCACCCTGGTACATTCGTAATAGTGATTTGCATCGTGATTTGGAGATTCCAGATATAAAACTCGAAATAAAACGATTTGCATCGAAGCATGAATCGAGACTAATGGAACATGTCAATGCGGAAGCCTCTCGGCTACTGGATAATGAACATTTGGTTAGGAGACTTAAAAGAACCAAACCCTTCGAGCTCGTTAGTATGTGAGCAGCTACCTACCAACGAACAGGCACTGTGCATCGCTGGATCTACAGTGACCACATTATATTTTAGTTTGTAAGAATTCAGATGTAAATTGATGGTTAGTCTGGAAAGACTAGTTTCAATAATATAATAATAATAAAAAAAAAAAAAAAAAAAAAAAAAAAAAAAATCTTAAAAGAGAGTTCATTAAACGTTGAAATGTTGCTGGAGCACCTTTTATCAGTCCAAATGGCATTCTCACAAATTCATAATTATGAACAATTTTCTTTTATATCAAAAATATTGTGTTAACACTTTTCAAGATTTCCTTGTTTTTTAATTCTTTTATTATTTTATCTATCTATATTTTATTTAATTTGACAAAAATTTATGCAATGTACTTAAAAATAACTTACATTAAAATTAGCAGATGTGTGGTTATTATCTGGAATTTTCCTGTTAACCCGTTTACTCAAAAGTCGATTATTCCTCCGAATGCCTTGGTTCAATGATTGGTTGGGCCGCTGCTGAATGTAACAAAAATTCGATATGATTATTCCGAATTTTTGAATGATATTCAACTCCTTTTTTCCTTTATGTAAGGATACTGAGGGGCTTCGTTCCCAACTGTTTGAATCCTTTGGAGTTTTTACAATAAACGTCACTCGGTAAGTGGCACAATTCCTCGATCGAATATTGATTAATTCGTATGAGATCCACACTGAATGTCACTCTTTATTAGCACAACTTTTTGTTATTTGGTATAATAATGTGTTTGGCACAATTTCATAATGAATATTGGTTGATTTACAAGAATGTCACTTAATTTGTTTGAAATGCTTATTAGTTACTTTACCCTTATATTTTATATTTGACTTTTAATACAGGG
The DNA here is from genome assembly GCA_963932295.1 of Tipula lateralis. NCBI lineage: Eukaryota > Metazoa > Arthropoda > Insecta > Diptera > Tipulidae > Tipula > Tipula lateralis. The sequence goes on from OZ010737.1 coordinate 110,843,395, forward strand.
TCTCTGTTTCGGCTCCAGTTAATATATTTGTTACTTGATTCACTGAAGAATATAAGTTCTATATCTTTTTCTTTTATTACTTTATTTTTATCAACTTATTTTTATTTCAGACAAATTACAACTGACTTGATTATAATATAAAAGCATAAAACTAAAACTAGCAAGGTGCTGAATAGACACTAGTGCTGGATGCGCGTGTAGTTTATTGCATTTGTTGATGCAACGTGAGTAATATGAGGTCACTATGTTCTTGTGGAAACTTAGTTATATGATGTGTTAATTCATATCATTCATTTCGATATTATGCATTTATGATTGTTTGCCTGGTCGTTGACTTCAGATTTGCTTATTTTCATAATTATATAGTCAACGACTATTAATCACAACTTTAAAATTGTGTAATTTTCACAATAAGTGTTTATATATGGAGTCAACGACCATCCACAACAAAAAAGCACAGTCGTACTCTTACTTCCAATTTATTTAGCCAATAGCTCTTATTCTATAGTAAATTACTTTTTTTCGGTATTTGTCAACGTTCTAGAGCCGTAACAAATAGGTAAATTCCTATTGAACCTGAGATAATATGCTGCATTTTGCGTAATTTTAAGCATCAGTTGTGACAACGAAAGGTCTTGTGTAGTCTGGTGGTTGGAGGTTTCGATTTTTCTCATATTAGTTGCTTGCATTTTTCGAAACATTTGGTATATTTGTCTGTAATTTGAATATGGCAATTTTGTATCAGGCACTCCGTGAATGGTTTGGTTATTTCGGAGAAATTTTTCATAAATTCCCTATAATAACTCAATAGTCTGATGAAGGATTTGATTTGATGACTATCCGTTCTTGGAATATAAAATTTCTTGATAGCTTATATTTGAATGTCATGTCCTTAGAAAAAATCCTCTTTAGAAATTTCGATTTGTTTGTCCGATTGCATTTTATTGCCCGTTGAAAGGTTGATGGAGCATTCTTTAGACCGAACGGCATTGTTATATGTTCTTAATGTTCGTAATCTACAGTAAAATCTATTTTCTCTATATCTTTGAGATTCACTTTAATTTGGTGAACGGGTTCTAGATCTAAAGTGGAAAAGTAATTACATGTTCTCAATTTATCCGAACTATTTGTGATATTTGGAAGATGATATCTATCGTCGCCTATTTGTTCATTGGAGCTTTCGATTAACAAATAAAAAAAAACAAAGACAAGCCGCCATTTCACTTTGTTATTGGCATCCTTTTTCTTGGGGTAATTCATTTCAGACTAAACCAAAAAATGTATAGGGGTCGGATTATGATGGTTGTTCTAATTAGATGCGTTATGTTTTTATCCTGTTGTTCGTGATTTGAACATATTTTTTCTATGTTCTATGTGAAATAGAAGATTGATTGTACATTGATTGGTTTATCAAAAAGAAATGCATGCTGGAAATCTGAGAAATGTATAACTCCATGTGGATTACATGCTTGATAGGTTCCTTCTGGAACAATTAATTGTTCTTGTACAGTTATATAAAATTCTGTGCTATATAAAATTCTTTTTTGGTAATGTCTACAGGAATTTGGATAGCTTTCTTTGACTTTGCAGACTGTTAAAATGGTGTAAGGAGTTTTGGAGAGGTGAGCATAGCCATGCGAACATTAGGTGTGTCTAATTGGTAACTAAGTATGGGTCTGTTTGAAAATTTGCACACATCAGTGTTCTGTCAAAATTTAACAGGATGTTTTGCTATCCAACATCATATTTCTCAAACCAAAATCACCTTTATTATTTTCTGCTGTTGCACTCTTTTTATACAGATCATAATTTGTATTTACAGTTGTATTTTTACACGGGATGACGCTTATAAAAATGACAGTAATTCTCCATTATTTCAATTAAAATAAAATAAGTAACCATTACACTATGACTTTCAATTTTATTTCAGTTAATGTACACAATTTTATTTCAAGCCGGATTTTGAGTTATCCATATGATTATTGATTATATGAAACAAATCGACAGCACCTTTCACCCTATAGGTATATAAAATTTATGTTGCGAAGATTTTTTAATGAACCAAGAGAAACATTTTTAACGTATAGGTATAACAATCCAACAAAGAAATGTAAAATAAACCAACCTAGTAATGAAAAAACTGAACCTTAATAAAAAAAACTATATATTTGGTTGAAAAAACTAATTCGAAAAGAAAAAAATGAGATTCTCAAATAAAACTCAAAATATGGCAACGCTGCTGCTGCTGAACACATTTGCTGTTTCAAAACTGATTAACTAACATGCAATAATTGGTTCCCACTAGAATCCATGAAACCTTACTCCAAAGAGTGTCGATTAGCCAATTTGAAAAATGGCCAACTGGGTAGTTAGTGCACCACCTGTGGTATTTTCTTCGTTTTCCGTTGCATTCATTACTTTTATTTATCAGGTTATATGTATATCCCAATACTATTCCATGCATAAATTATAATTTGATAAAGACCTAGATTTTGAGGTTATTATCAATTTATAATTTACACACCACATCACTTTTAAAATGATATACAGAATAAAGTTTTTTATGAGCACTACAATTTTTAATTAAAATAAAACAAACATTTTTGTTGTGTTACTTGAATAAGATTGTGATCCACTTTGCACTTTTAATAATTTTAATTATTTAAAAATGAATTATAGTTACGTAAAATACTTCTGCTTGATTTTGGCATCCTTTGGTCTTCATTATTGAAAAATGATTAAAACAAACATATTTTATATTACCTATATAACACTTACACTTTAACCGTTATTCGCGAGTTATAATTGTAGGTTCGAAATAAAAAGATTTTTCTTTTCTTACAGTTGTTTATCTTTTTCAATTTACATTAAATATATCTGAATTTTATTAAGAATGTGAAATAAATAAATATATATAGTTATGGGTTTGTTCACGTAGATGCAATCGTGGGGTGAATTGAAACTCAAAACGAATTTATTTGTTGATGGTTTTATTTATTTCTTTACGTTTGAACGTTGAAACTTGAAATGTAATAATGAGCGTTGTTCTACAATAGAATATAGTTTTTATAATTGTATAAAAGTGTTTACATTAAAATGATATTGTATATATTATGTGATACTGAATCACTCCCCGCTATAGTGGTGGAGTGATCTCATTCTTTATTGATTATTCTTTGTTATATGTAAATACGATATCTAAAAGGTTTTGATTTTGCTTATGATTGCAGTATATATTTATGATTAATAAAAATGTATATTTTGGTTCGCGCTCATTATCAACTATGTTTCTATGTTTACTTTATACTTCCTGTCTTTGCTTTGAGATGCTTGGGAATTTGATGTTTGCTTGTGGATGAGATTGTGCTGACGTGGTTGATATCTGGTGATATAACTATATATATATATATATATATATATATATATATATATATATATATATATATATATATATATATATATATATATATATAATATATATATATATATATATATATATATATATATATATATATATATATATTTATATATTTATATATATATATATATATATATATATATATATATATATCGGTATTCTATCGGTTCGTTGATTAAGTTACATGGTGCTTGAATATTTGAGATAATTTTAGCAATACAATCTGTGGTGGTTGGTTGAATATCGAGTTATCTGCAGTAGTATTCGTTGTTTAATTGATTTCATGTTTCATTTGAATATTGAAATTTATGGTCATTCATTGTGAAATAAATAATAATTAAGGGTAGGAATAGAATATGTTTATGGTGATTAAGATTATATAATATTGTTTGAATAACTCTATAAAATTTTGGTATTGAAACAATAAATACTTTTAGACGATCTTTAAAGATTGTGTTAATTTCTACCAATTAATATAACTGATACTCGGATATAATTTTTATATTTCGATCTTCTTATTGATAAATAATAAATTGAGCTTCTTCCTTTGTTATTAAGTAGTGTGAGATATTACCCTGTTTAGCTAATGTTAGTGTGTTTAATATTTCATCTAGGTTTAATATTTTCATCTCGTCTTTGTAATCTGTCAATGTTTTATTCGGTGTTATGTATGAATTGTTCGCATGACAAAATTTCCAATAATTTTTAGTAGTATTTCGAAATTCTGTTATAGTTGTTTGTATTGATTTTTATTCTGATGCTATTGCTTAATCTGTTATCATTTATACTAATCTGTTTGTTAATTTTATCAGTCATTATTTTTTCATTTACATGTATGTTATTTAGTGCGTTTTTAATTTGTGTGTACTCAATAAAAGGGTGGGTCTTCGAATATAATATATATTCCTCTTTTTGATCTCTACTTGGTTCTCTTGGTTTTATATGATTTAATGTGTCTTGTAGTACCTGTACTGTGTTGTTAATTATATTATTTTGTGAGATGAATAACGTGTCCAATTTAATGTTCTGTAACAATGGTTCAATTTATGTTCTGTATACCTCAATGGTTCGTATGTTAAAATGTTGATTATATGAAGCAATTTCGTAAGGTCTTGTAAAATTATAGCGTTCCCTAGTTGTATTGGTATGATACCATTGTTAAAAGAATAGTCATTTCCTTCCATTAGTTGGCTGTGGGTCGTTGTAATGGCCCTGAAATGATTCGTTTTATTTTATTTTTATGAATTCTTTTATTGTGGTTATTAGTATAGTTATTTTATTGTTCTTCTTAACTATATGTCTTTTAAAACGTGGCATGTGTTTATTTCGGTGTTTTAATTTTTCGTTTACGTTATCGTTAGTATATATTACCTAATTTTATTGAATAAGGAATCCTAATTTTATTAAGTGTTTATATTACTTTTACCTTGTTATCATGTGTGTGTTTGGTAATTTCCGTACATACGTTTTTGTACTTGTTATTGAGCATGGGGGTTCGTGTCTCGACTAAGTTTCATCTTTCTATAGGTATAGTGAAAAAATAAATTTGTTTAAATATGTGCAACCTAGAAAAAAGTGTGAAAAAAGATTGAAACAGTATATAAGATAAATGTTAACAAAATTTATGTTAAAAATCGATAAAAAATCAAAAAATAAACGCAAAAAAAAAATGAAAATAGAAAGTGTTTTTTATCAATCAATCAAACAAACTTAAAATGCGCCGCAAATTGGAAAAACGAAAAATATATACCGTATTCCAATTGGATAAGTCGGCATGCAGTGAAATAGCATTATTTTGTTTTTAGGTTAAATTGCAAAAAAAAAAAAAATGAAAGAAATGGGAAAGATCACAAAAAGATGGGAAAAGCAAATGACATTAGATGAAAGGGAAACGGTGATCGCCACTTTAAAAGATTAGTATTGATTTATTGTGAGTGCAAGTGACAATTCCTGTAAACGAGGTCGAAAAGTAGATGTATATACACTTGTTGAATGTGTAAATAAACGTGGGTTTTAATTGAGATTGAAACCAATGTTGAGTGCTTCTTGGTTTTGAATTTTGACTCGGAGTCCGTGTATTGGCTGAATTTATGTAGGGTAGATCGTTTTGACAAACAATTTGTTTTTATAAATGTAGATAAAGAAGTATTGTAGGTATTATACGATGGTTTAACTATTATACGGTAGGTGGTTTCTGTTTTGGCGTATAGTGGATGTTTATTTAAATTATAAGAAAACGTTAAAAGTGAAATAGATATGTATTGTATGTGTGTAGGTGAGTAGTTGTATATGTATGTGTGTAAATATGTGTATGCATATGCACGTGTATATGATTAAACTATATATGTGTATGTGTGTAAATGTATAAAGAAGTGTAGGTATGTAAGTATATGTATATGTTGGTATGTGTTTGTATATATGGTTATGTATGTATGTGTATGTAGGTGCATATGTATGCATTTTTGTATGTGTATGTCTGTATGTATGTGTATGTATGTGTATGTATGTATGTAGGTGTGTGTGTATGTTTATGTACATGTGTGAGTTAATGTGTAGGTATGTGTATGTGTATGTTTTTTTTGTGTTTAGTTTAATGAGGTGCAGAAGGGAACCTTCAAAAGGTACTCGCCTGGATAAACCGTCTACCTGCCAGGCGAGTTATGTGAGATTCTTACCGAACTAAACCTACCCTAACACCTCTAAACCTACTCCTGGAACGGTGGTTCCCCGGCGGCACTCTTTGTAAATACTACTTCGCCGGGGCGTTCTTATTTGATGTTCGTCTATTCTTCGTACTTAGTGCGAAGGTCCTTGATGATGGACTCCGCGTACTCTGCTATCTTATTCCATGCCGATTGGCTCATCAGCATACACTCCACTATGTTTTCTGGACTGATGGCGTGGTCCAAATTCTTCTCCAGTTCAACCCGTGTCCCTTCGTAGAAGGGGCATTTGAAGAACACATGCTCTGCATCTTCGGTCGCATCGCGGCAGTGGTGATAGTTTGGGGAGTCGCTTCTCTTCAGTCTGTGGAGGTATGCCCGAAAGCATCCATACCCAGTCAAGAGTTGGGTGATGTAGTATCCGATTTCTCTGTGCAGACGAGTGACCCATTTGGTGACATCTGGGATCAGTCGATGTGTCCAGCGACCTTTCGTCGCGCTTTCCCAGAGACGAAGACTCTCAGGTCTCTCCTCGTCAAAGAGGACCTTCCGCTGCTCTTCTTTCTTCCTCCGATGTTGCCGTTGTCGTTCTCCTGCCAAGATGTCGATAGGCGGGCATGATGCAACGACATGGACCGCATCGTGTGATACCGTTCGGTAAGCTGACGCCACTCTGATTGCTGAGAGCCGCTGGACTGATGACATTGTCTTGCGGTAGGTTGTTAATTCTAGCGATGTAGCCCACACTGGTGCTCCGTACAGCAGGATGGAGGTAACTACGGTTGCCAGTAGTCGTCTCCGGTTTTGCCTGGGGCCTCCAATGTTGGGCATTATTCGTGACAGCGCGCCCAGAACTGCTGCTGCCTTCCTGCTCGCGGTGATGATATGCTCCTTGTAGTTGAGCCTCGCATCAAAGACCACTCCTAGGTACCGGATGTGTGGTTGCGATTGGATGTCGTGGTCGCCTACCCTTATGGTGATGGTCTCCATTTTCTTCCGGCTACTCAATAGAAGTGCTTCGGTCTTATGCTCCGCCAAAGACAGGTCTGCCGATCGCATCCACTGTCTTATTCTCTTGATGGTGGTGGAGAATGCGGCTTGTAGCTCCTCAAGTTGACTCGCTACAAGGACAACCGCCACGTTGTCCGCGAAAGCCACCAGTGTGGTTTTCGCCGGTATCTCCAGGTGTAGGAGGCCGTCGTACATGACGTTCCACAGGAGTGGCCCCAGGACAGAGCCCTGAGGCACCTCTCCCGTGACCCTATGCACTACTGGTCCTTGCTCCGTCTCGTAGTGCAGAAGTCGATCGCTGAAATCTTATCTGACCATCCTTCTTAGATAGTAGGGCACTCCCATGCGCTCAAGAGCCTCCAAAACCCGATCCCAGCGGGCCAAGTTGAACGCGTTCTTGATGTCCAGTGTGACGATGAGGCAATATTTCTTGGAACCGTGTTTCCATCTCTTTTCTGAGATGGCTTCCTTTGCGATGTTCGTGACGAGTTCCAGTGCGTCAATGGTCGATCTCCTCTTCCTGAAACCGAATTGGAATTCAGAAAGTTGAGGATCGATGAATTGCTCCAATTTGTCTGCTACTATCCGCTACAGGTTCTTTCCCTCCGAATCTAGCATGCAAAGTGGACGAAAAGATGCTGGGTCATCCGGTGGTTTCTTTCCTTTAGGGAGAAGTGCAGGCCTTCGTGAGCTCTTCCATGGTGACTCCGGGGATGTCTACTACTTCCTCCTGGTAGTAATCGGGGAGTTCTGGTTTATCCGGGAACTTCCGCGCAGAGTTCCTTCCAACATTCTCGTTTACTCAAGTTGATGACGTTTCTTAGAAGACGCCTTTTTTCATCGTAGTTACGTCTCAGTTCCTCTGTTGATTTCCTGTCTCTCTTCCGAGCGTGCTGGTGTTGCCTTCTTGCCTTAAGACACTCTCGCCGATGTTGTGCGATGGTTGAGGTCCACCAGTCCTACTCGCAGCCTCCTTTTGCGAGAGCACTGCTAATGAACGTCAGGTCGATGTTGGAGCTCGCGGCGCCTTTGCGAAAGGTGCTCGTAGTTCCCTCGTTCATTAGAATGAGGTTAAGTGCTGATAAAACCTCTTGTAGGGCTTCGCCTCTTATATTCGTCTCGCGGCTGCCGTAATCAATGGACTAAGTGTTGAAGTCACCGGCAATTGCGACCAGATCATGTCTTCTCACGTCCTCTGCTAGTGTGTCCAGGAAATTCTCGAACTCTACAGCCGAAGCACTCAGTGGAGCATAGCAGCTATATAGGTGTACCCCTCCTATCTTGGCCCGAACGAACCAAGGAGTGGGGTTGGTTGATAGCTGCTCGAAGGGCAGTCTACCACATGCCCATATCGCTGCCTTTTTGGCGCTGTCTGAGACCCATGGTTGGGTTTCGAGATCGTTGTACTGCTCGCACAGCACAGCCACGTCTACGCCCAGTTCTCTTACTCGCTGTGTCAGCAAGTCCTGGGTTGCCTTGCAGTGGTTGAGATTCAGTTGGAGTACTCTCATTTTTTACACTCAGGACGGCTCGTCTGGCGTTCTGGAAGATGGGACACTTCCATCCCCCGGCTTTATGGTTGCAGTCACTCCCTGGATTCTTTTCCCTGCACAGAATGCAGTTGGGTGGCTCTTTTCACGTTGTGGCGTTGTGCCCTTCTATACCGCACCTAAAGCAGGTCTTGCTGCGGTCCACTCTCTTCCTGCAATCAAGAGCTTTGTGGCCGAAATGCCAGCACTTGAAACATCTGCTTGGTGTTCACTTTCTTTCAGACCACTGCTATCTGCGTCGAGGCCCAGCTTTTCCTTAGGAATTTCACTGCATCTGTGGTGAGGTCCTTCAGGTCCGGGATGTGATCTTTCAGAATTTTGACCACTTCTTCCTTGTTCGCCCATTCGTCCAAGTCTCTGACTTCTATCTTCGACTCCGGGATCTTCATCTCCACTGTAGCTTCGTCCTTGAGGGTTTCCCTAATGGTTGCCCGGTAGGTCTCCATCTCCTTCTCTTCTGTTCTCACAAACATGATCAGCAGGTTGCCTCCTGCCGTCCTCCTCATTCTTTCCACTTTTTGCCCGATGTCTTTGTGGGCAGGGTCTGTCTTCACCTTCTGTATAATGGCAGCGTAGGTCGTCTCGTCCTGCGCCTTGTGGACCACTAACGAGTTCGGCGGAGGTGGTTTCCGTCGAACTTTTGACGGTGCCTTCTTTTTCTTCTTCCCTTTTGTCCAGCCGACCAGCTGCCAGTGTTCTTCCTCACGAACTGCACCAGCGGCTGTTCCTGCCTGCTTCTTCTGCTGCTCACGCCTCGGATCGGAAGTCGTTTGGAGAGGTCTCTCCACCCACCTGGTGTCGCACCCACTGGTTTCCCCTCTCAAACTTGAGTTCACGATTCTTGGGGGTGGTATTGGCACGGTGTTCGTGCGCCTTTGTGACCGCCCGCACTGGGTTGTTATCAGGGGACGCGGCGTTTCGTTTCTTGATGATGGATCCATCCTGAATCCCTTGCGCCTTGTCTGGTGTTCCACCAACCTGTGTCCAGCTTCTCTGTACGGTCGGACTGGTTTGCGTTTCTTTAGAAATGGTGTGTAGCTCCACTCCTAGTCTATCATACACTGTTTGTATGCTAGCCAGCAGTCTTTTTATCTCCTTATGGAAGTTCATTTTCGGTTCAACGAAGTCCGCGAGCTTTCTTATTAGGCAACCCATCTTCATGTATTGCGGTGTCTCAAGGTGAAGTCCTACACTGGGAAGATCACCTTCGCTGCCGCTCTTGTGTGAGTGGATTGCTGGTACCAACCCCGGACCCAACTCTATTGGTTTCGGTGCTAAAAGCACGAAACCGCCCGACCTGTTCTCCTGGCTGCCAACCACTATAATCTCAGCCACATTTTGCTCCTTCCCAGAATCCATGGGGCTTGCACCGACCGCCGAGGCTTTCACTCGATCGTAATCGGTTGGGAGATAGAAACTCACTTGCACATATTTTTTCCTGTCGCTGTCACACTGACGTTTGGTTGATTGCATTTGAAGTTAATTTGCTCCCTTAAGGTTGGGTGGTGATGACCTCGCTCTTTTGCTGCTGTCAGGTATTCCTTTATTGGCGATCTCTGCATAATTTTGTTCCTTCCAAACGGACTTAATATTACTCCCCCACTTGCACTGACGCCTACGGTGGCTTTTCCATAGTCAGTAAGCGTGCTATTCCTCATTGTTGCTACGCTTGCCTTGGCCATGACTGCGACTAACGTGGGAGTCAATGGCACCTTCACTGGTGAATTGTGGTTGTTTGATATCGACGGTGTTAAGCCCGCTTGCCCACTCAACAATTCCGTCGGTACTGGGTTGCTGACTCCCTGCACCGTAAAAGTTTTCTTTTCTTTATCTTCCATCTTGGTTTTTTGATCGCGGTATCATTCCCCTACCATTTTATACCTATTGCCAGGTAGAAGAAGATACAGGCTTCTCTAACATGAAGAACAGACGCTGTTTGAAGCCGCACCTCCTGGTGAACAGACGCTTCTGCAAGTTTTGGTCCACAAAACAGGCGCTGACCAAGGAGCCGCCCAATGTGGGTCCGTCACGTTTGGTTTTCTTTTACTTTAAGTCATACTGCCCTGTCTTTATTACGTGTTAAGTAAAATACACATAATGAAGTTATTGCATCAAACAAAATAAAAAAAAAACAAAAGAAAAACATTACACAACACAACAACAAGAAATTAAATTGTGTACACGTAGATATTATTCACATTTGACAAATGTTTTTAATTTTTGAATAAGATCATATTTCTTCTTCAAGTCTTGTTCATTAATCACTGTTTCACTATTTCACTAGTTATCACATGTTCACAACAACTTTTACCCATTATAATGTGTATCTTCTATTTTATTTAATTTTTTTAATTTAGAGCGAATATTATCCTTTTTAGGACAGGGCTTGCCAACCCATGTGTATGTATGTATGTATGTATAAATGTATGTATGTATATATGTTTGTATATGTGTATGTGTGTATGTATGTATGTATGTGTATATGTATGTATATATGTATGTCAATATAAATATAGGATAACTTATTAAGTCGGTAATTCTAATGTAACATATGTTTAGTAGATTACATACGGAACTGTTCAATTGTTACACGTTTTGCTGCATGGTACTATCGTAGTGTCTAATTTTTATTAGAATGTAAAGTTTAATCTCGATTGGTTAAAATGTTTTTAGTGGTGAAAAAATTAGTTTATTCGTTAAGATTAGGTAATGGAAGGCACAGCCAGAATATTACAGGTTGGAAAACAAAATTGAGATTTAAATTTAGAAAAGTAGTAAAGCCCTCTGGGATGATAAAGTGCTAACACTATATTATAATTAAAAAAAAAATTATATATATTGTTACAGATTCCAATTCCACAAATTAATAAACTAATTTCAGTATTGTACATAAATATGCTAACTTTAATTAGGAAAATGATTGCAGATAGGTGTTCTTAATCTATCATATCATATTACATAATAATATTAATTGTTACAGATTTTTGAGTGAATAAATTCAGTTTTGTATTTATGTTTTAATAAGGTTATAAGTAATAATGTGCGGGCTAGAGTTTAAATAAATAATAAAATTAATCAATTAGTTAAGTTACAGATTTCTGAGCGAATAACTAATAAATTTATTTCAGAATTTGGTATAGTTGTTACAATTTTAATCAAAATAGAACAGATACATGTTGCAAACTGGAAACGTGGATTGGCGCTTGCAGATTATTAGATTAGATATTGTCTTGTGATTGGCTAATAACAGTAATTTAGTTACAACTTGCCAGGAATCTGTGCCGAGTTGTTCTCTCTTTACTAACATAACTTACTATCTTTTGGTAACATCGTATAATGGTTGGCTGGTACTTAACTGACCATACAGTATTAATTATTTCAGATTCCTGAGTCACTAGTTAGTACATTTTCTTTCAGAGTTCTTGTACTTATGTTTTAATAAGGTTAGGTGTGTGGAATAGATAAAAAATAATAAAATTAATGAAGTAACAGATTCCTGACTAACTAATAAATTTATGTAAGAGTTTTGTTTAATTCTAATCAAAATACATCAGAGCGGATTGGTGTTGCAGACTGAAGAATGCTGATTGGCGATTGCAGATTAGTAGTTTATAATTGTGATTGTCCGCTAACAGTAGTTTAGTATCGATTTGCTTGCGTCTGTAACCGGGTCGTTTTTCCTTACTAACATACCTTCCAATCCTTACCTATAGTTTTATGTAAACGGCTGTAGGAATAGGCCCGGCGTTATCCGGGAATCTTGCGTATTGATATATAAATTTTCAGTTCTTTAAGAGTGATGTCGCTTGTTCCGTCTATTAATGGTGTTGCTTGTCCGTATTTTGAAAATTTGTCTAGTATTGTTAGAAATTTTCGGCCTTCAATACTAAATGAGTCCATGTGTCACAGAAAAAAATCGTACTACATTTAACAAAAATCGTAGTCATTATCAATATAGTTTTACTCCAAATAGTGCTTTTGAATATAACTAAACACATATAGTTAAATTTATATCTCCGAAAATTTAACTATAGTTTTGTAAATTTTTAGTTTAGTTTAGTGAATAATACAAAAAATATTTAATGACGTCATCTTTTTTTGAATTTAAAATTTAGTAATTTAACTATTTTATTTTTTGCTTTTACAATTATATTGTAATAACAAAAATATTCCAATGAATATTTCAATATACTTTCTTAAAATACTCAGTAACTTACATAATTAACAATAGATCAACTAACTAATGAATACTATGATATTTTGTTGCTTAACAAAATATGTATTAATGTTCAATAAAAAGTTAACTTAATTTGATAGATCCTTCATTTATAATAACTTGTGAAAATTTAAACAGTTATAAAGATATAAATAATTTAAATAAAGAAATTGTTATTGGCACTACTAGCAGTAGGTGTTTCAAATCGATGATTTTGTTGTAATTAAATAGACATTATTATTAATCAGAGTAAAATGTAATGAATTATTATTGGATATTATTTGATTAATAAAAAAACGTTATTTTAAGATTTATTATAATAAGCACCAATAACAATATATTTAATATATATTTCAACTAAACAATAATATTTAAATATAAATGTAGAGTTGCATTATTGCACGCGATAGTTATTAGATTCAATATTTAATTATTTAAAAACAAATTCTAACTATCAAAGCAGGTCAAGGTCAAGAACTACTTCTAAAATCTCTTCAAAATTATCAAAATACTCAATGTTTTTAAAATTAATACTTTATTTCATTTTTTTTTTTATTATAAAATTTTAATATTGTAAAAATAAATTTGAATAAATTGCCAAACTGCAAATCCAGCATCAGGATACTTCAGGTCAAATAAATAAAATATTTTAAACGCAATATCTATAGTTTTTACTATGGATAATATTTTATATTTCATAATATCAAAGTAAACTATGATTTCTTGTGGCTGTTACCAGATACACGGTTCGATAATCACAATCAACGGTTGAATCGGTGATGTGATTGTTAGTAAATACTGCTCAAATTCAGCTACCGTATTTGCCAAAAAGATGAATTGATTTTGACAGTGTCTGTACTGTATTTTTTTACTCTTGACGGGTTTGCTTTTAATATACCATGCAGCAAATAAAAAACAGTAGCATACTTTCCATCTCAAAAGTTTAGAAACTAAATAAATACAATTAATGGTAATAACATTTTTGATTACATACCATTTGAAATACTTTAGTGTTCATCATTTTATTTAAAATAGATGTGCCATACTTGTCTTTTAGTTGAGAATTTAAGATATTGGTAATTTTAGTCAAAAATATATTTAAAAATTCATCATTCATGATTTGTTGTTTATCCTCATAAAGCGCACTATAATCAGCATTTATCTGCAAATAATTTTTTAAAATATAAGCTTCCAAGCGGAGAAACATTTTTTCTTTTCTTTTCAATTTATAAAAAAATAATAATACATATTAAAATATCTTTTATTAATGATTTACCTTTTTATATTTGACATAACCACCTATTTAAAAATACATACCTTTACATAAAAATACATATTCATGAAGGACCATTAATCCCCAACTGGTTGAAAAATCACGCAGTTCAGTTTGCTTTTGAATATGAGGATAAAAGTCGTTGATTTCTTCAGTCAATATCAAGTAGTTGTTTTGGCATTGAGTATCACTAGATATGTTTGACGCTACATTTTCTGTGTTATCCTCTATTGTAGCGATAGCACCATATACGAATAATGCATCCGTTGTGTTTGAATTTGTTTCACAAATTATATGGCTTGTCGAAGGATTCATAACACTGCCAATCTGAATTACCAAGACACTCATGCAAAAAAAATAATAATATTAAAATAAAGATAGATTGTAACAAATATTCTGCATTTCATTAATATTTAATGTTTAAACTAAACGATTAACTTTTTAAACGAAACAAAAGGTAAAATATGCCTTTTTTATGTCATTTTTAAATTAAATTTGTTTTTGTAAAATACCTTTTTTATTCACAAAATTTACTAAAAAAATGAATTGAAAAAAGTCCCAATTTTCCATATAAAAACACTTTTTTTAAGTCAGCCTTTTTTAATTCAAGGAGCCATTTGTTTCCTATAGTTAAGTGTTTCAAGACTGAAGAATTTCTTTTCAAATACAAAATACCTAGTTTAATATTTTGAATAAGTTAAATTTGCAAACTCATATAAATAAATCGTGCATTGTATCGCACACAATATTCTGTGAAATATGAAAATTATTTATTTGATTTATTACAGATTTCTTTTACGCTGCTCTCACTATTTTCAACCATATCAATATCAATATTATAATTATCTAAGTTTTCTAGAGCTTGAGATATCTCCGAACAATCAACTTGTGTTTGAAATTTATTTCTTAGACAAATTATCGCCAAACAGTTGACAAAATTGAAAATAAATTTTGGAGGATCTGTTTCTTGTATTTATGTCTATTCCATCGGTTTGTAATGAATTTATTTGTTGGATAAGCGGTTTAAATATCGTTCAAAGCAATATTCTTTTATATCACGGCTCATTATAAAGCCCGCTACAAATATATTATTGTTTTTCGATAGTTGGAAATATGGTGTAGTAGGCAAATAATAATATATTCCACAAATAGAATGCAACAAATAGAATGCTAATTTTGGTTCTAATGGATCATTGATCATCTAAATAAAAAACTATTTTTTCAGATGCAAATTTGATGCTGATATCTTTCCAGAATTTACCATGTATACAACTCGATATTTTACTTTTTGTATTCAGTTGTGGTTTTGTTTGTGGTCTCAAATTCATATTTTTCAATGTTTTATCCAGAACTTCTGAATTTTCAAAATAAGTTTTAATTTGAAATTTTAAATCCAAAAAGCAAACTTCAATTTTGTTTTCTGCTAAAGTTGGAGTGCTATTAAAAATTATGTTTAAAAATTCTTGCTGAATAGTTACCCTCAAAGGTGGCTTATAGATTCCTTGATTTCAAGATATTTTAGAAGTCTGTATTCTGTGCCAATTTCTTTAAAAGGCTTTGAAATATTATCAATTAAGTTTTTAATTTTAATTTCTGAAATATTAGTATTAAAATTATTTAAAAACTGTGAAATTGAAATTGCTGTTGGGTTAGTTATAAGATTGGTAACATTGTTTTGGATGTCTGTAATTATTTTCCGAAAGAAAGATGGATTAGAATGAAATTTTAAAATAAATTCTACGATTGGTTTATCTAATTTAAAATTAACAAATACGAATTGTAATGTATTTAAGCTTTCGAATTGTTTGTTGGTAGTGAAATTGTAGAAACGTTATAATTTACGTTTGCTTGATTAATAACCTAGAGCACAAACTGGTCACATTATTATTAGTAGAATAAGTTTTTGAATAATGACTGACGTGCTTTTGAATATTCTTTTTAAAAACATTAATTTCTGAAATTTTTGCCTGTAATTTGGTTGTTTGCATTTAAATGTTTTATATATGCTTGGATTTGGAACGCTATGAAATATTTTAAGATGTAAAATTATTTCGTTTGTTAATTAAATTGAAAACCTCGGAAAACTTTTCGGGGGAAAGATTTGAGAAATATTGTTCTAAAAATGACGAAATTAGTTTTGAAATGTGTGAGTATTTTAGCTTATATACTATACGTAAGTCAATTTAATAATAATATCAACACATTTAATGAAAGTACAAACTTTATATTTTATGCTATCATAGAAGACATAAAATTCTTGTAAACTGCCTAATGAAGTACCAACGAAAAATATTCTTGGTTGAATCTTCTGTTTTGTCATTAGAAAAGCTTCTGGAAGCGCTTCCAACTTAGGCTCTAAATCGTTTATGATGTATGTATGATAAAATCCGACTGTGAGTCCAAAATAGTTGGCTTATATGTTTTGGACATACGTTTTAGTAACAATATATTATGGATCAGCATTGCTGTTATACAATGTTGTGAATCTATAATATAAGAATATTAATTTTCTTCTTGCCTTTTTTGGTCCATAATATGTACTTACTTTTGAAAAATCCGGACAGCTAACATTTTTTAATCAAACCAATTTTTTTCAGAAACACAATTATTTTAACACCAAGTAGTATTTTTTTTCTTATTATTTAACTCATTATTTACTCAAAATGTTATTTGGTTTTAAATTTCATGATCCCCAGTAAAATAATTTGTGCGAATTGGCAAAAATAGAGAAAAATTGTCATATTTTTTTAAACGAATTAATCTTAAAAAATTTAAAAATAATATATTAATTTCGTAATTAGGTATATTTCAAAATATAAAATGTATAAATTATCCACTTAACTATAAATTTAATATTTGGTATGACCGCCATTTTTCTTAATTACCGCTGTACACCTGTTGCTCATGAAGTGAATCAAATTTTGAATCACGTCATTGCTAATATCATCCCACGCAATTTGGATTTGGTGCTTCAGTTGCTGGATTATTTTGACGGATTTAATGCTTCATAATAAACCAAATTTTTTCAATTGGGTTAATATCTAGGCTGTAAGGGGGTCATTTTATTGTGTATATGGAATTACCAACCAAATACTTTTTCACCTTCAAATAGAAATAAAATGTTATGTACCTAAGTTATTTATTATTTTTTACCTGAAAGTTATACAGAAGTTTTTAATAAAGAAAAAAGTGCATAGTCATTTGTTTTGATCTGTGGGCTGGCGCGTTGACTTGTTGAACGATGAAGCTTTCGGTTTCACTAAATAGCTCCAAAACTGATGCTTTCCAACGCCTTTTCAGAATGTTCAGGTACACATTACCGGTTACTTCTGCTTCGACAAAGGCCAAGTGACCAACACCAGCATTACAACAACGACCTCAAACCATTACACCCTCAGTTTTATTAGGCACTTGTTGAATGCAGATATCGCTGAGGCGTTCACCTAGTTTTCTACGCACAATTAGCCATCCATCTCCCACATGCAGTTTAAATTTGCTTTCGTCAGAGAACACCACGTTATTCCACAACTCCCTGGTCTGGTTAGAGTGCTCTCTGGCCAGCTGAAGCCGACAAAATTTTGAAAACATCTTAAGAAAAGGTTTCTGCAGCATGCCCTAAGATTGGCGTTCAGTAACCTTCTCCGAGCAGTTGAACTAGAAATTTCAATACCTGTTGCTGTAGCAAGATCAGTTTGCAATTTCGGTGAAGTTTTAAATCGGATCTGCTTGGAACGAAGAACCAGATATTTATCTTGCACTGTTGTGGTTTTTTTGCGGTCTGCCAGACTTTAGACTGCTCTGTGTTCCTCGTAGTCCTATATTTTTTTAAGATCGGCAATTTATGATTTCCCACGACCTATCCTATCACCAATTTCACGCACGGATAGTTCTTCTTTGCATAAAGCGATAGCAACACTTTTCTTGGTCGTTTAGTTTAAACATTTTAAGTACTTTATTTGCTTTTTATACTAAAAGCTCTTTCTCCACAAACATAACTTTAGCAACTTATACTTTCAGAGTTCGGGTGAATTACCAAATGCAATCTTAAAATTGGAATATAAAAAAAAGTAAAAACACTAGGCAATATTTAACGTTTTTAAAGGAATTCGAACTGTCCGGATGTTTTTGCACAGTACTGTATATATATATATATATATATATATATATATATATATATATATATATATATATTTATATATATATATATATATATATATATATATATATATATATATATATATATTTATATATATATATATATATATATATATATATATATATATATATATATATATATATATATATATATTTATATATATATATATATATATATATATATATATATATATATATATATATATATATATATATATATATATGTTACGGTTAAAGCCCGAAATCGGCGAATGTCCAAATTTACCGGTAAATGCCCGAATTTACAAAAAAATGTGAACCGAAGTGTACCGAAATCCATTAATAGATTCTATATAATCCGTTCCTACATGCGGCACGCAGTGCGACATGTTTGCTTATCCCGGCTGTTTCGTCCACCGAAGTTGAAATCTAAAGCCCCTCGGAGGGATAAGCGGGGAGAGCGCAGCGACCTCCCGCGTGCCCGTGAGAGCTAGCGAAGCCGTTAGCCTTTACAATTCTAGGAAATCATTCTAGGGTCTACTACGAAATCATTCTAGGGTCTGGTACGAAATCATTTTTTAATAAAAATAATCAAAGAGTTAATGTGAATATAGTCTAAATTTGTAGGTAAACGTAGATTGAACATACATTTTAGTAAATTCGGACATTTACCGGTAAATTCGGACATTCGCCACATTTCGGGCTTTAACCGTAACATATATACGTATATATATTCATTTATAAATATGTTTTTCCTAGTTTTATTTTATAAATATGATACATACAGTATGTTCAACAATTTTTATTAATTATAAATAAATAAAACTAATAAAGTAACTCCAAATTTTAAAAAAATGTAGTGGAGCTACGATTCAGTTCTTACCATTATTAGTAAGAACTGAATCGTAGCTCCACTACATAATAGTGGTTTAAAAGTGATTTGACCTCTGTCGCAAAGAAAATATTGAGTTCATTAAAAAAGACATCTATAGAAATGAAATAAAATCTTTAAACTAAAACAAAACAAAAACTAATGTTATTTAGATGTATCGTTAATTTAATAACATCAGCTGAAACAAATTTAAAGAAACAACCTAAAACTTAAGAGCAGACTTAATAAAGACAGCAATTCCACCTGCTTTTTAATTATTATTACAATTTGCAATGAAAGTGTAACCAGCTTAATAATAATTATCGATTTCATCAATAGAGATCCATGTCTCAGTAAGAAAAATTATATCGACATCTGGAAATAAACATTTACATTAAGTAAAAAAATATCGAAATTTTTTCTCAGACTTCTAATATTTTGCAGAATAAATTTGTTTTACTTAAAATTTGAAAGTTCATTGAGTAGTAATGAAAACAATTTTTTAATGTAGCTAGTTAATATCACTCTAAAAACAAAATGAATATACATTTTTTTGAAACAGCAGAAACAAATGACTATATATTTAATAAAATGAAAAAGAAAAATAAGAGCAATCAAAAAATTGAAGATAGGGTTATTGAAGATAGGGTTAGTTAACCCGAGACGCAAAAACTTAAAAACATTTATAAAACATTTGATGACTCAAATATTTCGCAGAAATCTAAATAAAATTTGGAACTTATTTCATTCAAGCCTGCTATAAAATTATGTGCAGACATCTGTTTGTGATGGCAACAAATAGTTTTAGTACCAATAAGAATAGAATATACTATAAATATTTATTCAACCCTAGAAAATTAATTGACAGTAAAAACAAAATTAACTGTCATTATCGAAACAGAATAAAAAAATGTCAACAAAAAAATTTTAAACTAATCAACACACAATTGACATCAAAATAAACATCAAACAAAATAATAATAACTAAACAAAAATGATACTTAATTTGTGTTGATGTTTTCCAGTTTACTGAATTCCATAATTCAAAGTTATAAGAATAATGGATTTGCTAAAGATTGTACGGTATTGTTGATGTTCTTGATGTCATTAATCGATCTAATATAATAAGCTTTAGATAGTTCTGTTGTACGCAACATAATAACTTCCTCTTTGACCCAAAGAAATCGAAAATTGTGGTGTCTTTTAAATTGTTTCGTTTCGTTGTATAATTTAGACTGCAAAGGTGTTAATTTATTCATTACAAATATTTTACTGGAGCCACTGATGCTAAATTCGAAACCTAAATCATCCGTACATAAGTGAAGGCTTTTCCTTTTTTTTACAAATGTATTATATTTTTTAAGTCAGTCGATGACAGCTTTACATATTATATTTTTGCAATATATGACAAAGATAAAATAGATGACAGCTTTACAATATACATATATCTGAAGTGTTGTATTATTATTATTTAATTTCACTACTTCCACAATGTTGTCACTAACCACTTCAGAATGAACTTTAGACAGGACACTTAAAACTAACTCTTTGTTGTCATATTTTTTAAGCGGAATTCCTCTGATTACTACGCTACTTATATTTTTCTGCTGTAATAAGACATCATTTGATGCCTCTAGGTGATTCACGCTCTCACGAAGACCTTCACATTTATCCTCCGTTTTAGCAATGTGCGTTTTAAGGTTTATAATCTCATTCAAGGCTGTTATTAAGTCATTTCCTAATTTGTTCATAGTGCATGAAAAGTTCGGCGAATCCTCTAGACCTTTTAACCTGTTTGTCAGCTGAAGAATGCTAATTTGAACATCATCTAAAGTAGCACCTGAAGAATTGGATTTCACTGTTAATATTTTAGTAGCATTTTCACCATCGCAAGAGTTTTCAGGTACATCCTCAAATATTACTGAGCGTCTGCTTACAGCACTGATTGCATCACATTTCCAAAGTACTGAACCTTCTTTTAGACGCTCAACCAAGTCTCTTGATATTTTGCAGCACGAAACATGGAAGATTGATTGGCATCCATTACATTGTACACTAAGATTCCCATGACTTCCAGTACAGGCCGTACACACTTTTTGCATAAAGGCATTTTACCGCGAAAACTTAACACTGTATTATAACTTGTCACTTCGAATATATATAATTTATAAGATTAATCGAGTATACTTGTATAAGTTTAATTACTGTAGGACGAATTACACGTCGATTACTAGTTTTATTAAATTATATATATATTTTATATATATATAAATTTTTTTCAATATATATATATATATATATATATATATATATATATATATATATATATATATACATATATATATATATATATATATATATATATATATATATATATATATATATATTTTTTTTTTTTTTTTTTTTCTTTACTATAAGTATTTATTTTTTATTAATATTATTTTAATTTGCTATACTGTATCGTTTAACAACAAGCGGCGACCGAATGTGAATAATATGATAGAAATATATTAATATATGTATTCCGTATATTACCAGTTGATATCCATTGGGGTCATCAAACCGGGGCCATTCCTTTAATACATTGCAAATGGGTTGCGTGGAGTTTTGGAATTCTTACGGTGCTGTCTTCTCCCATTTTTCACATACTTCCGCCCGCGGTTCACACTTATTGACTAACCACCATTTTTAATCGTCTAGTCCGTCTAGTTCCTCTAATTAATAAAATTAGACAGCATAAATGTTACCTCGAAACTTTAAAAATCAAGTAAAAACAAACCTAAATCTTGATCATCGATTACGTCTAGAAAACTTCGATTCTGCTTCTATTGTACACTGCAGTTCACTTGAATAGGAATGACAGTTTTTTGGAATATTTCGAAATCGATCCAACTTTTTCAAAATTTTTTTACAGGATTAGCACTGGTTTAAAATTATATAATTTTTAAATAAAAATAAACTATTAGTCCAGAAGAATTTTATTTTATATTATTTTGTTATAAAGTGTGATTTTTGTTTGTTTCACTTGAATAAGAACAATTAACTTATCTTAGTAAAACGTTATTTTATTGACTAAAAATTTAATTGAATTCGATTTATTTTTAAAAATTAATTGAGTTTAAATGGTTTTAAGAATGTATACTACTTCCCTTATTAAAAATAACTTCATACAACCTGCTTGAGATGGAGTCATACAAAGATTTTAAATAATCTAAAGAAATTTTGTTTCAGGCTTCATTTATCGCCTTAATTAGGCTTTATTTATGTCGAATTGTCGACTACCTTCGTAAACTTTCCGAGACAGCCAACCCCACACGTTTTCTATAATATTAAGATCAGGAGAATACAGAGGCCACGGCAAAAGCTCTATATTTTGCTGCGATATCCATGACATGATTTGATATCCATGATCATTAAAGCGAGGAAATGATTCTTCGAGGATGCCCTTGTAAGTTGCTGCGGTCATTTTTCCGGTTGGAAATGACAAATCTCCCGGACCATAAAATTATATAGTCCCCCACACCATAACGCCTCCTTCCCGGCTGTGGCGTTTTGCTAACAACTTTTCCTCTTTTCGCAGGTCGTGAAAATAATAATTAAACCCATTGGAGCCATCGAGGTTAAATTTCTTCTCATCAGAAAAAACGACACGTTTCCATTTTTCAGCCCATGTCATATCCTGCCTCGAGAAATCTAACCTTTTCGGTTTTCTCTCCTGATTTAGAGGTGGTTTCATTTGGAGCTTTCTTCGAATAAGGTGATCTGCTTTTTTAATTACTCGATACTGTTATTCGGCTGGCCTCCACACCAACTCAAGCTTTAATTTTTGCACAAGATAGTGCGCAATTGGATGCGGAACTTAGTATGGCCCGCTTGTCGACTACAGATGTGGCCTCAACAGTTCGGCCTTTATTGTTTGAGCCATATTCTCTTGGATTTTTTGTAAAATTGAAGTTAACAGTCTTACTTCTCCCTATTTTATCTGCAATTGCTTGTAGAGAATATTTTTCGCTGTGTAGTACTTGAATTTGGGTTATTTCTTCCTTACTAAGTTTGTTTCCTCCACCCATATTTAAATTTTTTTATGTTAGATTGGTAACCTTTTTTAAAAAAATTAATTTAATTTAAGTTTAAGTTGCTAACACTTCAAATTTATTGATAATATGGTCGTTTCTACTCAAGTGAAACAAACAAAAATCACTCTTTTTAAGAAAAAACAAAATAAAATAATATTCTTCTGGCCTACTTATTTATTTTTATTTAAAAATTATGTCATTTTAAACAAGTGCTAATCCTGTAAAAAAAATATTGAAAGTTGGATCAACCATTGAAATGGCTTGTGATCTATCACAATTTTGAAGCGTTTGCCGTACATGTATGGTCTAAATGGTTTTACGGCCCAAACTTTTGCTAAAAGTTCTTTTTCTGTTGACTATAGTTTGTTTCAGAACTATTCAATGATCTAGAGGCGTAGCAAATGGGAAGATTCCCACAAATGTCACTTTAAGGAAGCGCTGATCCCAAAGCAAAGTTGCTTGCATCTAAAGTAACAATATATTCTGTTGCAAAGTTTGGGTATTGTAATATTGGACAGAATTTCTTTACATCGGTTGAATAATACTGGTGGAATTTAAATAAATAGAAAAGTAGTGGTTCTTTGTTTTGAACTCTGGGAATCCATTAATTTCATGTTTCTTAAATAAAGTTTTCACGAATAAATGCTTTATTTGTTCTATGTTTAAGGGAATATTAAGTTGACAATGCATCGATTATGATAAAAATGGGCAAAACCATTAATCATATTTTATGGTATGGTTGTGATAGCCATATTGGTAACCTATTAATTTAAAACTTACCGAGAACGTAAATCCTATTTTAAAATAATTTAAAAATGCTGACTTTGAAAACAAATCGTAAAAAAAGGTGCACCAAAAATTAAATTGGCGTGTGAGACAAGATGGTGTTCTTACCGAAAAGCTTACGTAAATTTAATATCAAATTTGCAACATATGAAACAAGTTATTATAGCTGAACATCCCAGAAAAATTATATAAAATTGTTTCTTAACTCATTTTTAACGATCAATTTATTAATGAAGTAAAAGCAGCTATTTTAGTTTAAACCAGGTGTGTCTAATTAAATTTTTGTCAAAAACCAGATGCTTCGCTTGCAGATGAGGTTCATTTGCGACTATCGCTTGATATTCAAACTGATATCAACAAATTAAATCATCGTCGAAATAACGCAGTAAATGCGTACTATTTTCATCCAAAATACATTAATGAAAGGTAAGAGCATTTTAATTTAATAAATACACTTTTAGTGCAAAACTTAAATGGAAGCGGCCTTGATCAGTTAGATCCATTGAAAATGGGATATTTCGAATACTTTGTGAAAAACAGGACATTGAAAAACCAGATATGTTTTGGCGAAATGCTGAAATAGATTGTTCTGAGTTGGCTAAGTTAGCGTTATTGGCATTAAATTTACCGGTTTCTTACGGACAGATTGAAAGGGTATTTTCTAATTGGGGTGTTAAACACACTTTAATTAGAAATCGGTTAACATTCGATCGCTTTGAAAAACATCTTCAGCTATATTTCATGTTGAATTCTAATGAATTATTAACATTACAGAATATGTCAACATATAGTGATGAAGATGAATAATGTATCGTTTTATCAGTAAATTAATATGTGTATGTTATATTGCTTTAATTAATTAGATTTAAACTAAACATATGAATTACAAGGACCAATTTAAACAAAACTGTAAACTTCTACATTTAATGTGAATTTATATATTATTTATAAAATAAATATGATTTTATAAATTATTAATAAAACAAAACCGAAAATATTGATTTTTTCTAAATTAATAGAATATGCATTGAATGTTAAAATATTTAAAATATTGTTCAAAACGAATGGTGATTCTCAATACATCGATTTGATTAGTTTTAGTTATTTAACTATTTATTGCTGTCAAACTAAACCCTTAGTAAAGAGAAATAGACTAATTTAATTTTTATATCAATATACCTAAAACTATTGTCAATAATCTCTAATGTTATCAGTTCTGGCATTCCCACTTTTCATAATTAATGTACCCAATTTTAATTTTTGGTTTAGTTAATTATTTTTTTTCAATTAAATAAAATATTTGATATTTCAATTTAAAAATATTCCTATAGTGGAATTATTTATTTTTATAAATATATTTCGGTAGTCAAGTTTCCATCTTCAGTAGTTATTATGAGTTCATAATAACTACTGAAGATGGAAACTTGATTGCAGAAATATATTTAATATATAAAAATAAATAATTCCACTATAAGGAATATTTTTTGAGTTAAAATATTTTATTTTATTGAATTTAAAAGTGAAATAAGTCACACATGCGAGGAATTCTAAATATAAATTTCAACAATTAATCTTTAATTTATCTTTAATAATAAGATTGATAAGAAGCATTGCTGTTTGTATTATCATAGCTACACGTATTATCATAGCTACTGTTTCAAATATATTGACGAAAATAACATTTAATAAATTTGAAACATTTACCAAACAATTTGTGAATATTTTTATCAACTAATGTTTTATTAAAATATGAAAAACTGTCGTTTTGCGGTTTAAATACAATGCGGTTTAAATTCGACAATTAACTCGAATTTAACTGGTTTCGTTTATATTTGGCACAAATATCGCAATTATTATTAAATTTAGTTGAATTCATTTAAAGGTCTATCTGAGGTCGGTAAACAGCCGATTCGATTTCCTTCTGTTGAACTAAATATTGACTGACATTCTTTCTTCATCATTATTTGTTATATTAGTAATAAAAATTTCTTCTAGATGACATTACATTTAACTTTGAATTGTTTACATTATACAATTCTATACCAAAATTTACCATTTTTGACGTAAAATATGTTTGAAATTATTTTATACGCGTAAGTCAACACTTGATTTCATCATTATGGTTACTTCAAATTTCCACTCTTGCTCATTTATTCCATTCCCATCTTAATTTATTAATCTTTTGCATTCCGCATCCATTTTAGTTGTTAAACGAACCACTCGTTTTCAGTTACTTGATGAGTTTTTTTTTACTTAACCTCAACCAACCATGTGTTATTATTTTTCTAGAATTTTATTCGTTTAATCTCAACGCCTTCTAGTTTATCGTGAATATAGTTTATTTCTGAGGATGTAGTATATGTTTGGAAATTATTTCAAAATTTAGCTAATGTAATAGATTCTAGAATGTCTTCCAAATGATTGTTCAATACATCAATGTCGAAGAAAATCAAATCAATGTATTGATTTATTTTAACGTGTGTTCAATTCATTGTTTAATTTATCGACGATTCCATCTTGAAATACTGTTCTAAAATATCCTGTCGATTGTAAATATGTTCGGATATGTTATTAAATCACTGTATCATGCGTTCATTAATTACGGTTTGATTATATAAAGAGAATTCTAAATTATTAGTTTTTGTTTATCTCCATGCATTCGTCATGGTCCATATACCAGTAATTGTTTTGACAATTGATCCTAGTTCGTTAATAATTCCACGTTTTAGTCTATATTTTGGTGTAATGAGTTCTAAATTACTTACTAGTCCGTCGTTTTTCTGTTTCAAAATGATTATTTTAGATTGATATTGTATTCCGTTCTTGATATTTCTTTGAATTAATTGTATGTTCTTTTCGTATTCTGTGATGTTTCTAATGTGAACCAGTTTTGAGTATGTTTCGATTATTCTTGCGTCGCCTAATTTTATTTGTAAAATTTATGTTATTGGTCAAGTCGTATATCTCTATTTTCTATGATTGGACATTCGGTTTTAAGATGAACCTGAAAGTTAAATTACGTTTACTACTGACTTTACTAAGTTAAATGAAATAAAACTTATCACACTTCCTCAAAATAAGTTTTGGGAAATTTTCACCTATTCATATTTTGAAATTTTCTTTTCATTTAACTTTTTGTTTGTGCACCTTTACTGAAAGTAAGTTAGTTGTTAAAGTAATTTTATTGTCTTTGACTACTTTATACCCAATGAATTTGGGGGCTAATTTATTTCTTCTATTCTCGATTTAATATATACGTTTGTTTGTTTCGAAATCTGGAATATGTTTTTCGTTTACCTTATTAGTTTTTGTTTTTTTTTTCTAAATTTCTATCAATCAATGATTTAGTTAAGTACTCATAATTCTCTATATGTTCTCTGAGATGGTCTTGTTCTGTTAATTGCTTAAAACTGATATCGAAAGGATTTGATTCATTATAGTGTCCTGATAATAATTCGAATGGGGTAAGTTTAGTTGCTGAATGGATAGAATTATTGTAGGTTAAAATAGCTTGGTCCATTATATTATCTATTAGTTTGGTTTTATTTTGATTGTAAATTATTCTAATAATTTTGGTTAAAGTAGAATCTAGTCTCCACTGCAGTATTTCCTGTAGAATTTTTTGCTGAAGTAAAGTGTAACTATTATATAGTTTAACGAAATCTTGAAAACCCGTTGAAGCAAATTCAGCTCCGTTATCTACAACTAATTTCTTTGGGATTCCATGGTGGGAAAATAAATGTTTTAGTGATTTTAATGAGCAAATCTACTGAATTTATCAATTATGGTTAAGAAGTTTTCACTCTGGACAGAATATATGTCATAGTGTAGAAATTCTAAAGGTTTATTTGGGATTTCAGCTAACTCGAATTTAAATGGTTTTATGTTCCTTTCGTTTATATTTGGCATTAATATCGCAATCATTATTAATTTTAGTTGAATTCATTTAAAGATCTATCTGAGGTCGCTAAGCAGCCGATTCGATTTCCTTCTGTTGAACTAAATATTGACATTCTTTCTTCATCATTATTATTATTATAATTAATACTATTAATATTATTATCATTATTACTATTTGTATTAGTTGTTTCATTTAAAGTTATTTCAATTCCTGATAAAGCATCGGCATTCGCATTTTGGGTGGCCTTTTCATATATAAATAATTTCGTAATCGAATTCTTTTAATTTTGAACTCCAAAGTATTAATTTCGAATTTGGCTCTTTCAATGACATTGGCCATATCAACGGTTCATGGTCTGTGATAATATTAAATTTTCTTCCTTAAATATATGGACGAAAGTATTTAGTAGCCCAAAAATTGGCCAAAAGCTCCTTTTCGATAGTATTTTCATTCTTTTCAGTTTGAGTTAAAGTTCTACTTGCGTAGCAGATAGGTTTGTCGGATCCTATAGGTCCTTGATATAATATGGCTCCAAGAGAAAAGTTACTAGCGTCTGTAGTTAAGTTAAAAGGTCTTGAGAAGTCGGGATATTGTAGGTCATGGCAAAAAAAATTTTTGCAAGTTTCAAAGCATTCTAGAGACAATGATTATCTTATCTGTTTTACGTAAACATTCTGTCTAAGGTTTGGTAATTTTTGAAAAATCTTGAATGAATTTCCTATAATATCCTAGAAGTTCTAGGAATGACAAACATTTTTTATGGCTTTAATTTTGTTTAGATTAGGTTTAACACTACGTATCAATTTCTTTGTGGAGGAACTCCGATTTGTCAATTTTACTTTCTATATGTTCTTGAAGAGAGGTCAAAAAAATAATTATGTCATCCATGTAATAGGGACAGATTTTTCCTTGTAGGTCTTCTAGGACATTGTCTATACCTATTTGAAAAGTTGACGGCGCATTTTTTAATCCAAACGGCATACGAACAAACTCATAGTGGTCGTTTTCGACACTGGATGCGGTTTTTGAAATATCGAAAAGTTTTATTTCGATATGGTGGAAACCCGAGGCTAAATCTAAAGTGGTAAAATACATTCATCTATCTAATTTGTCAAATATGCCTATAATATTCGTAAGAGGGTATCGGTCGTCTGTAGTCTTTTTGCTAAGCCCCCTGTAGTCATTTGCAAGTCACCATTTTAACGTCGCGCTGACATCCAGTTACTTGGATACTATCCAGATGGGGGAAGACCAGGATGAAAAGCTAGGCCCTATAATCCCTTGTTCTAACATTTTAGTTAATTTGGATATGGACTTGCTGTATATGGATATACTGATATCTATACGATTTATTGTAAATAGGTATATTATCTTTGGTCTGGATTTCGTGCTTTATTTGATTAGTAAACGTTAAGATTTGTTTTTCTTTATAAAATATGTATTCGTGATTTTTGCATAATTTGCTTGTTGATTGCTTTTTCTTCTTTACGAAGAAAATCAATACGAATTAAGTTTAAAATATCTTGGTTTGACGTTTGGTTAGCAATGTCATTGCTACTGTAGTTTATTGATAATTTATACATTCCAGAACATGAATTATTTTCGAGGGATTCAAGTTTCAATGTTGGCCGAAAATGAAACTTTGGGGTTCTTAAGAAAAATTTATTATTTCTATATAATCTAATATAAAATTATTACTTCTACATATATATGAGTACCAATCTTTGCATTGGTAGACACCTTCAGCGATAGTTAGGTGTTACTTAATTTTTATGGGTTTGATATAAATATCACCATTTTGCACCCATCTACAGGTAAGTTATTTTATTACAAGAATCTACTTTATATGATTTTGACATGTGATTCAGTTTGAAGATTAGAGGAATTTTCGTGCCGTTTTTAGTTTCTAGAATTGAAGTTTTGAAATTTAATTTGATTTCAAGTTTTTGCATGAGTTCGAGTCCAATCAATCCATCAAAATAGTTGTGGAACTTGAAAAGTAAGAATTAGAGATTTTCATTTGTTTTGGATTCAATTATACATCGTATGATACTTGCTGATTGACAGCATGGGTATTTAACACTGTTTTAATTTGTACGGGTTTGATAGTTTCAATTGAATTTGGATTTCTAAATAATTTGTTACTTCCGGTGTCGATAAGAAATGTAAAAGGTAAGTTATTTGGTCCTTTTATGTGGATGAAATGTAATAAAGCGTGGTATTTTTCACATCTAAGTATCCCAGTTGAGTTCCAAGGCATGTAAGGGAAAATCCTGGTCGTCTATTTTGTTTTCGAGTGGACAACAATATTCATTCTGCAATTCGGGTTGCAGTTTATTTGCCATTGGATATAAATATTCAGGGTTATACTCGTGAATTTGACTGTAGTCACATTGTAAATTATTAAGAGAATTATTTTCTAAAGTAAATAATTTTTCTACTCCAAATTTTTGACCCGTTGATCGAAATTGGTTATTATTATTATTTCTTCTATTATAATTATTACCATTTTTACTATAACTATTATTATTATATCTATTTGAATTCTTAAATTTAGAAATTAAGATCAGTCGATGTGTCCATGGGTACAGGATAATTGTGTACAAGAGATTTTTGAAATGTGGGTTGTTTAAACTGATTGAAATTTTGTCTAAATGGAATATGACTATTGTGGAAGTTTGGTTGATAAGTTGCTCTAAAATTGTGGGATGTGTGTTGGTTATTTGAATATACTCTAAGAGGTACTGGGTAAATTAATAGGTAAATTAATTAGGTTTATAATACGTGTTATTTGGTTGTGAGTATATTAAAAGTTTGATGTTAGGAGGTTTTTTTTTATTTATTACAATGTTCTTTAACGATTTTTGATATTTTATATAAGTAATATTTTGTTCTTTCAAACAGAAACTAAATGCTTTGCTTAATAAAGTGGGTCTCATTGTCCTTTTAGTTGAATAGTTCTCTTATACCCGAAAGGAATATATTCCTACACATCTCCTCATAAAGAGACTGTTTGGATATTACAACATTATCATATTTTTCATTGAATTCTAAATTGTTCGTTATTTTAGAATGTATATCAATAATCTTTGAATAGTACACGTCGATAGAATCTAGTCCTTGATTGAGCCTATGCAAGTCTCGGTATTGTCGATAAAATCGAACAATATTCTACGATTTCTATCTAAATGTGGAAGATCTTTTATTGCGCCGAGTATACATAATTGATCCAGACTTTTCTTGACATTCATTATTGAACTTTGATTAGAATACTTATTTTATATTTACTATATCACTTAAACTATAACCGTATTTAGCAGTTTCTTGAGAATAACACTTGCGGTTAGGTTTATTGAATTTCTAGGGAATTGACATAAATTAATGGGATACAAAACAAATAAAGTACAGCATTTCTAATATATGTATTCGTCGGATGTCTTCACCAATTTAACGTTGATATCGATACACAGGTTGAATTTTGTATTTTTTTTGTTTTTCGAAGTATACACACACTTTTCTTTTATTAAATAAAACTTTTCTCTTTTAACGTAAAATGTTTTTGTGGTTCGTGTTGAAACTTAAAATTTTTGAATTTCACTCACGCTAGTATGTCTTTTACACATATTTTTTTTCACTTTTAGTAACTTATTGATATTATTATATATTAAATTATTTATATATTTATTAATGTGGTACCTATTGGAATAGGTATTCTACCAACTGCGCCAATTAACGAACTTTAAGTTTGGTATTATTTAATTTTCTTTTATTCAACAACAATACATTACTGACTATACTACTTTAGTAATGCGAAAATATGTGAAGTATAAATCTTAATTTATGTCTATAGAAATATGAATAATTATATTATATAATGAAAAATGCATTTTCGAACTCGCGTACTATTACGTTTTATCAATGTCCGGTGTTGTTGTATGAATTGTGTTATATGATCATTTATGGTCCTTATTTAAAAACCAGTTATGTTTCATGTTATAGAAATAACAAATTATTTAAACTCAGGAATTAATTCCTGAGTATTTTTAACAATTTTATTTATTACAATCTTAATTACAAACACTTGTTCTAATTAAATTATGTTTGAAGTAATGATACGAAAAAAAAGATAATACCCGTTGTTAAGGATAATAGATTTTGGAAGATTAGGAGAAGATAAGAATTTTTGGGTAAAACATCTATAATGTGGTTAATTTTGTAAAAGTGTCGATCGAATATTAATAGTAATGCTACGCTATTTAATTAATCATTTATTTTTCTATTTTCAATTTGGAATTGAGTTAGTGTTATGTTAACGAATTCTTCATTATTTTGCATCCTTGTAATCATCTGAGCGTTTATAAATATTTGTTTTTAACTTGTATATTGAGTGAATCCTCATTTGTATTCACTTTGTTAATAGCTTTTTGTATGTCTAAAAGATCTCGGTTATCTGAGTTTTCTGTCAGATCTTTGATCTGACAAGCGTCCCTAATCCATTTAGAAGTTCTCTTTTTGTCCGTTTAGGTAGTAGTTCTTTATATTCCGTTTGCAAATTATCGAGTTTATATTGAATTATTATCTTTTAATTGTTTAGTATGCCAGTAATGATCCCTTAATTATTTGAGTCATTTGATTTTTAATTTTCTTGATAAGTTCTTTGAAGGGCCGAAGAAGTTGTTTATTATTTTCTATAGTTTTTATAAATTTTGCGTCTCCCATTTTCAGAGATATGATTCCATGTTAAGAGGTATGATCATTGTTGTTTAACGATGTTACCTTCATTTATTTTGTGTTTTTTATGGGATACATGGAAAAGTTTTTTGATTTTAGTTATTTGTATTTTTCCTTCATTTGTATTCGAGTTTAGATTATATTTGTTTTATTTTTAATGATTCTTCATATACATTATTACATAAATGCTCAAATATTTTTTTATTTGGGCCGCACAATCTAATTCGTTGTTGAAATCAATCACTTTATCTACATAATGCCCCTTTATAAGAAAGTATTATATTGTATTATTGTACGTACGCGAGTATTGCTGAGGTCAAAATTAAGTCGTCTAGATGTTCATTTGGTCGTTGTAATTTTATAATGCTACATATTTCCTTAAGTCTCGAATACAGTCTTTAAACTGGAGAGTTTTCGGTCGAATCGTACGGCGTTGTAACGTGTATATCGATGTTGTGTTTTTCATTAAATTTATTACTTGTTTTCCGGTTCCAATCTTCTTTGCTGAATGAAGCATCAATTTCTATAATAGCCCATCAGGCTAAGACATACCAAATTGCACTTTAAAATTGTCCCTTGGAATTGTATGATGATGTCATATGCCTCATTTGAATGTATTCTCTCATGAATCCTACATACAGATGTCGTAGCGTTCATTATTTTCGAGTCTTATCTCAATTTGCAGGAACCGTTGCGTGGCTCTTTGTTTTGAAGCACCCAGTACGCTGGTATTATTTTCTTTGAACGGTAAGGTAACTGCGTACCGCCCACATGGATCCCGCTGTTCATCGGATTTTGTTAGTAGGGACTCAATCGGTACTTCTTCTAATTCCCAAAACTTATAAAGTTTTTGAGCTTTTGCTAATTCTTCCTTTATACTGAGGTTAACCATTCGGATCTTCAGTTGAGCGGGTGTTGCCGACTACTATTAGGCAACCCAAACTTGTTTTCATTGCATTTGGGTTTCCTCGGATGATCTGTGTATCTGATACATTCGCGTAGCTGTTTGCTCCTAATAAGATTTCTATAGGAGCCGGACAATCATATTGTGGATCCGCTAATATTACATTTTCCCACCGAGAGTTTAGCTTCGATACATATTTCCTCATGCAGTTTTCGATTTCTGCTTTCTTGGTGGAGATTGCCTCGAGTGTGATGTTCATGAACTCGACGTTTTCTGGTTCATTTTCCACGGTACTATTTGCTTCTCTTACCATGGTGTAGATTTGCCTTATTTTAAATTGTTGTGCCTTATATAGTGTTTCGCTTGCGCTGAGGCCAAATTCTCGTTATTGGCTGATGTCTTACCGTTACTTATACTTGAAACAGGTCTGACTGTTGGATTCTACGTATTTGACTCTAGTGATTTCCTTAGTGCTTCTAACTCCTGTCTAACGTTTTGCACCAGAAGTGCCACTGATTCTCGACTTTTACAATATTCATGTGTTGGATGGTCATCTTTATACTGACTGTTCATCAGTATCGACGAATTCTTCGTACATAATATCTAATCGTCCTATTTTACGGTCGATGTATGTACTTGTCTTTGTGTTCCTGGAATCCTTCTTGTAGTTAGACAATAAGGTTTGTAACTCCTTGAAGCTCTGCTGTTGTTCCGCGCATACGTTGTCCATTATAAACGCCTGGTTGATGGTTTATGTTGTTGAATAGTTGATGACTTGATGATATATGTGTCACTTGGTTTGATGGTTGTATTGTGACACTAATTATTTAGTAGACTGTATTTATTTCGTTGAACTTATATATGTTTTTTTCGCTCGAAAGACCATGTATACTTGGTCATGTGTTTAAGTGTACTGATTTTATTAAACTTCTTTACATTATTAATATTTTATAACTTATACCAAAAAAACTGCTGACATATTGTCTACATTTTAAGAATGAATGAATATATAAATATAAAAAGGAAACAAATAAACATCCGAAAGATGTTTAACAAAAATATTATAACATTTGACATAGTTAAGAAAAAACTTGATGTTTCGGCATTTCTCAGCAATTGAATTATACATATAGCGTGATATTGACATACATGCTCAATCAACTTTATATTTATACAGTTCAACCTAGTTGTTCAGGTGAACAAAGCTTTTAATTTGCTTTTTTGTCCTTGGTAAAGGAAAGTTTTAATTAATTCAATTTTATCGGGGTTTGGCTTTACCCCTGAGGTGGCCTAAAAAAACTTTATGTAGAAATTTCGATTT
Source organism: Tipula lateralis (assembly GCA_963932295.1). Lineage (NCBI taxonomy): Eukaryota > Metazoa > Arthropoda > Insecta > Diptera > Tipulidae > Tipula > Tipula lateralis. The sequence continues at coordinate 110,878,250 of OZ010737.1, forward strand.
GTCCAGTTGTATTTTAAGTTTGGCCTTTTACAATTTTTGGAATACTTTACTTAGGTTTTCAACATATTTCTGGACCGCCGTGGGAAATATAATATAATATCGTCCATATAGCATAAGCATGAAGTCTTTGTAGTTCTCCGAGTACGTTGTCCATTACCCGTTGTAACGTACTTGGAGCGTTTTTTAGACTGAATGGCATACGAACGTATTCATATTAGCCAAAATCGACTGAGAAAGCTGTCTTTGGAATATCCTTTGGACTCACTTCTATCTGGTGAAATTCAGATGCTTAGTCCAAAGTAGTAAAGTATAAGCAATAACCTAATTTATCCAATATATCAGTTATATTGGGTAACTGATACCCGTCCAAAATGGTTTTATAGTTAATCTTACGATAATCGATGACTAAGCGTAATTTAGCTTTTCCGCTAACATCTGTTTTCTTTGGAACTATTCAAATTATACAGCTACAGGGAAAATTGCTGGGTCTGATAATTCGTTGTGCTAACATTCTCATAATTTACTTTTGTACTTCAGCTTTATGTACATGTGGGTAGCGGTAGCTTTTTGAGAATATGGGCTTTTCATCTTCAAGATTTATTTCGTGCTTAAGTTGGTTTGTGAACGTGAGTTGTTGCGCATTCTTTTGAAATATCCTCGAAATGTAGTCATAACTTTTCAGTGCATTTTCTCTTTATTGTTTAGATGATTTGTTCTTATCAAATTAGTGATCGATTCATTTATAGGCTGACAGTCATAGATTTTTTCACCACTATTCTCAACATAATAATTTTCCAATCTTTCATCTTCGATTGGATGTTCAATAAAAGTGTGTTCTTGGTTACTATAATTGGCTATCTCAACGTTAGCATAGTGGTTAGTGCTATAGTAAACACCTTTGAGTATTATTAGATTTCCGTGAAGGATCATTGGTTTTAAATAAATTTCTGTTTTCAATATTAACCGGTACATTGGTAATAAGTTTGCTACGAAGTAAGATTTTATATTGTTGAGATATGTAGTTCAATTTAAATTGAAGTGAAATAGTTACTTGAGGCAATATTAACTGATATTTAGCTAGATCGATTTAGATTTTCAATGGTTGCATCGATTCTAAACCGATAAGACCATCGAAGTAGCCATGGAATTTAAACAGTAAAAATTCCAATGACTGTTTGGTTTAAACTCTTCAAATCCATCGATAATTACAGTTTTGTCAATGGTACGTATGTGCGTATTAAATAAAGTTTTTATTTAAGTGGGTTCAATTGGAATAAGAGTTTTTGTTGACAAGAATAGGGTTTAAGGAAGATTTAGTGGAACCAGTGTCTATTAATAGCTTTAGAGTTTTATATTGTTACTTAATTTCGATCAAAGGTTATCTATAAACAGAGTGGTTATTTACTGTTAAATATTTCGATTGGTTTCCAAAAGCTTCTTGGAAAATCCTCGTCTTCAATTTCGGTTTCTAAGGATGGATAATTATTTTTATGTACGATTTCTTGAATTGGTGAAGATTGTTCAATTATATCTTTGTTAAATGGATGATTGTCACCACAGGAGGATCCCTTTGTTGGAATTGGAATGCTGTTCGAGGTTGGAAAAATATTACTTACCATAAGTACGCTGTTTATATTTGTCTAAGTTGGATAACGTATCCATAGGTTTAGTTTTCGAGTACTGTTGATGATTAGGCGGTACATTATGTCTTTTAGGTAGAATTGGATTTTTATGGGTAAAAGGACGATGATTAAAGTATTGATATTGTGGATTGTAAGTTATTATGGGTTTTGGTGGTAGTCTTGGTGGAACTATGAACTATTGTGTTATTTAATTTTTTTATTAATTTTCTTAATTATTTCAGATTCATTTACAAAGATATGTGTGATTATTATTTTATTTTATGATATACAACAACTGACTTAACTAGTTTTACAATAGTATATATAAGAAAAGTAAAACGCGTGATAAAAATATGCGCTATGTTTTTATCGTCGTTTCAAAAATGATTTTGTTGCTTGTTTCTTGCATGTTTATCATTAAATACAACAACAAAACTATATGTAAAAGATATTTAAAATTTTAATAAATGTTTACGTTAAATGATATTTTATTTGATGAAGTGATTCTGCTATAAATTCACTATTGTGATTATGGAATAAATATTATATATCTTTGTTATCTTAATTAATATATTGTGTTACATAGGAACATCGTTTGTTCTACTTGAATATAGAACACATGGACTTAGATGTGGCTTCTCTAACTGTGGAATGTTATTAGAATTTTTATATGGTTATATTGACTTTTGCTTCATGTACCCAATGTTTTGTTCTTTCTAGCAAAAGCTGAGTGCTTCTGGCAAGGTCTCATGGCTCGAATCATTGAACCTCTGAGTCCAGCCAAAAAATATAGAAAGACACATAGAACTATATAATGATCGTTTAGCTGCCATGATGGTTATTTTATTCTCGTTTCGAGGAGTATGAATATTAGCACTGTTAGTCATAGTGTTCGACAACTCGTTAAAATAATTTGTCTACGGTTTCTGAGCCTTGTGATAATATATGCAGATCCCGTATGAGACTGGTCTCATCGCGTTTATCTGTATAGTGGGTGATTAAATTACTTCGAATTTGTTCCCATATTTCATTTAATTTTATACATTGTGTTCATTCGTTTTATTGTATGTCTCCCGAAGAAATATTTTTAGTTGTTTGAGTGGCAAACGCCACAAATCGTTTTGAATTTGGTTGTGTTTAAAAGACACAATTATATATATATATAAATATAAAGATTATTATAATAACCTTAAAGAAAGCCCCAATCTAGTGAATGGTTTATCGACATTCTAAATTTGATATCTTGCTTGTTAATTTTTGGACCTACTATAAACAAAAGATCTTTTAAAGAATCGGGGGTCATCCTCGTAAAGTTGAAAAAAGACATGATCTGTCAATAGCATTTCTGCCAGCAAAAGTATGATGGCCATGCTTTTTTCTTTCATTTTCTTTAAAAATTGGTCGAACCCACATCTTGTGAACTTTTTTTTTCTTCCTGGCCACAAAAGCCTAGCTACATTGATATAAATTACAATAGGTAATGCACCAGCGCCCACTATTTGTACATAATCGTTATCCATTATTATAAATATTAGTTATAATTAATATATTATCACAAATTACACTAGAAAATCACAAAAGACACAATTCGAAACACAATTAGATCAATTTTAAGATCTGTCAAAATTATACGCTCCTACAAAAGTATTCTATACTAATTCAGTCACAGTAAATTGCAAAACAAATCATATTACATGACATTAACCGAGTTATCGCTTTAACTTAAGATTCATGACATTAACCGAAAATTTATTTCGAAAGAATATGCATGATTATAAAGAAAACACACTATGTAAGGTAGCATTAACATTCTAATGCGCACGATGTCATTCGTGCGATGTCGATAATAAAATATATATGAAAATATTTGTATATCAATGGATTTTATTTTCTTAAGCAAAAATTGATTTTAAAAAAATATTACAATTTAATAATAATATTTATTTAAAATGAATTTTAAATAAATATTATTATTAAATTGTAATAAACTTTATTATTATTACTTACTGGCAAGCGTATTCACTTCGAATTCGACCTTAGTTGTCCCGGATGGAGTTACACCTCCATCAATTCCGTATTGTGGTTTCAAAATAGATCCTGTCAACATCTCGGAGGAAATTGTCTTCAGGAACCTGAAGGCAATGGAAATAAATAACACCACCGGACCTGACGGAATTCCTGTTCGAATATTGAAAGAGTTTGTCAGTGACCTTTCTTATAAGCAAGGTAAATACCCGAACGCCTGGAAGAGTGCGATGGTGCAACGGTTCTTAAACGTGCTTGTGGTAAAACTGACCCTTCAAACTACCGGCCAATATCAATTGTGGCAGCCGTTGCTAAATTTTTTGAGAAATGCATTAACCAACAACTGATGCATTATCTTGATATTTATAAAATAGTTTCAGATAAACAATATGGGTTCCAAGAAAGCCGCTCCACAACCGATCTTTTGACGTATGTTTACAAACAAATAGAATCTCGCCCTTGAGCAACACGGAAAAGCCTTTGCAATAGCTTTTGATATATCCAAGGCTTTTGACAAGGTTCGGATGAGAAACTCATTTGTAAACTTGTGGCATACGGCTTAGATTCGATGACCATCAAGTGGATAAAAAGCTTTCTCAAAGACCGAAAGATCAACGTTGTGCTAAATGGGAGATCATCAAAGACACACTCCCCAAATGCCGGAGTCCCCAAAGGATCAGTTTTGTCGCCAACTTTGTTTTTGTTATACATCAATGACTTGTTGGATAGCACTGTGAACCCTATCCACAGTTTCGCCGATGATGCAACATTGCACTAAAAATATGCACATTCTCGCGTAGAAGAAGTCACAACGAATACCCTTTTGTGGTAAAAGGACACGTTCTCGTGGGTTGTGACTCAATTCGTCTGCCTGGTGTTCAAATTAGCAAGAATTTAAAATGGAATGAATACATTATCGCATTGGCCAAATCAGCTTCACGTAAACTCGGGTTCCTTAATAGATGCAGATGGTTTTTTAAATCGCATCAGGTTCTCCAGATATATAAAACCTTTATTAGACCGTGTATAGAATATTGCTGTCAGGTTTGAGGCGGAGCATATGGCACTGCTCTTCAATTGCTGGATATAGTTCAGCGGCGTGCCATCCGAATAATATGAAACTCCAGACCTACGAAAGATCTAGAAAGCCTACAACACCGCACAGATGTTGTAGAACTCTACGTGTTCTATAGATTAATAAATGGTTAATGTTCTGCAGAATTAAAGGAGAAAATACCACCATTAGTTACGCCAGGGCGGGTAACACGAGGAACGGTTAATGCGCATAAGTTTACGGTGAAGCTGCCGAATCCTCGAACTGAAGATGCAAAGCGCGAATTTATTTATCGAACATCTAAGAAGTTGAATTCGTTGGTTGGTTTTCTGTTTCCGTTGAAATATAAAATGCACAAGTTTAAGGCAGCTACAAACCTTTACTTGAAGGATCGCGCGTTTGATGCAGGAGCTCTGACAGTTACATGGAGCTAGGGCAGTCTAAAAGTCCGCCCTCCACTCAAATAAAACTTAACGTAAAAAAAAAATTATTTCCACCTTATATATTTGATAAACATTTAATTTGGTTTTATGTGGAACAACAAAACTAATATTCATACATTATCTTCAATATCAGCCATAGTTATTGGGTAAAAACATAGTAAACAAGTAATTTCTCTAAAATTCCAAATAAAAAATTGTTTTTGAATTGTTTCATATTATTGTTTTTATTTTGGAGTGGACGTCAAAAATAGTTTCGTTTAAAAAAATTTAACCATTTTTTGAATATTACAGAATTTTTGGAAAACTATAATAATTAATTACACAGTTTTCTTTAGTATCATTTTTACTGCGACAGTTGAATACCGAACACTTAATTTTTAATTTATAATAATTCATAAAATTAATAGAATCACTGAAAATTTATTTTTTAACACCGATAAACAACATGTTTTCACACGAATGACGTCATCATGACAAATATGCGAATAGTGGTGAAGATAGCAAACGTGCGCAATGCGTAATCTTATATATGTGATTTGTAGTATTTGCATATTTACTTCAAATTGGTTTTTAACTTATTTAATAAGTTATTTAATAAAATATTAATAATAATTATTAATCAATACAAAATAATTTAAATAATTTTTTCAGGATTAACTGCTTAATCTTTGTTAGGTTTTGCAAAACGGTCCGTTAAATTATATTATCCATTTCATTTAAGCACATCCATTTCACTTAAGAATGAATACACTTCTAGTTACAGCATTACTATCACCGATAGTAATGCTGTAACTAGAACCGTATCACCGATACTTCTTCATCGTCGTTGATATCACTTGGCACAATATTAATTTCATTTTCCTTTTTATGTTCCACTATCGAATCTACAATTGTTTGATCATTCAATTCAACTAAGCGTTCTTCAGTTTCATCGATTGTCATATAATTATTAAAATCAAAGTCCAGTTCATTTAAATTTGTTGCTGGTTCATCGACTTCAATTATATCTGAATGATCATTACAGTATTTCGATTTTTTGAAACAATTCTGAATGGTTAATTTAGTTACCTTGTTCCAAGATTCTTTAACTCAAAAACCGTGTTCAATAAATTATGTTTTTCACTAATTTTTGTAGCTAATATATGATCTGTGGAAAACTCAATTTCTGCAAATAATTTTAACACTAGTAATCTTCTGTAATGGAACTTAAAATTACGAATTTGTACCCTGATCACACGATTAATTATTGTAACGTCACTAATACATTGGGTAGTATAAAAATTAATTTGATGTTATTTAATTTTAACTTTGGATGAGCAGAACAACTGTCTAAGATAATCGCAATCGTACGACTTTGAGAATCATTGATTCGTCCCATTCCCAAAGCCCTTCTTCAAATATATAAGATGTCATCCAATCATTATTATTGCTTTTGTACTTAACCGGCAACTGTTGGATACCCCGAACAACGTGGTGTTTTAGACTTACCAATTACCAAAATTGGTTGCTTTTCTCCATCCATATTTGCGCAAAGTAGAATTGTGGTTCTTTCTTTTGAAATGTTACTGCCAGAATGTTCGGTTATCTTGAAGACATGAGATCCGCTAGGCATTCCACGCCACAAAATACCAATTTCGTCTGCGTTGAATATATCTTTTGGTTGATAGCATTGAAATACAGCAACTAAGGAAGTAGCAGACATTCGTTTGCTGCTGGAATATCTGCATCAACTTTTCACCATGAGGTTTTTATCAACAATCCCGTATCTTGTTTTCCATCGATCATGAGGGCACAAAATTTTCGAAAGTAAGATTGCGAGCAAATGACTCAGCTTTAATCCGAAATGCCTCATCGCTGATGTTGATATTTGTAGCTAACGCACCCACAAACTTACATTTACATTTGTAAATGTAATGTTAACCACTATTTAAATTTAATTTTACATCAGGCAACATATTTCGGTTTTTATTAATTTTGTTGACAGTTGATGGATCGATGTTGAATTTCTTAGCAACCACTGCATATGTTTGTTTTGGTGGGCCATCGCAAGCTGCTATAATTTGTAGTTTCTGTTAAACGTAATTTCCGTTCTTTTCGTGTCATATTATTTTTTTGTAACAAACCATATATGGTTAGCATTTTACCCATTGTTACAAATGAATCTGTTGCTAACTTTAGATTAAATTCTTGAAAAATTGTGTGTCATAAAAATTTAAAAGAAAGCGATTTGTGGATATCAAGTATAGTTGAAATAGAACTGAAGGAAGAATGAAAAATTTCTCTCAAAAAAAAACAAAGAGTAAAAAAGTTTAAAAAAATATAGTTTTACGAAAGAGATACACGAGTATGTATGTACATATTTACATAACATTATGAGTATGTACATGTGATGTAATTACGAACAAAGCGTTTTGATTCTCTTTTAGAAAGCCCAACTGTACTCATACAATAAATCAAACATGCTTGCACAAGCATTAGAGATGTGCAGTTTCCTTAACTTTTGAGTATTTGTTACTTTTTTTCAAGTATTCGTTACTTGTTATTCGTTACAAAGTAATCGGTACCTACTTCTATAATAAATTATAATCGAAAGTAATATGTGAAGCTGAATTCATACTTCAATTTCTTCGTTCATTCATTCATTCAAACAATATTTTCGGCCAATCGTAGTAATCCAAAATGACAATTTTTTGTTTCTTCATTTTGTCGCAAGAGATAGTTTAACTTTAACTTTTTGTTTGAATGAACATTGAGTAAAAGAGACAACATGACACCAAAACGAAAAAAAAGCAAATAACAGCCATGTTATTTGGAAACAAAATTCAATGTGTACGTACGTGCCAATGGGATTAGTTTATTTTAATTACTGAAACGTGTCTAGAATCGTTCTGAAACTTAAGCATAGTATGAATTGTCAAAACAAAATTACCGAACGAATGAATGAATGAAAAAATCGAAGTATGAGCTCGGCTTGAGTACTTACTCGTATGTTAATGATTACTATGAATACTTCTTTATTTTAATTTATTAAAACAATGTATGTAGTAACTAGTTAGTATAGATTTTTTTTCAAAATTTTTAATAAATCATAAATAAAATATAAAAATAATTCATCTAAAAAAAAAATAATAATTTAAAATAAAAATTCATATAAACATTTCAATTTCAGACTTTTAAAATTAAAAAAAATAGATTATAAAACCAAATCATGGTTAGCATTTAGAAATAGAATCTTTTCAAAATTCTCTGTTTTTAAACGGGTTTGTTGTTCGTTTAAAATTTGTCTGCTTTTAGAAAATATTCTTTCGGACGGAACAGATGTAGCTACTATGCATAGTTGTTATTTAGCTAATTTAGCTAATCTTCGCTCTTCCTATTAACTACTGTTTACTCACAGTATTGTCCAACTTCTATTATTGCCGAAGACTAAACCGTAGCTACAGTGTGGTCTTGTTGATCAAAATCATTCCACAGTAAAACGTGGAAATTCAAAATGCTTAACCTTAGTCATATTAAAAGCGACTACATTAGTGATAGCCCGTTTCTTAAAACGCGGATCAAGAAACGTGGGTGTAGTTATAATTAAATTTATTTCACAAAACATGAAATAAGGCTCCAGGAACATGGAAACCCCTATATTCGCCATATGATAGATAACCCTTTCGTTGAAAAAAGAATCCAAAGAACGAAGCCACTTGACCTAGTGAACTCACCAAATTAAAATTAGTAAATAGGTTTAATTAATTACGGGACTAAACAGTGGGTTACATCCCAACTAAAGTGAATTTTACTAGAAACATATAAATTTGTACTTGAAAGAAAAAATTGCTAGATGAGCGTAGTCTCAGTCGCAATAAATATAAAGCAAAAAAAATATGTAATTATATTTGATTCGATTTTATCAAATCTTTTGTGGATGCTTGCCAATAATGCTTCAAAAAGATTTATGCAGCAATCACTAGATATTTGTTGTCTTATTTTTAAAAAGGCTTTGTTAAGACCATCAATTAGGGGAATAATTTTTGATATAGTGGTGTAATTTTCTGCGCTCAGTTGGACAGTTACCAGCTGAAAAGGTTCGAGTAACTGGCACGTTTCATTCAAAACAACCCATTCCTTGTCATTTAGTTTCTCTATTGGGCTGTCGAGAACTCCTAATGCAGCATTTATGCACTCCCTGAGTTCTCCCAGTCTTTTGAACATAAAGAATGTCGAGTTCCATCTAGCTATCACATCATTCATTAGTTTTAAATTGCACCCATATAATTGTTTCGGAAATTCTTTAATTTCGTAGCTGCGTTTATACTTCTATCAACTATATAGTCTTTGTCTTAGTGTGAATAGGCATAATCAATTTCAGTGCATCTTGCACAACTAAATTTAGAGTATGCGCAAAACATGGCATGTGGTTCAATTTTGGTAGTCTACTGGCTGCAACCATTTGCCGCATTGTCTGTAACAATTGTATGAATTTTATCTTGAACGGACCATTGTTGTAGCATGTCCATAATTTTCGATTTAATGTGTCCGGCTCTGTGTTTTTCTGTAAACAAAAAGCAACCCAAAAGCACTGATTTTTGCACCCAATTTGGATCGATAAAAAAGGCAGTTATGGCTATATAAGAATCGGTAGTAGAACTAGTCCACAAATCTGATGTAATTGTGATGAACTCGGCTAAATTTAAAATATTTTGAACTGTAATTATATCATTTTCGTAAATTGCTGTTAACAATTGTCTACTTAGTGTAGTACGGTGTGGCAATTTATAATTGGGATCAATGCTAGCCAAGAGTTTCATAAATCCCCGATCTTCAACAATGGAAAAAGGTTGCATATCCTTTAAAATCATTTTCAAAACTAGTTCGTTTACTCGCTTTTGACGAGCAATAGAAGACCTACCCCATTATATAATTGTTAATATTCGATTATCTGATTGTTTTTTGTGATTCAGATCAATTCACAGGAACAGTTGAATCGACAGTGGTATTAAATTCTTCTAATTATGTACTAGTGATGGGCCGTGTCATAGAATGATTATTATTTGGTTCTTTGATTATGTTTTGTAGTTCAAATAAATTCGTTTAATCGGTAATATATCATTATAATTTGCTATTGTAGTAGTTACGGTCGTTGCGGACATTGTCGATGCTACATGAGATTTCCTTGCAGGTATGTCGTCAAGCGTCACTGTGTTTTGGCTTGCACATCTAAACCTGGGGTTTAAAAAAATACAACCAAACGTCGCGGCGCTTTCGATTCATCTGTAATAATTACACTGCTCACAATAAAAATGAAAACCAAATTCAAAATTCATAAAAATAATGGTTGATATAATGATTGATAGTAACAATATTATTATTTTTAAATAACAAACTCTCATAAGCTGTATGATATGTCAAATTAAAGCCGACTGTAGTGTGTGTGTTCACACGAGCCTGCTTCTTTTTTTTACACGAGCATAATCAAACGAAAATATCAACCTTTGAGTGTGTTAGTAAACGAAAAAGTCCAAATAAAAAAATTCAAAATTTGACGTTTCTCACTAACACTACTTAAGGTATGTTTTGAAAAACAGACGCACACTTCAAAAGGTTGATTATTCTCTTTTCCATCTCTACTAAACAATTGGAAGATAAACGATTGTCAAAATGGCAATGTTAATTTTGATAAACATAACAATGAAAATGACATCTAGCTATGCAGAGATTAATTTATGCAAGCAAATTTTATTTTATTTTATAATAAATATAGTGTTGTGTAAATAAATAGTGTAGTATTGTGGATAACATCGAGTGAATGTTGTGAATGAAACACAATAGTGTATAGTGGTATAAATGTTGTAAATTTTGTGTAAATACGAGTAGGTTAGGTTTTTCAAATAAAACTAAAATATATATGAGTTGTATAACAATGAATGTATTTTAATTCGAAATTCATAAATGTTTTAATAAAACTTTTATCTAGATAAAAGATTTATAAGATTTTATTAAAAAAAAATTTTCGAGGTATCGTGTGAACTCTAAACCAATGTCACTGAATCAAACCAACCAAAGAAGCTCTTTAGTCCATTGTGAAATTCTGTCATTGTTACTAGTGATTTCAACTATGCGTAAGAGTGTTATGGGTGGAGGAGCGAGGTATCGTGTGAACTCTGAACCATTGTCACTGAATCAAACCATCCAAAGAAGCTCTTTAGTATTTTTGTATCTATATGTTTGCATTTTAAAAAGTCCCTTCATTAGTTTTCCTAGTTCGTCGCGGTATCAAAGTATTAATGTGAAAATATACCTCGAAAGAATATATGAATGTTAGAAAGAAAATGTTATATAAAAATAAAACAACAACTTTGATTTTAATTATATATATGTATATATTTAGGAAAAGCCCTATGGAAATTCATATACGATTAAGCTTTCCATTTGGCGTAAAAACCTTTTAAATTAAAATATCTTAAAACATAACAAAAATAAATTATAAAAAATAAAATTAAATAAATATAATATTCAATAATTCATAAATAATAAAAAATGACTAGACTTCAATAATTAAAAAACAAAAAAGTGGTGCTTATTGCAGCTAATCCCTCTTTTACAGCTAGGCCTCCAGTGGTGATTCATAGTTGATTGACATGAAAAAAAAACTCGGTTAATAAATTCTTAATAAAACTAAAACATAACCATTTATTTAAAAGTGAGTATTTTTCGGTTTGTTATCTTAGAAAGAACGTGACATTTATCATTTATTTTTGTAACATAATTGTTTAAAACTATGTTTGCAAAACATATGCTTATACTATAATAGACATTGAAACTAGTAGACCCACACTCACACTCATGATCAAAATCAATAACGGTCGAAAAATCTTTTCTCAAACTAACATTATTTTCTCAAACTAACTATTTCAAACTATCTATCGTTAAACTAATTAAAATGCCCTTATTATTTTTTAACTTAAAAAACGTTTCTTTTAATTCTTTATTATTTAATATAGCTTGAAAAATAGAACACATATGAAAAATAATATAATTTACTTCATGTGAAGCAACAGAAAGCCCTCCACGTTGCAATTAATTAAAATAAAAAGATTTAGTGAGGGCTGCTTTATCAGCCAAAAATAGAAATTGACAAGATTTGCAATTAAAATAACTTAATGCTTTCTGAGCCGCATAACCACTTACGTATAATTTGGCATCCTCGTCAATTTCTACTTTTTTGAGATAAGTATTATCGTCTGAAATTATACCAAAATCTGAAAAATCGACTTGTTCGTATATCGAATTATCATTAGTTGATTGTAACATTTTTGAATAATCTTTGACATGATGTTCAAAAATGTTGTGTATCCTAATTCTTTCCCCTCTTGATGACTCCTGTGTAGGACACTTTGTAGTTACAACCAGCTAACGAATGATAAATTCTAAATCTACCTTCTAAATCATCGGTTTGCAACTTTCCGATTAAAATGTAATCTACGTTAATATGTGTAAATGCAAATGAAACAAAATCGATAATAGTTTGAGTGGCATGTCTGAGGGCATTAAAAGTACAATTAGTTATCATACCATTATTATTACTCGTATGTCAAATCTCAAGCCACTTAATAAATTGTTGTCACAATAATAAATTGTTGTCTTTTATCGATTTGATTGGAAATCCGTTCTTTTAAAAGTGCCTAAAATTTTGGTTTTAGTATTAATAATATTCCACCATGTTCTTATAATAACACAGAAATCAGCTGTTTCTCTCATATCATGAAACTCGTATAACGCGGCAATAGTAGAATCATTGAATATGTTATCTACTATTCTAACATTTTGCCGTTCTAAGCTGTTAGGAAAATCTGTCTTATGGTCCAATTTATAGGGTTTCGATAATTGAATTAAATTACTTTTATTTTTATTATATAAAATTTCGAAATTAACAAATTCTGCTAGTTTTATAAAAAAATCTTCAAAGTCCGGCAAAAAAAGTTCTATACTTATTTGTTAAATTTAACCAATTATTTCTTATATTTTTAAATAAATGAACGGAATCGTAAAGTAAAAATATTTTTAAATTTGGAAACTCTGGATTAGAAAAAAATTGAAAAACTTAATCTTGAAAATATATATTTTGATTAATCCTATTATTATCTGTTACAGTAAGTAAAACTTTAAAATCAAGAGATTAAACCAATTTGATAACTGATTTAGTTAATCGGACAATATTTCTCCAGTAGGTCGAACTAGTGTAAACAGACGAACAATTTGCTTTAAATTTTCAAAAACTGATTTGATCATGAATACCATTACCGTTCTAGCACATTCAGTGGGACTGTTGACAGCTTGTCCAACAATTATGTTACGCTTATATTGCAAGCTCTTTTCTTTATATATTTCGTCGATTAAAAGTGCGACGTACTTGTCTCTATCACTCAAAGATTTGCAATATGAGATAAATAGTTCTCATCATTGTGAGGTGTCGTGTAATCCGTTGAAATGTGAAGGCGTAAAGAGATGGTGAAATGTGAAGGCGTGAAGAGATATGCCGTAAATAGTTTATATGAGGCTGAATTAAAAATTTTCTTAAAATATTATAGGTTGCCGAAGAATGGGAATATATCAAAAACGCGAACACGATAGTCTCGGAATCATATTTTGGTTTTGTCTATTAAACATTTCAACCTGATTTATTATTATATCTTGTTTTCCAAAATGGGGGAAATCTTCATCAATGTCTCGAGCCTTTAACAAATAGCGCAAAGCACTATTTAATAATTGCTCGCGACTTTCAGCAAGCTCACTAGAACCTTCACGGTATTTGGATAGTATAAAAGAAAGTTGAGACCATTTCGATATTTTCATATAACGGGGAAACAATTCTAAAACCGTGCTAAATATTTGAACATTATTTACAATAACCTTAACGTAAAGATTATTGGTGACGCATATTTTCGTCGAAATATTGCACTCAGCATCATCTGAATTAGCAAGTTTATAAAACACCAGCTTTGGAAAATTTTGATATATTAAATAAATTGTTCAAACTGTTCACTTTGTTCAAATTGAAAAGGCAAGCATGGAGATGGTTGAAATGGTGGTAAAAAAAGAGATGGCACGGCATTAGCACATAATTGATGAAGTTTATGTTTGATGTTGGGAATAGTATTGAAATCTTCTTCTTTAAAATGCCTAGTACATACTCACGAATATTTGTGGATGGATTCCAATTGAAACGACCGATTGCATTCACCCACTTCAATTTTAAATACGTGAAAGAAAATGTGAGGATTTTTGTATTTTCTGACATTTTTGGATTACATCCCGGCACGGAGCAATAACGAGCCATATTTATCTTAGATTCTCTTAAAAATTAAACATAAAGTGTCAAAAACCCATGAAAAATTAATGAAGTTCAAGTGTAAACTTCATCGGTACCGCGTCCCAATTTCTTTGAATCTATCAAGTATTTTCTTTAATTCATTGATAATTGTTTCACAGAGTATTAATTTTACTTCGCACATCCCCGATTTGCACCACTTTTCATTTTCCTATACATAGGAAGCAGTTTATCACTATTTCGTACATCCTTCTTTATATACTCCGGATGCGTCGGATTCCACAGGTTGAAGGCTTTCATACACCCGTATTAAATTTTCTAAATCTTTGCCAAATTCTACGTTTGATTCACATACCGCTACATCTTCACTGTTCACAGAATCGTCTAAAGATGCCACTTCATCACACGAATAGCTTAATTCAATATTTTCACTGAACCAATTGTCCTCCATTTTGAATAATTTAAGTAAAAATTTAATTTTTTATAATCGCTTTAGAACAGTTTTTAAAACTTATTCAGCTTCACACTTTAACAGGGAAAAATAATTATGAATTTATTTAAAAAATTGACATATATGTCCAAAAAACACCATTCTGCTGGAATGACGTAAAAAAGTAATGATGACTCTACACGGTCAATACTAATGACATTACTTTCAACATGCTTCGGTAATGATGTAGCAAAATCAGACAATCTGGATTTGCATCATTACTTCGCATTACACGATCAGTATTAATGTCATTATCAAAAAGCAATGACATTATTATCGACGGTGTAATGGGTGCTTAGGGTCTAACTCTCAGCTAATACAACAACAAAAACACTAAAATATAAAATAATCAAAACAGATACTCACCATAAAGAGAAAATAATTTACTCTGCCAAAATTTAGAGAGGTCTATTTTTCGAAGAATTTTTCGTTTTCAGAATTTTGGTTAGTTAGTTAATTTTGTTTTTACTGAAATTATTATTGAATGGAATGGATTTGAATAATTTATTTTTTGTTTGTACTGGATTATACAATTTTCGTGGATTCACCTATGATTTATTTCTACCAACTCACACACATAACAAAACAACCAGGAAAAAATTTAACCACAATTTTTAATTTTCAGATATTTTACAAATCTGGAATCGAGCAACTGTTACAACTATATTCAAATAGTATATCGTAACTGATAAAATATGATCTTGTTAGTTTATTTAATGAATTAGTAGAGAGAGAAGAGCATCTGTGCCTTTTCACCCGTTACTGATTACCTTACTTTACATATTAATGACAACTGAAACTAGCATTTTTTATTTTTCAATTAGATTTTTCCGTAAGAAAGAGACAGAAAATTGATCAACTAGTTTGTTGGTTTACTTCCTTTTCTATACGTTTTTTCTCGGGATAGTACTCCCAGAGATTGGAACCTTACTTGTAGGAAGGTTAGAAAATCTTTCACCGCTTGAATTTCCTTCGGGTTCTTCAATGAGGTCTCGTATAAGCGGTGGGTTTGCCTGTCCAATTTCCTTGTGAAAATGTTCAACAAAATAGCATCCCAAGAGTCTGTGTTGATTCCTTGGTTTTTTATTGCGTACAAGCATTCCAGTACATTATGATGTATCAGTTTGAGACCATGAGCGGATTCTGATGATAAGTTTGGTAGCTCTAAGATGGTGTTTATGTAAGTATTGGTGAGAAGCCGTTTATCATCGTATCTGGAGCATAAAATATTCCAAGCTGTGGAATAGTTCACGTGCGATATACTGAGGTGGTTTACGAGCTTCGCTGGATCTCCTCCAATTACTGACAATAGATAATGCATCTTTTCTTCACTGGCTAAATCATCATTACAATGGATAGTCTTATTGAATAGATTTTGGAAGCTTGTCCATTGTTTATAATCCCCATTGAAGTGTGGTATTTCAATCCTTGGAAGTTTTATTCTGGACCTTATTAGGCCTTGTTTTGGAAATCTTTGTTAGCAACGTTTTCTAGTTGATCTTGAAGATAAATGATCGTAAACTCATAATCTCGCTGTAGGTTCTCGTATGTTTCTTGGCTGAAGTATTCGTTATCAAGTTCGCCATCATTCGCATTTCCAATAATCTCTTCGTGATTGTTGGTAAGAGAGATCCATAAGTCGGTTAATAGTTTGATCTTCAACTCGTAATACGCTCTTGAGTGCTGTACCGCATCATTGATTTGATGTATGGCGTTGATATTTGTTCGAAATATTTTAGCCTTGGCGTGTTAGACCTTATAGCGCCTCTGCTGATCCTGATCATCAACTTGAACCACTTTTAAATCAGACTGGCCTGGTTGTTGCTCATCTGTTAGTACATATGATGAAGCATCTCCGACGTGTTTGTCCCAATCGGGGTTTTCTTCATCTCCTGCCATCTTTTGCCTGGATTCTAGTAGTATTTTTTTCTTTTTTAATGTTGGTTTTTAATTGGTTAGTCAATTTACCGGTTTGTGTTTGTTCACACAAAGCTTTTACGGTGTCCACGTTTTTTTTAAAATTGATAACTACGTGAATACGGTTTTATGGTGTATTTCTAAGCGCTGTTCTTTATGGCTCGAAGGACCAATGTTTGTGTCGTTGTGATATATTTGTGGCTTACCACTGGTGAGGGCTCACAAATATATGAAATGGTTTTTGATTTACAACTGAGTTTTTATTAAGTTTTCTTTGATATTTATACAATAAATTTGTTTACTTAAGCGTAATTTATAATTAAAAATGTATACATATCTTATGATTAATATATGTATGTAATGTATGCACATACAGTAATTTTGCTTATAAGTCACCATGTTACACGTGAGGTGTATAAAGTGCACACACCATATTTGCAGAAGAAGCAAAATTACTAAAGTTGAAAATATCACAATAAAGTTGAAATTATTTACGTTGTTGAGTATCAACACGTTACCTCGCCAGATTACTTATTTCAATAAGTGGGAGACTTACAAAAACATAAGTATAATTTCGAAAAAGGCCTAAAAATTTTAATTGAAAATGGTCCATTTAGTTTTCTTTATTTACATTTTCTTCTATTGGATTGTAATATTGTGGATTGTTGGGAAAACATTGTTTTCCGACATTTTTAGCTAAAACTGGTACAATACTTGTTCTTTTAGTATCATTAGAAAATAATAAATACAGAAAAATCATGTTAACTAGATTCGCAATATTTATAATGTCATATAATTATTATAACTATCATCATAATTTTAAGTTCATTAAACCACTAAAACCAAACTCACTTTTTGTAAATCGAGTGGCTTTATTTGCTAAACATTAAATTTTAAACATTAAATTTTGGTCACATTACAAGTAATAATTATATTTATTGAAAAGTAAAAACTAAAACCTATTTATCAATAATTATAAATTTCATCAAACCATTTATATTCCTAATATGACTTACAGAAGTGATTTATTGCCTATATTATATACACGTTTTACCTATACACTGATTTTAACTCGAGTTTTATGGATAAAAAATTCTTTACTGTCATGTGAAGATTGTGAACTGAGTTAAAAGATGAAATGTGGCGAAACTGCGACTCCTCTTAGAAGGTTGAGACAGATACCTTAAGCCAGAGAGATCAATTGATAAAGCACTTAACACTATTACTTGACGAGTTCACTTTTATGTGGTTTTTATTCACTAGTTCTTGTACTTTACAATTTCATTTTTTCACGTAAGACTAACTTAATTATTCTATTTTAGTTTTGTTTATCTTTTTTGTAAGGGAATTTTAGTAAAATCTAAGCAAGTGAAACATTACTGACACAATTTGATGAATGCATTTCTCACGATTCGTATGGTCGTTGATTATCACGTTATAACTATAGATAGCCATGGTACTTTCTGATGACTTTTTCGTCGTGGTATGGTAGTATGATAATTTGGAGTTCTTTATAGTTATATTTGTAGTTGCTGGACGTAATACCCCAAATACTCACATCGAAACTGTCAAATTCATTTAAGTTTAACCCTTGATGGATTTCAAGTGCTGATGGCATTGCAAAGTTGTCCGCGTTAAAGTTCGGTTATTTCGTTTTCCAAATCATAATTGGGATGGTTACATCGGGTAACAGCATACTGTTGTGATATAATTCCGAGCATACAAATGATCGATATTGATCGTAGTAATTATTATTTGTGCTTTTGCCACAAATAATGACTATAGATAAACAAATTTTATGGAGAAACTATGTATATAAACCAAGACACAATAAATTTGCAGGGGAAATTAATGTAACCACAACGAAAGGCTATATAATTGATTGAATTATAATGTCTCTTTTCTTCCTTAACATTACAATTAATAAAATCCATAAAACCAATTTCAAACACTTACAAGTACATGAAATAACTAATAAATCTTTTGTGTGTAACATTTTGTATAAAATATTAACACATTTTCGGCCGTGAAACTCACGGCAGGGTCATGAATTTATTTAATTTTATTGCCGTGCTTAACATTACTGGTGGGTCACAAGCATACGAAAATTATTAAAAATTGCGCTAAATTTTGTGATCTGTTTATATATTTTATTAATAAAATATGAGATTTCGCCATATGTACTACTCATACAATTAATCTCATTTAATTAAACATAGGTTCAAAAAATTTAACACATTCATATGTTTGTTCTATTTCTAGGTATATATATCTTACGAATAAAATTTGGAGCTTAAAAATTTATTATAGATGCCAAATTGAAATATTGATAAAGTCAGACCAACAATATCTTATAATGCTATTTTAATTTATTAAGACTATCCTGAGTTAAAGTTGACATATTATATTTTAAAGTTTGGTTAGATTAAAACGAATTGTATAATTAAAAAAAATATAATCTAAGTTCAAAAATTCATTTTGAACTTAGATTTAAATTTTCTAATTTTTTAGATGCTGCGGTTAATTGAAAATTGGGTTTCTTTTACCGTTTTTTCGGCTTATCATATTCCTTACTTCCAGAAGATTATTTACAGTTCTTCCTTATTAAAACTAAAATCATAAATGAAATAAGTCTTTTATGTGATCTTCACATTCCCCGTTCATATCTGCTAGAAACATTGGGTACAATATTTCTATCCTTATCATACTTTTGTCGGTCATTTTTGCACACGTATTTGGTAAATTTATTATTTATTTCAAATCTTTCTATAACACACTGTGTAACACATTTTAATATATTCATCATTTGGTGCTTTTATTGCACCGAAATTGCTAAAACCTTTCTAATAATTGTTTTCATGCAAAAATAGTTCCAATTTAGAAATGGTTGCTTCTTCATTTTTCAATAACTTCTGACTACATTTTTTTTGGTTTACTGATTATAAGCACAATGTCCTGCAAAATTAACTATCGCATTATCTTTAAGTTCATTATTAAAGTTATACAAGCTATGTATAATGTCATCATCATTTTCTTCTATATATGATATTCTAAAAGTGTTTTTGTTATTGTCACGAAAAATATTCGAATTTAAATCCAAACAATTTGATGCCGGCGAATTAAAAAAAAATTACATACTCAAAATATTTACAAAATAGATCCCAATATCATGAGAAGTTGGCGTGAAATTGTAACCACCTTTAACCAGTGTTGTGCGACTACGCGTATTTTGATATTGTCGACATGTTGGTGTCGACAATTAGTAGACAATGTCGACAATTAGTAGACAATGTCGACAATTCGTAGACAATGTCGACAATTCGTAGACAATGTCGACAATTCGAAGACAATGTCGATAATTCTTGGACAATGTCGACGTTTAATAAACAATTCCGAAGTATACCAAATATGTTAGCTTATTATAACTATACAGATTAGCGAAAATAATATTATTTTATTTAAAAGCAAAATTTTTACGATTTTTGAATAATGTCATAGAAAATTAAAATAGATAAGTTAGAAAATTCCCAATATAAAATAAATATATTTTATGCAATTTGTTCATGTAACTTTTGTAATTATATCTGTCTACCTTTTTCTAAAATTAATGTATTGTATAAGTATGATCATAATTTTCGTGTGTACAAAAACAGTATAAAACTAAAACAAAAAAAAATCGCGTTCTATAACTCAAAAAATATATTTTTTCAAATGTCATTCATAAAACAATAAATATATTTCTACTTACTTCCCTCTAAACGCTTGCTAAGATCTATATTTTCAAATTTTTCTTTAATAAACACAACAATCCAACAAAATTGTAGGCGATATCATCGGCGAAAACTAGACTAGAAGTAAAAAACATACATATTTGCCTTATTCACATCTAAGGGTGTTTTCCAAACACCGACTTTTTTGCTTATACCAACTTATTCAAATAAGTATGCTATCGAGGTGGACCTACTTTCTATCTTTTTCTTTCAGCAGAATACTTATTTGATCATGTAAATTAATTTGATCATGTAAACACGATTGTCAACTTGCACTAATAATAAATGTCAAACAAACAAATAAACTTGAATTAAATTTATTTATGAATTTTTATAAATTGCAATATAAAATTTTCTATAGTTAAATTCAAACATTTGTTCTGGATATGGAAAGTACAACATTGTATTCAATTAAAAAATAATTTGTAAAATTGGTTCTGATTAGTAGTTGTCAAAATAAGTCACCAAAATTAATTGGAACAGCTGTACTGACTTATTCAAGATGGCGTCAAATAAGTCAATAAGTTTGAAATAAGACGG
Organism: Tipula lateralis; assembly: GCA_963932295.1. Classification (NCBI taxonomy): domain Eukaryota; kingdom Metazoa; phylum Arthropoda; class Insecta; order Diptera; family Tipulidae; genus Tipula; species Tipula lateralis. Next base: position 110,899,430 of record OZ010737.1, read on the forward strand.
TAATTTGGAAACATTCTAATAATCGTATTTATTTATACGACACATGATAAATTGAACCAAATGAAACAAAAAAAGTTTTTTTTATCAAAATGTGTCAAAGCGTGGCTAAACATCAGATATCGAGTGGTAATACCTGAAATCTTAAAATAAACAAACCATATAACTTTTTAATATTTTCATCATCTATAGTTATAATAAACTAACATATTATTCGGTATGGTACGCAATATTTTATCAATTGTCGACATTGTCTACGATTTGTCGACATTGTCTACATTGTCGACACAACTTTTTTAATTGTCGACATACATTGTCGACACGTGTAGACAATGAATTGTCTACATCATGTAGACAATACGGCACAACACTGCCTTTAACACGAAGAATAGAAAAACAATTTTTAACGCATCTTGGTTTGTTTTCCCCGTCAATCGGAACTCAGTTTCATATTGCTCCGAAACATAATCCATTAGCATTAATTGCGCCTTGATTGTAATTTGTAAACCCTTAATAAGTTTAAAATAATTTTCATTCTGTGATATTACTTTTAATTTTTTCAAAAATTGAAGTGACTTCTCTAGATTACAAATAAAATTAAGAATTATTAAAATTGTTTGGATGTATATGTACATTAGTTAATTAGGCATCATTTTCACTTTTTTGTGTTTTTCTTTTTCATAAATGAAACGAATAATATATTGCTGTCGGTTACACCTTGATCTACATGTTTAATTTGATTATTTAACATGGCATTTCGAACCAATTTGATTAAGGGTATTGCGCAAATATTTTTTTGTTATTTTCCATGAAGGAATGGCTTATCTGGTAAAACACCGAGAACTTTATAAGCCGCAATATTTGTTGTTGCTTGGTCACAAGTAACCATAACGACATTTACTTCAAGTTTATCTACACATATTATAATATATTTTTTTGATTGCGTCTGCTAAATCTTTACCACTCATATCGATTCATTCACCAAATAAAGATTAGATTAAAAAAAAAGTTCTAAATTAGCATATTACTGTTTTCTTATATCTGCATCATCGCAAAAGCCGTCTATTTAACACGTTAAGAGCCAGGTCTTTTTTATTTTTCTTTCATCGAAACTTAAACTGCACAATTTTGACTCTTGTGGTAGTTTTGAGAAAATATTGTAGTTTTAAATTGTGGCATAATTATTTCGTTAACTCCAGGTGGTAAAAATTGAATGTGTGACCAATTATGCAGTGATGAGATGGGTGGTAATTTAAGTGAGAGAGTGTTCCGCAAATATTTATATGTATACTGCGGATTTATAATACACTGCAAATATTATATCATTGTTGTTATAAAAATAATCCTCTTTGAGTAACAGCTTGGATACATTTTTGCTCGTATTATTGACATTTGATAGTAGTCAATGGCTTTATCGATGGTTCTTAGTTTATTAGTTGTGTATTTTTTTACAAATACACAACTAAACTATAACAGAAAATTACGTTTTATCTTTTTAATTTTAAAAGTTTTATGTTCCGTTGCGCTATACGTAATTTATTATTTTGCTCTTCTTGTTTTTTGGTTATTGTTTTACAACTTATACAATTGTCTACACTACAATTTACTTGACAATGAACACAATTTGTTGTATTCAATTAGTTGTAAAAACTGCTCGTTCTTGTCAAGTAAATTACTATCGTTTTGAGTTGTAACAGATTATTTTAGGTGAACACTGATACAACTAGACTGAGCCATATTTATATCTAGTTGATTAGCCGATATCGTACAAAAATGTTTAACGGCAGATACTGCCATTTGTGTTGTGGGATCGATATTCAACTGTGGGATCGCATTACGAGTTAATCGTACGCCGATAAACTCCTCTGCGAAACGTTGTTGAAATACAAAGTTAATTTTATTTTTTATTTCGCTTTGTACAAGCCTTAAAGACATTATCCATATATGTGCTCGAGCTGGATCTATTGGAAATTTAAAAAATTTTAACTAACAATGGTTTGCCTTTTTACGACATGTGGGAACAATACAATTGATACGTTTTTGAAGGAAATTTTGGTTGTTCTAAGATCAATAATAACTAAAAGTTAATAGTTGAGTCTTGCTAAAACAACGTAGAACTGATTCAACTTCCGAATAGAACAATTAATGTATCTATAAGTATTATTCAAATAAAATTAAATAATATAATTTGTAAAACTTGATTTAAATTTAATTTCAAATTGTTTGCATTTTTACCGCAATGAAGCTAATAATCAGTGACAATTAAACTGAAACATTAAATTTCATATATCTATGCATTCTTATATAAAACGTTAAAAACGATATAAATTTTTAATAACCTTAGAAAATGACGAAAAGCTAATATCTGATCATGCTCCTGTTATTATGACGTTTAGTGATAATTTTATAGAAAAAATAAATTCACCTCAGCTCACAAACAACAAAACAAATTGAGAATTGTTTAAGTAGTAAGTAGAGGAAAGAATAGAACTTCAAGTACCAATCAAAAGTGAAAATGAAATTGAAGAGGAACTAGACAAGCTCCTTGATGTCATACATAGGTCCACTTGGGAATCCACTCCCAAATTATCATTGAGGAAAGAAAACTTCGTTATTTACCCAATAGAAGTAAGAGAATTAGTGCAGGAGAAACGAAAAGCCCGAAAGAAATGGCAGACTACGCGTGCGCCGCAAGATAAAACCACTTTAAACAACTTATGCATCAAACTTAAGGCACTTATAAAAACAGTGAAAAATGAAACAATTGGAAAATACCTTTGTTCTTTAGCTCCAACTAAAGATACTGAATATTCCCTCTGGAAAGCAACAGAAGGGTTGAAACTACGCAACAGAAGGGTTGAAACGCAGATCGCCCCAATCAAAACAAACAATGGAAAATGGGCTAGAAGTGCGAAAGACAAGGCTAACCTATTTGCTGAACATTTTGAAGAAAAATTTCAACCTCTAAGTCGTCAGACCAATTACGAAAACACTATTGATACGCATAGAACATCTGACTTCGAAGATATCAACCCTATAACGTTGAAAGAACTAAAAGCTGAAATTAAGAACTTAAAAGCAAAGAAAGCTCCTGGTTACGATCTGATAACAGGGCAAATAATGAAGGAGGGGACCCGTAAAAGGGCCTGAAAAAGGGACTCGTAAATTATTGTTATAGTCAATGCGATACCCAGAAAAAAATATGTACCAATGCAGTGGAAAGTAGCAGAAGTAATAATGATTCCGAAACCTGGCAAGCCACCGAATGATAGGAAATCTGACCGGCCAATTTCACTTCTGCCAACAATAGCGATATTGTTTGAGAGGCTGTTGCTTAAAAGATTAAAAAGAATCATAGAACAAAAAACCTTATCCCAGATCATCAGTTTGGTTTCAGAGAAAAGCACTCAACTATAGACCAGGTTCATAGGCTTACAGATGTCATTGAGAATACATAAGAGAGAAGATAGGTTTGCTCTAGTATCTTCTAAGATGTGGCACAGGTCTTCGATAAGGTGTGGCACAGAGGCTTACTCTTCAAACTTCATAGATTTACCAAAACAATATTATATGATTTTAAAATCATACATTGAAAATCGGATTTTAAAATCATACATTGAATTCGGGTGCATCACTTGCAGTCGTTTAATAAAAGATAGTTTTGGTTATAATACATTTATTTTAATTAATAATGATTATGGATGATAATGGTCTTAACTCGTCAACTATATACTTTAATCTAAAGTCTTTATATAAAATAAGACACTTGGTATTGGAAGAATAACAAGTGCAATAACAATTTGCTTATTAGTTAATTTTCAATGATCGACTTGTTATTGAAAATATTGATACAATAACAAGTGCGATAAGTAATTTGCAGTAAGTATATTTTTTTCCCCATCGATATTTTGTTATTTGTGTTGTCTGGAAATTCTTACTGTGGGTGATCTAATTGTGTTTTGTTATGTTCCGGTTGATACCATTGGTATAGTTGTTGTTGGTGTTGTGGTATGGATATCATTGGTATCCATACCACAACAAGAATGGGCCAAAATGATTTTTTATTGTTTTGGACCATTGGAACAGATGCAATATATAATGTTGGTGTTTTACCATAGTAATATTTTTTAATTTTTTTAATTACTACTACTATGAAAATCATTACCATGATGATAGTGTATAGTAAATAATTATGTTTTTGATGGTAATTGTTGTAGTGATGTAAATCTTCTATCTGTTTTATATTTTGAAGTGTCCAGGAGTTGAGTTTATCTAGATTATATGTTTCGAATATTTGATCCGGTGACACGTCTTCATATGTTGTTGATATTTGAAACACATCCGAAAATGAATGTTCCATATTTGAGAACGTTCTTTGATTGATTTTTAAACTGCAGTTCTTGAAGGTTATTAATAGTTGGCCTTGAAGATATTTCCTATCTTGGTTACAAGTAAACTGAAATGGAACAGCTTCGAATAACAAGGTTTAGTAATGAATTGATAATTTTTTTTTTGATTTAGTATAATTTCGTTTGATTCTAAAGTTATGAGGACGGTGTTGTTTATTAGGATGTTTTTTAATATATAGAATTGAAAGTTTGAAGGATGAAAATTGGGTATTTGGATAGAAAGGATAATACGAGTACCATTGTAATATACTTGAATTTCCAACATGTTATAGATTTCTTCAGTTGATTTTAACTTTAAATTTTGATTTTTTAAGTGATCGTAAATATAATGCATTTCTTATGGTTTTAATATATGGTGTGATATAATACCTAATTTTGCGAATGTCATTACATGCTCAATTTCAATAATATGTTTTTCTAATTTGTCTATGTTATAAAGCAGTTGGTCAATAAATGAATTAAAATTTTGTATTGCGTATGCCTGACGAACCGATCCAATGTCTGTGTTGTTATTTATCCTCTCAGTTTGATTATTTATGTAATTTTGTATAATTTGAAATCTTTCTATCATTTTCCTGTTTATTTTAACTTGTTCATTCATTTTATGATTTAGTTCATTTTCATTATTATCAATGTTAATAATTGCTTTATTTATTTCCTGGTAATCGGATTGGTCTAGATTTCCAGTTATTGTTTTTATGATTGAGCCTAATCCGTCGACTAGTCCTCGTTTAATTCTTATTTGGGGTTTAAGTTTTTGGAATTGATTTTGCAAATTCCCTATTCGGTCGTTTATTATTTCGATTTTATGATGAAAGAGACTGTTGGCATCCGTTAAACTATCTATCAGATTAATAAGGGGTAATTCATTTACTTTTATTTTATCGATTTGCCTATGAATGTCCTTTAGGTCTATTATATGTATTAATCTGTGATGACTAGTAATAACACGAGCGTCATGGGTTTTAATTGATATTAAATCTTGATTATGATCATAATTCCGTATGCTCATCTCTTGAGTTTGAACTCTGGGAAGATTCCTGTGAAAACGATCGTAATTGTTTTAGTTTGCCTTTATGTACTTTTTTTATCAGTTTGGATGGTTACTTTGTTATTTTTTCTTGCTACATGTTTAATATATCTGGGGTCTAATTTATTTCGTCTATTATATTTTTCGTATATTATTTCATTTGGTTTTACTTCTGGAGCCGGTTTCCTATTTTTGTTTAATTTGTTGATATAATTTTCTTTATTTGATTTATTCCTAATAGTTATTAAATTAAGTAATTTTTTATAGTTTTTATTTTGCGTTCGTTTAAATTCATGGATGTTATCATTTTCTATTTGTAATGGGAATGCGTCTTTTGCTTCATAATGTCCATTTTTTACTTCAAATGGAGTTAATTTTGTAACGGAATGTATTGAGTTATTATATGTAATAATAGTTTCGCTCATAAATTCATCAGGATTTAGTTCGGGACTTTTAGATTTAATTATTCTATAAATTTCTACTAATGTAGAATGGAAGCGTTCTACGGGTGAATTACCAGTATATGCTTTTGCAGTAGTTAAATGAAGTTTTATTTTAAACATAGAGCAAAATTGTTTGAATGCTAAGGAAGTGAACTCCGTACCTCTGTCTGCTACTAATTTTTCAGGTAGACCATGAATAGATAAATACTGTTTCATTATTTTGCATACTTCTATACCGTCTGAACTGTTTAATGAGAAGGCTGATCCAAAACGAGAAATTTTATCGATTATTGTAAGATACTTCTTTTTGTGAATGTCAAATATATCTACATGTATATGTAACCTATGGTTTCCACTTAGCATGCATCGCAAATATTTGCAAAGGGAAATTTTGATTTTGTTTGTTAGTTTCTGTGACTGTTAGTATATAATACTTTGGTATGCGTGTATATTTTTGAAATATCTTAAAAGCGCGATCTAATTTTGTTTTCAATTTTTGAATATTTATTTTGATTATTTTAAAACCTAAAATAAATTTTAAAAATTTTTTGACAGTATTTAATTCAGGGTTGAACAAAATAAGAAAAAAAATTCGATTTTGTTGAATATGAAATATTTGCAAAGCAAAAAGTACTATGCGCGACTACATTTAATTGCAAATCGCTTTGTAAATTTTTGTATGGTCGAGTGAAAAAATTTGTATACCGATACGAATTTTTTTTGAATGTATATATACGTGTGAAAAAATTTAAAACAGAATGCAAATATTTGCAATGCATATTTATTTAAATATTTGCAAGTGGAAACCCAGGGTAACACGAGAAATACTAACACGAACGTATTAGGTGAAGTTGTTAAAAAGAATGTAAGTACATTATGCTTTGAATAGATGTCGTCACGAGAAAATATCTATTCAACAGCTGAGTAGTAACAACTGATTGTACTAAATATGCTATCGAAACGAGAATGTTCTACAGGAATATAGATGGTGCACTTGTCACTGTGAATATAATATTTACCTCGATTAAACGATAGAACGTGACGTAATAAAATTCAGAATTTATGAAAAAGTTGCGTTTAATAAATAAGAAGCGGTTTGAAATATTATTCAACAAATATGTTGAACCGCTACAGATGAAGTGCATTACGTTGTTTGTCAGTAGTTTTCTTGAAATTCGTCTGTGTTTAGCTGAACTAAGTGCTTCTTAAATGTCGTCGATATATTGATACTGAGAGTGTGTCTATCGTATAATTTTAATATATATTGGTCAATTTTTACCTTATTTATTCCTGTTTCTGTTGCGTTGATCAGTCTGTTTAGTTCGAACGAATTATTTTAGTTACCGTCTCATACGTACTTCCGTATATAGTTAACTCTACCAATCGTACATTGGTTAATCGTGAATTGAGCGTAATTGTAAATAGACTGTCTTGTGCATTTGAAACTGCTGAGTATAGCGCTGAAGATGGTATAGTGATCTGTTAAAATCTCAAAAGGTGTGAATTTTGATGCTGTGTATATGGTGCTGTTATGAGAGAGAATGCAATTATGTATCATTTCTTATATTCTCTTCAAGTGTTTCAATGTGAGCAATTTTCATGATTTATTGTTTGATAATCGCTCGACTGGAGAATATGACGAGGTGTAACTGCACGTTATTCTCCTGTAAAATGGCACTATTTTATAGTGCTCATATTTCCTTCATTATCATATTACAATTAACAATTTGAAGAATTGAATGAGCCATTTTTGAAAGCAAAATTAGTAAACTTGTCCAAAACTATGAGGAAAACATGGTTTTGGAAAAATTGCAAATCTAAATGTAAGATTTCCATGGGTCTTTTTGGAGTTTCGGTAATCTTATATTTGATCTTCCATGGATGTCATATTTAGCTTATAGTTTAACACGTCTATTAGACATATCGTGGTCGTATTCCTGTAAATTTAATCCCCATCGAATTAATTTAGAATTCGGTTCCTTAAAGTTGAAAAGTCATGTCCAACCGATGCTTTACAAGTAGCAAATATGTTAATCACTTCCAATGGGACCTTGTGAGAGTACGAATTATATTTGTAGGTTCGATAAAAAAGAATTTTTATTTTCAACAATCGTTTTATTCTGGTTGCCTCGATTACATAAAATAAACTCTGATTATTTATAAAATGTGCAAGATATATATATATATATATATATATATATATATATATATATATATATATATATATATATATATATATATATGAAATGCATTTCAGTGAAATACATTTTTGGTTTATTATGCAAAAATAAAAAATGTACTAATATTTGCTGTTTTATTGTTGTTTTGACGACTCAACATAAGTATATGTTGATCGTCTTATATTTCTATATTTTTCTCAGTAATATTGAGTTGATTACTTGCGAGTGTTTTGATTATAGGAATTTGATGATCAACATCCGTTTTTACTGTTGATTGTGGAGTAATGGAAATACCATTACGTAACTGACGGTTCTAATGTCTACAATACTCTTGTCTAGGGTCAAAATTTTAGAAAAATCTGGATATTGCAAGATTGGTTCAGTACACAGTTCCTTACAATATTCAAGGCAATCTATATACCTTAAATATAATACTATTTCTATATGCCTATTATCAAGCATTCCGTTAAGTGCGTGGTGACATCGCTGAAGTTTTTAATAAATTTACGGTAGTATCCAGAGAGCTTTCCGCTTTAAGAACGGGCAACGTCTTAATTGCTTTGATCTTATCGAGGTTGGGTTTAATTCCGTTTCTAGTTACAATATGGCCCAAAAATCCCATTTCAAGTTAGCCTTTTTAAGTTTATTAACTACTTGATTTAGATTCTCAATATTTTCGTGGAGCAACGGAATGATGTAAAATAATGATGGAAAAATTAATAATGTCGTCCATGTCATCATATAAGCAAGATTTACCCTAGAGCTCACCAAATACATTGTACATGACCCTTTGAATTGTGGAAGAGGCATTCTTTAAACCAAAAGACATCCTAATATATTCAGTCTGCTCGTGGTCGACGGGGAATGTTGTTTTAGGAATATCTTGCTACCTTACTTTGATCTGGTTGAATCCAAGATCCAAGGTAAAGAAATACATACATTCATTTAGTTGATTGCGTTGACCTTACATCTCCATTTTCTACTACATAAGCTTACTTATTGGTAATTTCGAAGAATAATTGGTTTATGGGATCTCGGTTCTAAGATTATTCCAACTTGTTGCATTGTCTCCAATCCAATAACCCTGAAAGTATTTATGGAACATAAGCAATTCTAAGGGTTTCGTGGTTTTAAAAACCATTAGTCCTGGGGAATAGTTCCTTTTAGTTTTTTGACTTAACGGTTAGTAAAAAATCCTTGTAATTCAAATGTTTCTCTTGTCTTTCATTTTTATTTTTCAATAAAAGAAAACTTTAACAATCTGATAATCCGGATTTATGATCAGTTAGTATTTCACAACCATACATTTTTAATATTATTTTTCACTTTATTTATTTTTTACACTTAATTAACTAATTTATTTTTTTTTTAATTTTAATCAAACACTTTATTTTAAAACTAAAATATAATTTTAATTTAATTCTATTTTTAAGTGATTGCTTAATGCAAAATAAAAAATAAATTCTTTCTCTGCTTGTAATTATTACTTACATAATTATTTTTATTCATATCATCATTATAATTATTTAAATTTTAAACTTTATGATATTTATGTTTCTTAAAATTATTGTGTTTTTGATTGTTAAAGATAGGTTTACTATTATTTAATTACTTTAGTTTATTGTATATTCATTTTTTATAATATTTTCTTGTGTTAAATAAATTTCTGATTTACAAAAAATGTTATCTAACTCAAAAACTCAGATTTGTTTCAACTTAAAATTGTATAATTGGCATTAAGTCGATTAGAATTTGTACTAATTCCTTATAAATTGAACTATAAGTGAACATATCTTAATCATCGAAATCACATATTTCACTACATTGATTTTTTATAGAATTTAATTTATTAAAATAATCTTTTAAATTGATAACCTTTAATTCTTTTGCATAATAGATTAATTGATGAATGATATTTTTTGTCCTGAACTTTAATCTTACTTGTTGAATAACATTTTCCCAATTTCTGGAATCTCCATAATTAAGTTTCTGACATTTGTTACAACTGTATTATTAATAAGTTTTTTTAAACAATACATATTATACATCATTATATTGTTTTCACTACACAAACTTACTGTATTTTCAATGGTTTTTAATAATGACTTCAGTTTAAATGAATCTTCACCAAAACATGAAGGGATTTCGTTGAGACTGTTTATTATCTGGTCCGGTTAAATTAAATTTAGAAGTTTAACCTTTTCATTTTATTCATTTAATTGAAGATGCACAATTTGAATTTGTTCTTGTAATTAAAACAATTATAAGAACAAATTCAAATTGTGCAAGCGGCTGCTGAAAATAGCATTTGTATGTATTTCCTATATTAAAAAACCTTTTTGTTGCCCTTTTTCAAAATGGATGTTTAAAAATGGCTTCAAAGGGCGAGACGAAACATCATCGTCCAACCAAATCCCTCCTTAATAGGTGAGCATCTATTTTGAAAAAGAGATCAAAATAACGTTTGAGGAACTGCTACACGCCACCGAACTGAAACAATTTTACGAATTTTGTGTTTCAAATAATATCTACCATTTTTACGGCAAAATAACTCGTCAATGACTTTAAAAAATCAAAAGAGCAATCAAACTATCAAAAAATGAGATTATACCGTCGTTAAAAAAACTATACACATAAATAAAAAATTTGAAAAAATAAAATCTTTGTTTTTTCATTTTACCCTCGAACTAAAAAATTGGTTAAACTTATAACTCCAATAAATTTGCAATCAGTTACGTTTTTATCGCTGATTGCAACTTTATCGCTGATTTCAAATCACAAACCAATTTTATTCTATCTGCTTTAGTTTGGGAGCTATTGAAGTTTAAGCAAGGTCGCTTCTCCATAAAGCGGCTTATATAGTTTTCGGGAAGTTATTGAAGTCGATTTTTTTGTGGACGGAGTTTGAATTTTGATATGGCCCATAGGAAATTTTTTCGTAAATAAAAAAAAGCCTTAACTCAAAAACAAAATGTTTAATAACATTATTCTGGCCTTACTTTGTTTATATTTAGTGTTAAATACATTTAAGGCTAAAAAATATTTATTTTTATTTTAGCTATATAGAGTAATTAAGCAATAAACCCTAATAAATCTGTTATTGAACAAATTTGATCTATGATAAATTGCTTTCAATAAATCCATCATACTTTCCATAATAAAAATCAACTTCATTTTGAACTTGAAAATATTTGATAAGATATGAAACAATTAGTATCAGACAGCAAATATAACTGAACCAAACGGAATAAATATAAAGAGGAACATTTTATATGAACCGTAAACTAAAAAACTTAAAATATTTTTGAGTTATTTGATGATGGCAAACGAAATAGGATAAACATATATTTTTTATTTCGCTTTCTCTTTCGAAAGATAAAAAAAAACTTCGCTTACTATTTCATATTATAATTCAATTGTAAAATGGAATAGATTATTGTATAAAAATATTTTACACTCGAATTATAATATGAAATAGTAAGCGAAGTTTTGAAATTTTATTTTTCTGTCATTCGAAAGAGAAAACGAAATAAAAAATGTGTTTATCCTTTTTCGTTTGCCATCACTAAATAACTCAGAAATATTTTTAGTTTATAGAAACCGCGGTTCTTATAAGATGTTCCTCTTTATATTTATTCTTTTTGACTTAACGTTAAATATTTACCAAGAACAAATAATAATTTTATTAAGGTTGCACTTAGTTTTTTCTAACTGTAAAACAACTTTTCATATAAAAATTTTAACTGGCGCAGTCTTAACTGGAGGTTAGTTATTTCTCTGTGCAACCGGGCATAAGAGAGGAAGATAAAATAAAAGAGGAAGATAAAATAAAATTTGTTTTCTGATTCTCAATCAAAAGATTTGAAGCCCTCGGTAGCATAGTAAGTCGAGCAATTGCTATGTTATTTGGGGATCCTGGGTTCGATCCCTGGTGGTAACAAAAAAGTTACGGCTGGGGGTTTTTAATGTGTTATGTGTTACATTGTACATTGGCCATAGTTGTAGGCTGTTCTCAATAAAAAAAAGTTTTTTTTTTATTTTTATCGCTTGTTAAAAAAGAGTAAACGACGAACCTGATTCAAAATCTGTCCACAGAAAAATCGACTTCAATAACTTCCCGAAAACTTCAATAGCTCCCAAACCAAAGTAGAAAGAATAAAATTGGTTTTTGATTTGAAATCAACGATAAATTTTCAAACCTGCTTTACCTGCCGCGAAGTTTAAGCTTTGAAAAAAAAATAGATAAGCGACCTTGTTTAAACTGCAATAGCTCCCAAACTAAAGCAGATAGAATAAAATTGTTTTGTGATTTGAAATCAGCGATAAATTTGCATTCAACGCGAAGCAATTGGAGTTGTATTATTTATTTAATGCACAAATTCGTGTAACTGTAACTGTTCGTTATTCATTTATACAAATCGATTCTTATCGATTTACTTAAACTTTTTTCACTTATTTTTGCAATTAAACCTTCTTCTTTGAATCTTTTCGCTTTCACTTGTTAATAGTAACGTAAATATTTTCACTAGATTCTTTTCTCAGAAAAGAATCATTTTTAACTGCTCCAAAAAATTTCTTCGATATTCTTCAGAGTGACAATGAATGATTTTTAAATAAAAAATATTTAATATTTCGTTTTAAGAAATAAAGTTTGTTTCATTTAATAAAATAATATGGTTTTTATTATTTTTAGAATAATACTGAGTTCAATACATTAAGGTGTTATTATTTAGAGTGATAGTAATTAAACCGTTAAAACTGAAATTATATAAGTTATTTAAATAATATCATATGTTAATATTCAATACAAAATCACATTCTTTGTATTTAGGAACTAAAATAATAAAACCATATTTTTTTCTTACATATATATTTCAGCATATCAAAAAATCATTTTGGAAAAAACTAAATGAAGCTCCGTTAATAATTTCTTCTCTGCCATTTTCAAGTCAACTGTCTCAATTAATAAACGATTTGTGTTTCTGTTTTTTGTATTGAATAAATCAGAGAAAATATTTTTTTGCTGTTGCCGAATATTAGGTAAAAACTTTATAAATCCGCAATGTTTTTCAAAATATGCTTGTCTTATGAATTTCTAACCAAACCAAGTTTTGACCAAAATTATCCGACGCCTGTTCTATGTAAATTAGCAAGGTACAGTTTGTTGTAACCTTCTTTGCAGATTGACTTCATAACCTGTAGGAAGGCCTTCTTCATTAAACTCCTTCGACTCAGACACTTTCAACTTTAGTAGTCTCATTTTCCTTTATTTACAATCCCACTACTGTCGCCAATTGTTACAATTTTTTTGTGCC